>CAUJRU010000038.1:2584603-3020181 GCA_963277665.1 Viscum album
CTATCTCTTAGGACGTAAAACAAAAAATTCATCAAGAATGAATCCCCTAAAGAACTAAACAACAGGATTAAAGCCTACCTAACTCACTCCCTAAACATCCATGTATAATCTAGAGATCTATGATATCATCTCGTATTGCCCACAATTCTCTAATACAGCTTAGCTCTCCTGAACATCCCATTCCACCTTCTGGGTACACACTTCACCCTATAGTTATGTAAAAGTCACCCTCTAGCGATATCATTCAATGTGATCTTGATAAGCTTCAAACCAGTCAATCCTGAGAATGATGTCAAAACCGTTCATTTTGAGGACATGTAAACTCTAGGAGAAGTGAAACCCACCAACCTCAAGGGGGAACTCCTTAAACCGGTGCACATCATCCATTATGATTTTCAATGGTGTGTCTAGCATCGAAACGCCATCAGAAAAACACATAACAAGCCCATGGATTTTCACCACTCTGTTGATATGAAACTATGAGAAAAACCTATATCAAAAAGAGATGATATAATAGTAGAGACTACTTTGATCGTACCTCTCACTATAGATAGTCTAACACCCTGATCCTTGAGGGCTGGCTACGTAGAGTATAATTGGCATGTACTAATACCCAGTGACACAACCTCACTTCCCGTAGTAGGCCCACTCTGATGTCTATGAATAACTATTGTCTGGTTGCATCTACCTTGACAACCACTCCCTTAGACTGAACATCCATCACTTATCCTTCTCCCCTTCTAATGCAGAGCTTGGGAATCCCCTCATGAACCTAATTTTGGAGATGAACCCCTACCACTCATAGCTAAAGGGAAGGTACTGCAAAAACGCTGCATGTGCCACATCCTACTACAATCTGAACACTTGACTGTTTCATAGTCACACTAATTCTTCAGGTGGAATTTCCTACCACACTGATGATAGTGCACCAATCTACTAGTACTCATAACCTGAATGTAACACATATTGAAGGAATCCACAAAATTATGCTTCCTCCCTGAAGAAGTAGATCCACTAGGTTGAGAAATAGCACTGCACTGCTATGCACTACCATCTTCCCTCATGTTCCGCTCTGTAATCATCTCCTAATCCACAATCTTAGTGATATAAGTCAATGAGAACACATTGATCCGAGATTCAATACCATTTTTTATACTTTCCTTGAAGCATCTTGATCTAGAAAGATCATCATTACTGTACATTAGTGTAAAACATTTCAACTGTATAAAGTTTGAGGATTACTCTATAACCATCATTGTACCCTGCTCCAAATGCATGGACACAGTATCCCACTCTGCTTGATAATTTTTGGGGTAAAAGTAGTCATAGAAGCAGGTCTAGAAAATAGTCCAACCCATATCTTTTAGCCCATAATCCTGGTTCAGAACATATCACTGGTGATTTACTTCTCCACCAAGCATATAAGTCACAATCTTTACCCTCCTATCAAGAGGTGCATTTAGATTCTCGAAAATTTCTAACATGGTCTCAATCCACAATTCTATAGCCTATAAATCTATATCCCCCAAAAATTTTGGAGGATGATGATGCTGGACCACCCACATTATCTCATCCATTGAAAAGGAAAGCTGCAACGCTCCAGGAAAAGTCTTTATATAGTTAAAAACACCTTAGATGAACTATTCCTCAGTACCTGTGTTTGGAACATCTCCTACTAACACAGCTCGAACTAAAGGTGTATCAACCAGTATCACATGGCCTCCTGCCTCTAGAGTGAGGTCATCGCCTCCATCATCATGTTCCCTTAGAGGTTTTTGAAATGGCGTGTCTCTACAATTCCAAACGAACACCTCAGAAGAGAGAGATTTATAAGTCGTAACTCAAAAGTGTTGTAAAGGTCACAACCCTCCTAAAATCAATTCATAACCCACAACCTGCTTATAAATCCATGACTGTATAAAGAACAACCATCAAACCACTAGAAACTCTGGCTCTTTCCCACTCAAAATTCAGGTCTAGGCAATGTCTCTATTTTCAATTTCAATCATTTCAATTTTCACATTTCCATTATTCATAAAATTCATCCAAGGGTTTAACAATCTTGAATCCATGAGGTCCCATAACACCTCATGAACCAAAAATATAGTTTACATTCAATTCATACATTTTAGTTCACATTATAATTTTCATCTCATTGGTGCATAATTTCCCATTCCATAAGGGCCCATACACATTATTAATTAAAACATGACATCACTACTCTATCATATTCCCAAATCCTATCACAACAGAAGGCGCAACTATCACAACATCTATCATTATAGAATGTAATGAATAATGCATCCAAAATTTTATGACATAATTCCTAGAATACAATTTCTATCATGTTCCTATATGATTCATGATATATAATACCCTCATCTAATTTGGTTGAAATAGTAATATAACCCACAATAATATTAATAGTCACAATATAAATCATGTACGTCACCCAACTGTGAAATAAAATCAAATTTAACAGTCAAAATCTAGAAAATCACAATTCCCTTTGAGGAAATTTTTCTTTTCCCTATATGTGGGTAACTACTCCCAGGAAGATCTTATTAACAAATTCCATTTGCTTTCAATCCCTATCTATCATCACCAAATAGCTAGTCAAACTAGAAAAAAAATTATGATACCACTTTGTAACATCACGGACCCCAATGCCACTCAATAGTTCCTCGAGTTCGGTTTGCTATATATCCTCAATAGAAACTCCCCAAATGTCATAGGCTTCCAATAGGAAATGAGGTCCTAGGTGATTCATTGGTAATAATATTCCTTCATTACCATATTATATCATAGCATAAGTCAAATACATTCAATAGAGAAAGTGAATAAATATGCAATCATCTGAAAAGTAAGACAAGACAGGAGTACATAAAAATTCCAGAAATGTCACATATAGAATGATGCATATGATACATGTATCGAGGAATAATCTAGATCATTGCATATAAATACAATACAATACAATTATTGAAAATGATCAAAAAGTCCAAAAAGTCCGAGTAGCATCACAATCCATATCTTGGTCCCATGCTCTCCTATTACAATGACACTATGAACAAACTAAACGTGGGAACCTTCACCTACCATCACATGTAACCATATGATCTTTTTAGGTCCCCACGAAGGCCCAAATAGGGTTTGATATAAATATACCAGTAGGTTTCCACTGAATGATCTATACAGTTCTGAACAAAAATATAAAACATGATAACAATTGTAAATAACACATTAGTGTAAGTGAAAAAGGGCATGGAATAAGTCTACTACAATAAGAAACACTAAATATCCTCTCAAGACTCTCCATAATATGTCTTATCTCCTAACATGGTAGCTATAAGTGATGTAAACAAGTAACATGGACTTGTCGTTCATCCATCTCAAGAAACCCATGAACTAGCTTTATAATGAAGTGTATCACAAGACATGACCTTTTTGTAATAACAGTTTTTGTATCCCATGGCCTTACTATATAATGAAGTGAAAAAACAAACCCACAAACTTTCTTTATAATTAATTTTAGACCTCTAATATCTTAATTTAATGTTTATAAGACCATGTAATCTTCATCGAGTCCTATGGGCATCACAGTGGAAACTCGGTTTATGAACTATTTGGAGTCATAGGAGCATGTGTACTGATATTTCCTATGTGATTCCATGAAAGTTGTATCCAAGGGGTACTATGTATCTAGTAATTATACTAAATCAAGTCTCAAGGTGCATAATCAAACCAAGGAATCCCCTGCCACATTCTATATCCATAGAGAGTCATCCATGGAATCTGTCAAACCATTCATTCTTTTCATGCAATTGAAAACATTACATTTAATGTGAGTACACCCACTCACATAACCAATTACATCACATTAGTATACCCACACGTTTAATCCATTTCTCATTAACATTTCACATGGTTATACCCACCCATTCATCGCCGTTTTCATAATAAACCATTTAAGAAATTTAAAAACAACCAATGAGTATACTGAATCATTTGACCAATTCCACCGAATACATTTAATCAATATAATCTTGTACTGACATGATAACATAAGTTAGGGAGAGATTATACATCCTAATAATGTCATAACATTCCATCCATGTGTAATCGGGCCTCCTCTAAACAAAAAGGTACTAGAACGCACTCTTGGGTTCCTTAACAGGGAATAACTAAGTCATTCCAAATCGTTCCACCCCATGTGTGACCATGATTTGTGTTACAGGTGCCAACACACCTGAATGAAACCTATGGGCTTCCTTAGATGGTCTGATTACTTCCACTTCTAGTAACCCACTAAAAATGGTTCGCGTGGGAATGTTTGATAGGCTATATTATAGTTTATCACTCTAAAAGCACCCAAAGTTGAAATATGATTATAGAACACCTACCTTAGTTTTGAAGTATATTTCCCATATATAATCACGTCCTGATACAACCTAATTTTGAAGAAATATTAAGAATGGATGAATAATGAGATATTATAGAATATGATCTTAAATCCAAGTAGTGCATCCATTGTTTCAAAGAATCAATAATGGCTAAAAAAGAATATAGTACTTACAGATGTGGTTCTAATGTGATAGATGGTGAATGAATTAAAGATCATATGGGAACTAGATCTGAAAACCTATGATAGTGGGGTTTTAGGTTTCAAAAGAGAGGAAAAATAGTATGGGTGTAAAAATAGAGGCTACTGCTTCTATTTAAATAAAACTTCTAGAAAATTACTTGATGTGTAATTGCTTTACACTGCGTGTAATGCTAGATTTTTCCTTCAAGATGAAAATCCCACCCACATTGTGAAAGATCCTATCTAGAACATTACACATCGGGATATGGGATTACATGACATGTATCCCCATTTCATGTCATGTAATCATGTTGCAACCAGTCTACCTCTTTCCAACTTCTTCTTTCCCAAGCACAACCAACCGACACACGACATGTGTTAGGCTATAATCCAAAAGTAATGCTAAGCCAACATTTAACATGTAGATGAAAGAGTTTTACCTCAAGAAGAACCTAATATATTATAAATATTATATACATTTTTGTGGAAATTTATTTGATCCAAATCCACAGAATTTTTTTTCATATAAATTAATTTTTAATAACATAGTGGCTGGCTTCTAAAAATAGAATCCTAACTATGAATTTTACAATGAAGATTAGAAAAAAAATTATAACACTTATTTCTTTGTTTGGTTTTCATTATATTCAAATGTTCTATATAAAATGGAGATATGATTAATTTTTCTACTTATATTTTCATTTACTATTTGATTATTTTTGGTGACCAAGCTTTTTTTATCAAACATAATGATGTTATTTTATACCACATGTATTATTTATAAAACACATTTTATTTCCATGGGATAATTAATAAATGTTAATTATTCCCATTTGGATGTTTTATATATCCCATTTTATTTCCTTGGGTTCTTTTTTAATAGTGATTGATTTCTATTTGTAACATTAATACAGTCCATTTTATTTACACGGATTCTTTATGATGTGAAATTTTAATGATTTTTTAGAGGAATAAATATATATACATATATAGGTAATGGGTGGGGTTTTATATCACTCTCTAATTCATTTTAATTTTTTTATATCTCATTTGATATGTATTCACACATATAATTTAGTCACTCACAAGAATATTCACCGACGGTGTGGCTCTTGAATGCAATGTTTCCCTATGATAATGTCTATGTCATAGCTAATAGATGTTATTCATCATGATATTTTAATGTTACAAATCAGGGATTTTTTTAAATTCATCTAATACATGTTATAACTAGTATTATTCCACGTTAATATTTTAAGTCAATAATATCTTATATAATATATATTTCATCTCAATTTTTTATTATGACTATCACTCAAGAATTACTAATATTTACATTATTATCATGTTATTCACTTTCTTTATGCACTCATCCTTCATGAAATGTTAATTCATCCCTTGATGAGAATTTGATCATATCCATCTCTTATGTGTTATTCCTCATGTTTTGATGATGTGTATTAGTAATGAGATGTCTATAATATTGTATAGTATGGTGTCTTTATGGAAAAATGAACATTTTTTTGTAAAATAATATTTTTATGCATCAATTATCTATATAAAATAATCATATTGGTTCATGTAATATTAATATATATGAATTTTAATGTTTTAAATCATTTAAAATGTATAAATTAAAGTCATGCTAACATGGGTGGTAATAACATCCTAAGGTCACCTATCATATAATTTCCCAAGATGTAAATACATAACAATGATTCCATATTTAAAATAAAAATCTTGAAGTCCCTACCTTTATGGTATAAACTTTGTCCCACATGACATAATCCCCTCTCTAGGGACACATCGCATTGTAACCCTTATGGTCACAACATCACTCCTCTTGTCATAGTGTGATAAACCCTTTACAGGATGAACCCAAATACTAATTGAAGTCCCTTCATGGTGTGTAACTTTTTACAAAAGAGATTATACTATTGTGCAACAACCCATCATGGCATGACATAAGGATGAAGGAATGACCATCATTTCTCTATAGAAATCACAGAGTAAATACTTAAGTATTATAATATAGTATGTAATGGTACTCATCAAGGAAATTGGACCTCTACCATATAATTATATCAAGTTATAACATATTTTTATTTTTCAAAACCCTGTCAAAAATTCATCACACCATGAGACAGACTTGTCATGGCTAGAAATACCCCTTTATGAACATACATAGGTTGTTTCCATAAGGAAAATACCACACCTAATTCACCACACATTGAAAAATAGAATTCATTATGTGAAAATTTAAATCCATTCCAGGGATCCTACCCTATAATGGGTGTAACTCCTCAACATATCTATCTTCACCATGTGAACTTTTACAATCATAGAGTGATGTTCTAGTTGTGAGAAAAAAAGCAACAAGGAGTCACCTTGACCTAACTATAACACTAACCAGATCACCCAAAATATCATTTAGGCATCTGGTCATATCCAAATATACTTAAATGAGATTTTATTACCATAATAATCCCATTTTAAATCCTAATTCAAGAAATTATTCTTACTACATAAACATAAAATCTAGTATTTATACAAAGAAATTACACTTAAATTTTTAGGTCATTACAAACTCCCCACCAAAATGATTTTTTATTTGAGATTTTTGGATGATACTTCAATATACATTCCTAACCCACATCATTGATAAATTCACCACTAAAGTTTCACATTCTATTCAGGAATGTGAGACACACTTGAACTACCCAAATCTAAAAATTAGGTAACATTGTTCATTAAAATTCTTTCCACCATCTCATTACTATCGCCAGTGTGGAAATACAGATTAACCAAAAATATCTCTCCCAATGAACATAAGTGTAATAAAATTATTCATTCATAGGATTATTTTGTTCTTCACCATAGGACTCTACTCATAAAATATGATTCTAGGTCATGGTTCTCCCAAACATAAGATTTTCCTATTGAAAACACACATATAATTTTATATAGATGTTCTCAATGTTATCTCCACTTAAACACATACAATTACAATAAAAATATCTTGGTTAGTTATCCACTATATGATAATCCCAAAAAATGGAAATTCATAGCCTTTGAAGTGCCATCTCATCTTCTGAGTGTGATACCTTAATTATTAGTGGCATTGTAAATCATCCAATTCCCACACCAAAGTGAAAAAATGATACTCAGTGTAATTCCATAGTTGGGTTTACTACCACCTGCACCAATTATAACACTCTCTCCCTAATAACTAGAACACCTTTAATCGAACTCAATTATAGATCACATGAATATTATCTTAATCCTGTTATTGATAAACATATTAATCAAACAGTGCATCAAAATTCAAAATTGAGTTTTTACAGAATAATTAGATCACAAAAGATCTATCCACACATAGAAAACCATTTATAATATCAACAATTCACTAATCAGTATTATTTGATCCCCAAACCATATATCATGAGGTTATTTTATACACAACCAATGAGATTCTCCCCACATTAGGAGTATCCTTATCATTTCCATGTAAATGAAAACTACAAAATTTTTGTAGAACAATTTCAATTAATTAGTAATCATAAAGACTAGATGTGCCTAACTCTCTCATATCCATGTTCCTATACAAAACACCAGTCACTTCCCATTCCATTATCTTTATTAATTCCATTAGCAATGATTAATGAAATCCATCCCAAATCAATGTCGCACTCTCCAATATCTAATAATGTATTTCCAACCATATAGATTCCTTTATACTGATCTATTAGCTCAAATAGAGATGGTTCCCAACATCACATGTGGGTCACTATTCCATATCCATTATCTTCTAAAAAAAACTACTTATCATGATAGAATATTGGATCATGTGTTCTATGGTACTCTGATACATCTCCATTTTCATCTCCCAGAATAGTGGGACGCCTCCCATATTTATCAAAATCATGATCTACCAACAATGAAGCCTCTCGTGAATTAAAAAAATCTCATACAATATAAGGAACTTCAATGATAAATATCCCAAATGGGTATTATGCCTTACTAGTACACACTTTCCCTCATACAGCAAGATTTCACTAAAGAAACCATGACAACACTCACTCTCCTCCTCCCAAGGTAATGTGAACATCCAAGAATTATCTTATAGTTTCTATCTTATAATTAATCATAATATCATATAATACCATTGGTTTTAGACTCCTTAATCTCCAATATATAAAATTATTCATGAGATAAAATGAGTTACATGCCATCAAAATTATGTTCAGATTCCTAACAATGAACCATTATTATCACACATGTTAATACCAATGAACCAAAAGCTATATTTGATAATTTATTATCAATAATCCTTATGAATTTAATTAATATTGAGGTATAATTCACGATCAACACTACAATAATATTATTTTATAATTATAAGAATCAAATCATGATTCAAAAAACGTGGACCAAGCATCTAGAATCTCAATATGTTTTCTCATTTAGAACCACACTAAAAATCAATGGGGAAAGAATCCAACAGATCATTCCAATTAATACCAACCTTAATAAAAAATAATTATGAGTAATTTTTTTATAAAATGAATGTGGAATTCTATGTCCCTTTAGAAAACCATATGATGGTTACCCATATCTCAGGGAAACTCATTATCTCACAAAACATCTCTTGGAAACCAATACCTACTCAAAACATATCTCTTATATAATTCGCATACACCATACCAATTGGTTCAATCACAAAGGCATACAACTCCTAGATCTACTCACCAAGGGTGTATATATATCCCTTACATATAAGGATGGTATATTATTCTCTATTGAATATCCCTCATTATGATCAATATGGCCCAAAAATATGAGTGAAGCATCCGGGGTGTGTTTAGTATAATAACACCACAATGTTATTAAGGAAAAAACTATATAATATTCTATTTGATAATAACAAAACATAACATTATACCATTAATGAATTTAAACTTACTCAAGGAGACAAATTTCAAGAGAATCCTATGTGTTAAATATGAATCATATACATAGTACCGATTTTAGTTAATTCCAAGAACCAAATAGAAAATAGTAACATAAAATATAATCATCATACTTGAATAGAGATATATATATATATTATGATACCAAAAACCATGGAAAAAATCCTATTACATTGGATACCTGAACTACCTATTGGAAAAGTTTTCATGGATTACTAGTCTAAGGTATATCCAATTCTCTAACACATACAAAATCTAAGTCAAATATAACATAAATATTATGAAAAAAATTAAATATTCCTTGATATGATTTTTTTATTCCTAGGTTTGAGATCACTCAATAGTGTCTCGATAGAGTGAAACTAAACCTCATACATGATTCCCTACATTCCATAGGTGGTTTATAAGTAGACTTCATCTAAAAAACAATATAGAGTCTATTCTCATGAAATAATAATCACCAATAATATTAAAAATAAGTAAATATCATTCATTGAAAGCAATCAGGCCCAAAAACTGAATAAAACATTCAAAATATGAAAAATAAATGTGAAAATCATACAATAATACATCATAACTGATCTCCCACTAAACTGATCAAATATTAAAAATAAATGGAAGAAAATTTTTTGTACAATCATCTACAAAACCTAATCATAATCTTTATCCCATAATCAATTTCAGGTAGAGTTATATCATCTGGATCTATTGAACATCATATTCTAGGACTTGTAATATAGACATGGGTTCTACACAGAAACATGCGTGCCACTAGATGTTATGTGAAAAACATCATTGTAATGTCTAACCATATAACCCTAATATATTATTTAATATATATGTGTGTGTGTGTGTTTGTTTGTGTGTGTGTGTGTGTGATTGTTTGTATTCATGAGGGAAAGTAAATAAAAATTAATAGGCATGTGAGATATTTTTGTGAAAACCGTTTCATGATAATAGACAACCATATCTACTAACACCATCACTAGAAACTAGTGACCTCATTCCCCAAGTATCATCATATACAAAATTATTTTGTGTAGGGTGTCATACAATGCCTCATCTTCTACCATCTTCTTCAACGTAAAGTCAATTCCAATCTCCCCAAACTATCCCCTCTATGAGGAGTATGAACATATTTTCACCAACCCATCCCCTCTTTGGGCAGGGTACATAATATTAACCAAAACATAACCCTCTTAGAAAATTTTGGACATGAAGGACCCAAATTATTCCCTCTATCATAGTGGAAGTGGATCATCCAAATCCCACTCAAACCCATCTCACTCATTATATGGGTCATATAAAGAACCCAAACTTACCCCTCTCATATAATTTAGTTTGAAAATCAAATATAAAACCAATTCTTAGTGGTATAGAATATTTAACCCCTCAAGTAACCACCACTTCCCACTTATGGTGGGTGGAAATGAATCTTGAAATGTCGCTTCTCACTTAGGGGAGGTCGACAATTCAGACACAAATATAAAACCTCCCATGTGTGGGTGTAAATAAACACGATCATCAAATTCTCCATCAAGGTAGGGTCCTTCCCCCAAATTTACATCAATTTGTGGCCATCATATCTCATTAACAAATATACATGGATCTTTTTAGACATATATAACTCTACGGTGGTACGCAACATATTCCAAAACTACACAAGCACATCATAGTTGTTCTAATAACTATAAATTGATAATTGAATGTCATGAAAAATTTCATTATTTACCTAACCACATATGATATTCACTTCAATACCTACATGGTTTATTATGCATAACATATCAGACCAATTGAAATACTTATTTCACAAACAAGGGAGTATTCTATGTTTTGAAAACCTACATTAGACTATTTCCATCAGTGCCAAGATATATCCAAAATCTCACACGATGTGTTCCACCTAATGAAATGTTCAATACAATGATTTGGGTGGTAGTCCAACCTATAAAAACTATATCAATCTAACTAGGTTTTATACCATGATAACATATACTGATCACTTGGGCACCCCGATACAAAGTCATTAAAATTTAACAAGACCCCTTCATGGCCCCTCTCCATCTTTTCCCTTTTGATATCTCTTCTTCCATTACCTAGAGTAAATCATCCACATCACACATCATAGTATACTAGAGGACTTATCCTACTCATAGTGTATTTTAATCCTTAACATAACACCCTTGTGGGAGTTCCTTATCACATGAAATATGTTAGAATTTATCAACTAACACTAATAGTATTGATCCTCTAATTTCAAACCAACTACCCATAAAAGATCCAAATTAATCTAACTGAATCCCATATTGGCCCTATGGCATTGCCCATAACTCTCAATAACTCAACTGTCACCATCGCTCTCATGGAGGTATCATCATCGGCAGATACCAATGTACCCAATGTAAAAGGGAGCATTTGTTCCAACATTAGGAGGCCCAACTATACCATCTATCTTATCATAAAGTACACTTTATGACAATCACATTATATATTAACATGAATTAATTTATACATGCATAATAATGCATAAAAAATGGTATTGTATTCTATTAAAGGGACTACCTACCAAAACCATGAAGTTACCATCTATTCCAAGCTCCATTGAATCTTTTAGAAGTCCACCCATTCCTCATAAAACCTCTTAAAATCACCTTGGATATTGTCTCAAGATATAAAAGGTAAATAAATAATTATAAAAATATTATAATTAAAAATTCAATTTAATCTAATTAAGAATAATCACGTAAAATCACCTAAGGAAATGTTGTATAATCGAAACTATGCCCAAAATCACATATTAATCCCCCAGAAAAGCCTCTATCAAAATTGAGAAAAGTAGCACCCACCTCCACCCAAATATATAACATTTTATTAAAATCATAACTGAAATACCAGAAGGGGATGCTAAAATTACTAACTAATTAATAAAAAGAAAAAAAATGAATCATATGAATGAACATATAAAAAATAAAATAAAAATAATCCAATAACCATCAACTACCAAGGAAAATTAAATATATAATAGACAATGTTATAGAAATTAAAATATAATTCACCTCGCATAGCTACTAGATCTAAAACTAATTAGAGGGTGACCCTAAAATAATGGTTCTATGTCCTATTTTTTAAGAAAACACTATGATGGTCTTCTCATTATGGGAATAATGTGGGTTATAATATGATACCCTCCTATAGTCACCCATCATAGGATATCCCCTTGGGACATTCTAAAAGATAGCTTCATTGGCCTGTACCAAAATCTCAAGGATGTTGTGTTTGGACATGTAATATATCCCTTGGGGTGCAACCCCCTCGTAGGGGACTCATCATAACAAGAATGTTCTCATCAAAAAAATATTCAACCTTCATAGACCAAAACAAAATCCTCAAATACCACCTTTCTTGGTGTGTCCTTCATTCACCAACAGATGATAATCTCTCAAAATAATCCAATAAAACATGACATAATGGTTATTTAGTTTTTATCCTTTCTCTAAAAAAATTAGGAAAGGTGAAAAACACGGATTTGAATATTGCACATAATAGTAATTTTCATGGTGTGGTGACCCCATCCATGGTGTGACACCCATATGTAATATATTTTTATTTAAAAAAACTATTTTATCCATAACATTGTGATAATCACTAATATTAATGTGACCTTCTATTTTATGATCATATATATGTGTATTTATTTAGAGAAAAAAATCGAAACAATCCATAACACAATGAATTCCATCATTCATGGTGTGACGAGATACCTCTACATCATGAATCCCTCATCAAAAAATGCAGGGCTCTTCAATTTATCCCTTTCCACAATGTGACTGTACCATATCCTGAAATGATGAGCCTTCCATAAAAAAACTCTAATAGGTTACCTCAACCACACTTCAAAATTTACCAAAGAAACATAACCATTTTATAATCATTTATCACATTCACAAAAATATTTTTTAGATGGTTAACCCTATATAATATATATCTATATCCTAATTATTTAAAAATATCTTACCCATAAAATAAAATTTAAAAATTCATTGAAAAATGAACATAAATCACTAGGACAATACATTTTCAGTCAGGACCTTTCATTTGTATATGAGTAAGAAGTATACAGAGTAAAATTCTATATTTTTTCAAGATAATCACATGTTTATCAAATGATATTAGGTTGATATAAAAAATCATTTATTAGGTATGAAAAAAGTTGAAACTTTTTATGATACATGTATTATACTATTATACACAAAAAGTAATGTTTTAGTGTTCCTATATAATTTAAAAATATCTACAGACTTGGTGAAATGTTCCATTGGAAACTAAAACCAATCACTTCGTTTCTTGGTTATAAAAAAATAAATCCCATTTAAACTATTTTTAAATGTTTCCCAAACCATACAATACAAGGATTATAAATCAAATATCCGTCCATAAGACTCAATTCACTCTGACTCCATTATAATATATGGAGACCCACTAGGACCCCCATTGGGATTGAAGTTGGTTTAGTGTTCCACCACCCATCTCATCTATAATATTACATTTGTTGAAAATAAACACCATTAAATATATCACACACATGGGAGGTCATATCATAGTAAACACTTACATAACCTCATTTATCTATAATATACTATAATATCTCAAGACCACCAAATCCATTATTTACTATATAAAATACATTATACAAAGGTTATATATCTATATATTATGGAATTTAAATTATTAGAAAAAATTGAAAAATATAAGGTCCCAACACTAAAAATAATGAAAACCACCAACAATTCATTAGGGGGGACTTTGTAGCACACTAACTCCACATGTGTGTATATTTAAAATATACCATCGTAATATGCATTTTTTATTCATCCCCTGAACATTTCTATCCAGTAAAACCAACATTAGACTATGAATCCTCTACATAGAAACTAAGGGGTTGGGAATAAGATATTTTAAGGTAATTTATAAACTTACCTAGTAGTATCCCCTATCGCAAAGTAATAATTAATTGAAATTTATTTCAAAAATTTATTGAAAATACAGATATTATTTCAAGAGAATACAGACATATAATAAATATGAATTGTAGTCTAGTATTCAGAGATCAAATCTACTAAGATAAAAAACTATAGGTATATTGAAACATTCATAACACCATGATACCTACCACACCTAATTTAAATTCATTATAAAACATTAAAAATATTTATATCATCTCTCTAGAATCATAGTACGGGTTAGACCTCCAGAAGGGGTGATGAGGGAGGTTCGTGTTGGTCGGTGTTCACCTTCCAGGATGATGTTGCTTTCTCTGATTCAAGAGGATCTGGTTCCTTGTTCTCCTCCAACAACGTCAGTTAACAGATTTTCCTAGATTGAAGAATCAGATATCCCTTTTAAGCAGAAGATTCTTACGCCGATGAAGCTGGCGTCTCCAGATGGATGCATCAGACCGGTTACCAAATCTATGTCTATGGAAGATGGGAAAATTCACCTGGCTCCGAAAACAGGTATGCCTAGTCAGAAGGTCAAGAACTCCATCATTTAATGTTGTCCTTGATTTTTTGCAATGCACAGGGGTTGGGGTCACCCGCAAAGGGAGCTTTCATGGTTTCTGAAGTCAGGAAACATAATGTATCGCTTGTGGTTATTTTTGAACCCAAATAGGATCCCTCCAAAATCAATATTTTTTCCAGGAAAATGGGATTTGGGAGTTATATGCATGCATTCCCTGAAAATAAACATATATGGTTTTATTGGAAAAAGGAGGTGCAGGTAGATGTGGTCCAGGCTTTGGATCAATGGGTGACAGTCAGGATCTCTATGAAGGGAGCTATTATTCGGTTTTCTTTCATTTATTCCAGTGGTGATGGGAAAGGTAGAAGGTCTCTATGGGATTTTTTGGAGTCTTTTGACTCACTTGGTTTGCCTTGGTTTGTAGGTGGAAATTTCAATTCTATTGTTGATTCTTCAGAGAAAAGAGGATGAATAGGTACTGATAATGTTGTAATGCATGAGTTTATAGATATTATTGCTCACACAAGGCTTCTGGATTTGGTTTTTAAGGGGTGAAAATACATGTGGTGCAACAACCGTAAGGGAACCAGCCGCATTTGGAGCCATCTAGACAGATGTTTTTCCAACATCCAAGGTTTAGACTCATTCTCGAAGGTTACTATTTCCCATTTATCTTGAATTCTTTCAGATCACACCCCACTACTGGATTGATTTGGAAAGAGGTGAGCCTAATAATATTCTGTTTTTGTGCTCCTTGAACTGGCACCAGTTTGACGGCTTCTTACAAATGATGAGAGAATCTTGGGAGATGGAAGATACTGAGAGAGCATGGGTTGGACTCTCAAGGCGTCTTAAGCACCTTAAGAAGGACATAAAAGGATGGTTGAGGAACAAGCTATTGGTTGATATCTCAGTCGAATCCTTACAAGCAGATATTGATACTTTGGAAGTGGATCTACAGAACAATTGGGATGAGGATAAGTTTTTGAGACTTTGTGATAAACATAATCTTCTAACGACACATTTGTTGGAAATCGAAAGATTTAGCAAACAAAGATCCAGAATTCAATGGCTTAAGAAAGGTGACCGTAAAAATGCTTATTTCTAGGCTTTCCTTAAGGAGCGTAAAAACAAGAAAATTAATATCTGGCTAGAAGATGGGTCCTATATTTCTGATGTGAATGTGGCAAGAAGGTTGGATCTACAACATTTTTATAGTTTACTTGATAGGGAGGTATCTATTCGTAGTCATGGCTCCTCGGAGGAATATATGGATTTTATGGATAGATTACCAAGACTAATCGTTGAGGAGGATAACCTGGCTCTTGAGGCTATACCTTCAGGGGAGGAGATTTGGGGAATAGTTTGCATCATGCATCCTGACAGTGCACTAGGACCAAACAGATTCCCGGGAGCTTTTTATGTTGCAGCTTGGGACTTTGTCGGGAATGATGTCATTGAGGCAGTTCAAGATTTTTTCAGAGGTGGATCTATCAATCGTAGTTCATGCTCTTCTAGGGTGGTCCTTATTCCAAATGTAAAGTACCCATCTGATATTAATCAATATAGACCCATCTGGTTATGCAATGTATCTTACAAAATTCTGGCTAGTTTGATTGGGAAGAGATTGAATGGGGTTATTCCTCATATCGTGTCTCTGGAACAACATGGTTTTGGTAAAGGTAGGATTACTCAAGGTGCGATCGACATTTCTAAAGAGCTAGTGGAGGATATTAACAAAAAGACTATCAGTTCCAATATCATCATCCAAGTGGATATGTATAATGTTTATGATAAACTCGAATGTGATTTTGACATTCGGTCCATGAGGTGTTTTGGATTCCATGAGTGGGTCATTGATCTATGTTTCAGATGCTACTCCTCGCCATGGCTATATATTTCGATTATGGGAATGGGATTTGGTTTCTTCAAAAGTTTGCAGGGTGTGCGACAAGGGGACCCTTTGTTTCCCATCATTTTCATTCTCACTCAAGATGCCTTATCTCGAAACCTCCATAGAAGTATGGATGAAAGAAGAATACTCCCTTACCAGCAGATCGGGGATGGTTTTTTTCGCATATCATGTTTTTTGATGATATTATCCTCTTCATTAATGGTAGGCAGAGATCATTACCTAACCTCTTGAAGATCATTATGGTGTACGGTGATTTATGCGGACAATGAATCAATGCATGGAACAGCAGTGTTTATATTTCCAATAAATGTTCTGATAGGAGAAGCAAGGGAATTCAAGACATTC
This sequence comes from Viscum album, assembly GCA_963277665.1. NCBI lineage: Eukaryota > Viridiplantae > Streptophyta > Magnoliopsida > Santalales > Viscaceae > Viscum > Viscum album. The sequence goes on from CAUJRU010000038.1 coordinate 2,601,942, forward strand.
CTGGAATAAAAAATAAGCAGTTTCCTATTATTTATCTTGGGGAACCGATCTCATTTGGTCAGATTAAAAAGTCTTTCTTTGAGGATATTTTGAACAGAATTATGGGGACAATTGTTAATTGGAAGAGCAGATTTCTGTCTTTTGGTGGGTGGGTTATTCTGATTAATAGTGTGCTAACCTCCATTCCGATGCATACTTTTTCAACAATAATTCCTCCAAAAGGAACCATTTATAAGATGGAGAATATCATGAATAGTTTTTATGGGATGCACACTCTGTAGGCCAATATCACCAGGCCTCCTGGAAACGTATGGCTAAACCAGTAGAGGAGGGAGGTATTGGCTTAAGGGACACTAAATATTTCATTAAATCCTTACAAGTGCGACTGGCTTGGGATTTTCTAGTGGGGAATCCCTATGGGCATGCTTTCTTAGAAACCGTTATGGAAAACATTGGAAAGACTGGGAAAACCATTGTGGCAAGTTATCGAAGCTGGAGAAGTATGTTCTTCACCATTTGGAAGAGATGCAGGAGGTTACTCAATGGGTGGTTGGAAGAGAAGAAATCATTTTTTGTAGGGATAACTGGGTTGGAGATAATCTTTTTTTTCAGGATTTCAGAGGGTTGATTTATCTATGAAGGAGGCAAGCTCTTATCCTTCCCTATTGGAGGCCATACTAAGCAAGGAACAGCTAGATTTTTTCCTTTCTATTACATTTACGGAAGAGGCAGATAGATGCTGCTTCACTAAGTCACCTTCGGGTATCTTCAACGGGATGGATTACATAGGACTGCTTCATGAGATACCTGCTCGGGATGAGTGGGATTTGCATTTATGGTGTAAGGACATTCTTAGAAGGATGAATTTTCTAGTGTGGAGGCTACAGAATCAATCAATTTCAATGGAAGATAATGTCCAATAAAAGGGCATTAAGTTGGCTTCTCGCTGTTTTGTTGTTGTAGTCCACAAATGGAGTCTGCTTTGCACATATTTTTCTTGAGTGAGTGGGATACTAGCTTGTGGTCTATGATTGATGTTCGGATGGTTTTTAGGAGAGATTATGAGTCACTGCAGGACTTCATTGGATTCTGGTTTATGGTGTCGCACCACTGTGAGATGGAGAGCAGGACTTGATGTATTGTGTTCAGTGCCATTTGCTGGATTTTATGGGATGCGTGGAATTTGACCAGAATTGATAAATGGACTTTGATTTCATTTCTTCAGGTAAGAGCTGAGACTCTCATACTTGAGATGATCTCAATATTCAAATGCGGGCACCGATCACAGGTTCTTGGTGAGTTACTAAGTAATACTATTGTGGTTAATAATATGAAAAGTCTATGGGTTAGATGGATCCCTCCAGGTAATGGTTTGAAGCCTAATATTGATGGTTCTTTTAGGAATGGTTACATGCGAGTGGGTGGTTTGCTCAGGGATAAAAATGGATCAGTTTTGATGGCCTTCCGTGCTTTGTATGGGTAGGGGAACTCCTTGTGCGAATAGGCTAAGGCCTTTCTCAACAGTTTTTCTATACGCAGAATATTCGTCTTGCAGGTATTGGAGGCTGAATCAGATTCTAAGATTTTGGTATGGTCCACACAAGGGAAAGCAGATCCTCCAGGGAATTTGATTTATCTTATCAGAAGTTTTTTTAAGGAAATAAATGATGGGTGCAAGGTTCATCATGTGTGGAGAGAATTCAATTTTGTTGCAGATGCCCTTGCTCAAGCAGTAAGTGAAGAGGAGCCGCTTATTATATATTCTAGTTTAGGTTCACTTCCTCGGGATTGTAAAGATGTGGTTAGGGGGGATGCCCTCAGACTTCATCACTTCATACCACCGTGAATGTTCAGATGTGATTTTTATGGGGGCTTCACCCATCCCTTAATAAAAAAATTAATTTGCAGTCATAGTATAGGTTAGAATCCTTGTTTTGGATACCATGTATATCGAGGGGGTACCTATATCTATGTGTTACCCACACATCATAGTGGAGTATGTTCATTAAAATAATTTTTTACTTACACTATAATGGGATAACCTTAATTTTATCATTAATTGTGTTACATACTCTTTTAAATTTATAGTGTACTTACACAAATGTATCCATGTGTTTTTAAGGGTATTGAAATTATGTGTGTTGTAGACATATCTATTACATGATGTGTGGGCCTCTTGGGATAGCTAAGGATATACTCATGTCATTTATCATATGGGGTATGTCTTCCCCACAAGGTTAAGTACATTAAGCGGATGAGAAGGGAATTGGGGTATATTGAATTAGAATAACCACCACTTTTGATATTGTATTATTTGTAAAAATACCCTCTTATCTCCTCTTCTTAGAATAATATATAGATATAAAATTAAATACTGTAAGAGTCAAGAGATTTTTACTTTATTCTAAAAACTAGGAAATTATATGGAGTATACAAAGGTGTTGTACTGATGTATAATAATTCTCTATGAACACAATAGTTATACTATTTTATGAATAACTACTTTCCCCAAGGTTTATAACCACAAATAAATTGAAAGTTCAATACTCTCTCAAATGATGTGTGAAAATTGATTATTTATAGTATTATAATATTTAACTAAATCTGTTTAGATTTAGTTCACTATAAAATTAGTGTTATACCGATATCCTTATTCATCAAATAGATGGAATTCTCTTTCCTATGTAATTTTTATTTCACAAAAATTTCATTTTTGATTTGATCATTCTCACCCAAGGATGTTTTGGAAGGTTTTTGTTAACCACACGTAGGTTATGAAATATGCTACTCAACATGTAATGTTTAAGTGGAATAATTTTACCCATGTGGTGTTTAATATATTAACTAATCACCGCTTGACCTTTATATGGGTTACTATTCAATACATTATGTCTAAGTGATGCACTATTCACCTTATAGATCTCTTCACATTTCCCAATTATTTTAACAGTCATTAATAAGGGTATTTTTCTCATCACTCTTCATAAACACCTTTCTCATTCTTATAATATTCATTAGTTATTTCCTAATTCATACTTTTCCATATGATTAAATTATGTATAATCAATATAGCATGGTAAAAAAATAAATAAAAATTAAATTTATTCAATTTACATTATAATGTGATGCATCCATGGGTGGTACTAAATTAAATAATATAATGGATAAATATAACTTAATTTTCAATGAATGAAATTATCAATGTTTTGATTTCATGATCTCATACATCATGATATCATTATTATCAAGGACTTACGCTAAGATAGTTTAAACTACGGGTTTTAAAACACTGAAAACCCATTTAATAATGTTAGATAACTCATTTGTCTCGAGAGACTTGTTGATGAATCAAGGGGATATATAATTTGGGGTTATATCCATCAATTAATGACCAATGGATTCCTCAAATATCAAATAATTAATTTAATTCATAATTAATATTCCTTATTAATAAATTTTTGTACTGAGTAAAGAATATATAATATCAATATTTAACCAATCAATAAAATAAGTTTTAATTAAATCCCAATATGTATAAATAGAATATATGTTAGAAAATAATCATAACAATGATGAAAATATTATTAATATTTAAGATAATTTAAATATCAAATTACTGTAATAATGTGAATTCATCAATAAAAAGATAACGACCATAAAATGCGTATGATATGAAAGACTACTATTACCATATTAGAAAAGTATATTTTAAAATGAGATAATGTATTTTGAATAATGGGATAAATTAAAAGAGAAACAATTGAAACCATTTTTTATTTGTAATTTTATTTTTATAATCAATGAAATCTTGTATAATAAGATCATGAGTGTAAAATGATTACAGTGGCATGAATATATGTTTACTCTATATACATTAAAAATCATTCCATAGGAAATTTATAATTAATATTGAAAATTTCCATATTAGAAAAAAATTATAAATTTTAAATTCCAATATTCTAAAAAGTAAATTATAACCACAAATTCCATTTGTGTAAATAACAAGTACTTTTAAAAAAAATCAAAATATAGACATCGATGAAAAATATATCAGATCAAAATGTGAAATAAGAATGGTTTTTATTTAAAATGTTTGTTTGATTTAGTCTATATACAAATATAAGAAAATAAAAAAGTAAATATAGAAAATCATTAAATATTCATTGGATAAAAATATATTGATTTTATGATGGATTGATTATATAATTATTTAATTAGAAAAGAGAAATATGAAAAGAAATAAGATTAGAAAATAAATACTTTCCCCTTTAGTAACATCCAAATTGATCCCACTAGAAATCGAAAACCTGAAATGAAACATTAATAATCCTCAATAAATATATATTAATGTTAAATATATGAAATTAGTTTTATATACACCACACTGAAATAAGAAATTTCATTATACCAAATATGCCTCAATGGAGTATAAATTTAGGTATCTCCTCTTACAATTGTCATAAAATTGTTTTGAGCCTTAATTAATGATGTTATTATGGGTAAAAAATGTAAATCAACATAAAAAGTGAAAAAACAACATAAAATAATTAGATGTAATTATATAAATAATCTTAGTATATCAATGATAATAAAGAAGTAATATGACCTAAAGATAAGAGATTGATTTATGGAACTCCTTGCCTCATGTTTGAATTACATTGTAAGTGAATTTAAACACAATTATAATAAATTTCTATTTATTATAAATAAATATCATAACCTTCTTCCTATCTTTTAAATCATATATGACCCATTTAGAACATTTTATCTCCCAAGTGGAAACAATTTTTCATTATTATCATTGTTTTTGGTGTTCAATGCTTCATTTTTCATATATGTTTTTCTTTGGAATTTTAGATAATTGTTTATTTTTAATGGTTCCATTGTATAAATTTTTTTTTCATCATATAAATATAATATATATTTTATAAATATATATTTAGAGTCATACAAAAATGATATATAAAGAATAATGAATTATATAGTTCATAGAAATGGTATGTTGCATGTACACATGGATATTGTTTTCAAATTTCAATGGATGGAAAGAATTAAAGATAAACAATAAATAAAAATTACATGTGCATTTTTATAGCATATAAATCTTATATATTCATTAAATCTTTCTTTATTAACCTACATGTGAAATGGAAATAAAAAATTAATCAAATAATTTTGTGGACATGGTAGTCCACACATACATATGTGTGATGTTGCCATATTTCATTGGATATAAAGGTTAGAAGATAAATGAGATATTATAATTTTTGAAGAGAACCTATTTAATAAATATTATATATATTCAACAGTAACATCATTATAACCATCCATGTAATATAGTGATGAATAAAAATATACCTCTACAAGTAGATGGTAAGTTGTAAGAATGCATAAGAAAAGTCTTTTCATTCCTTAGGATGAAAAAAAATGAAATATTAATTTAAGAAAATAAAAATAACCACTATGTAATTTTATGATACTGTTTTTATTATTTTATGATTGTTAAAACTGATTTATAGGTTGTAGTAGAAGAAATAATCTCAAAAGATTCAGTAAATATGATTACCTCTTTTCATATAGACATCCTTTGGATCTCTGATTATGGTATATATAGTTTATTTTTTAGGAAGAACATGACATATATAAATCACATAATGAGTTTTTAAGATAAACTTGATGTTTTTGGATGAGATGGGTTTCTGAAATTGATGTAATGAAAAGAGAGAAGGGGTTCACTTTATATATAAGGAGAATTGAATTGTTGGAAATTATTTATGTGTTAATTTAATATAAATTATTTATCATATAAAATTGTATAAAAATGTATTTAATTAAAATATTATAGGAGTTTGTTTCTAAATCCTCTCATAAAATAAATTATTTAAATTTTTTATTTCTGTTTTTAACCTTATCATATACTATTATACCTCATTAACCCATTTCAAAATTACTCAATTAATATATTTCTAGAATTTTAGGATCATAAATATAACGGAAAAATGTCAAAAGAAAAATTAATGGTATATGGTTTTTTTAACGAAATCCCATTAATTCATCCAAATATAATATTTTTAGGAATATTAAATAATTTAATAAAATATTTTTTATTGTAAAATATAGTTAATGTCATTTTAGAAATATTTAATTAAATTGAATTTCAAAATGACAATCCACCTATGGATTTCGAATCTATACATTTAAAACATAACTATTAACATATAGTTATCTAAAAAACCATACGATGTTATTACTCACTGAAATTATGTTACTTTGAAGACTTATAAAATTATTTATTTTTCCCATTAGTTGAATAATTTCCAAGTCAACGTTTCACTAGCATTCAGGGTAACAATTTCATTAATAAAAATTAAAAATAAAATAACAAGATGAAAAAAAACTCACTAGTATTTAAAATTTTTATTTATAATCCCACATAAGTTTTTTTTATCCCAATCAAAAAATATTTACTTATTAAAACAATAGAATGATGTTTTTGACATTATCCTTTATTTAAAAATTATAAGGGTTAGTATAAAATATAAACGGGATAAAAAGGGAATATTTTTGAATTTATGAGAATTATGGATAAAATAGAGTCATCAATTGAAATAAATTAAATTATTGGATATGTTTTTTAATGCTTATCACTTTATTTTTAACCATAATTACTTGATTTACCCTTTACCAAGGTGATATATTTCACTATGGTTACTATTCGTAATGACTAAAATAAAGAGTCATATTTATCAAATATTAACCTCTAAATTCCAAATATAGAATCATTTTTTTCCAATTTTATCTCTATAAGTGAAAAAAATCATTTCGTTATAATCCCTCAATGCATGACGAAAAATAGCTTTCTAAATGATGGATTTTTTCCTTTAAAAGTATTTTTTTATAAAATAATGTATAATGTTGATCCAAAAGTTATAAATTTAATTATTTTTAACAGTAAAAAATATTACAATTTTATAGTGTAAAAAAACTTTTACAAATTTTATTAAAATATTTTTTAATAGATATATTAATTCAATACAAACTGAAGATAAAAAAAGATTAGTCTTTTTTTAAGTCTTAGTATTTAAATGAATTAAATTAAAAGAATTCTTATTTTCATCTTAATAATGAGATATTAAATTCCATACACTCTTTATAAATAATAGGATGACATGGGGAGTATATATATTAAATTTATGAGATAAGAAACCTAGTATGCGAAAATACATTATAACAAAACATAATAAGTGAGGCAGAAGAATAACATGATATCAAAAAAGAGAATTATCGTGAGTAGTCATAGTGAATAATAACATAAGGAACATGTCACCATAATATAAATGCATAATTGGAAAATTGGAAGAAATTTAAAACATGAAATAAACATAAGGTAATGCAAGATAGAGAGAGAACATCCCATGGTTGAAAGAATCCCAAAATGGGTTATCTTCACTTCTGAATCTAATAAAAAATGTTGCATTAGACTAAAACATTACAAATGAAAATTATGGAATATAAAATTATTGTACCTCCCCTCACATTAATTTCATTTGAATTCATATGTGGTACTTATTAGCAAATCAATCCTAAGGAAGAAAAATAAGTAGTACCCATAGAAAGAAAATGGGTTGCATAATTATACGTCACATAATAATCAAAAAAAATTCTTAAAGATGGAATTTGATAAATGATAATAAGGAAATAATTACAATATTAAATTAAATTAGTGTGAGTTGGTATATATCTAAGAGTCTTGTATAAGAAATTTATAATTTTTCCATAAAATTAAATTATGTATCCGCTAATGAATTGAAATATGTTTGAAATGGTTAAAACCAATCTAGAGGAAGTCAGCCTTTCATCATTAAAAATAAATTTAATAAAACTGAAATTCCCTATAATATTGTGTAAAAAATTCCATGAAAATAATATTGGACACTAATAAATGAATTTTCATTTAAAATATTTTTCATAATGGTAGGTAATTTTTTATACATTGTATAAGTTAAAAGAATGTTCGTTTTTCACATTGGTAAAATTTTGAAATGTATCTCATTATAAAAACGAGAAAAATATTCTATTTACAACATTTGAAAAACATAAACGTGTGTAAAAATTAAATTAAAAAATCATATAATTATAATAATTTATTTTAAAATATTTTAATTAAATCATGGACATGGAATAGAAAGGTTTTTCATCCAAACAGATAAATAAAGTCAATTTCTAATTAAAAACATTTACTCAATATATTTATTTAAAAAAGAGATTAAAATTGTAATATTAAATTAAAAGATCACAAATAACTATAGGAGAATAAAATTTAATTATTTTAATTAAAAATTATCATATAATTTCCTTCAATGAAAATTCAAGCATAATTTATCCGGATTAAAATGTCATTTAAGCATAAAACCATACCGACATCGTAAAATTTTAGTAATAAAACCCATGAATAATTTAAGTGAATTTTACCATAAAAATACATGAATTATTATGTATTAATGATATAAAATGTAGTGGATAAGTACATACACCATAAAAATAAATTTGGTGTATAAAATAGCACGGGTCTCAAATAATGAAATTTTGAGACAAAAACCTTTACCTTGGGTATAGACTTATAATGCATATCCTTTATCTACTATATAATGAACTTATATATACTATATGATATATAAATAAATTTTTATGAGTATAATTCCTTATAATTTAACCATTCACTATAGTTATTTTAAGGAGATATTTAATTAATTAATAAGTTCTGTCCATAACTTGTTTTTCGGGATGCTCAGTTCAAATATTTCAAAACAAAAAAAGTGTCTTGACCATGTTAAAGGTGATAATTGTCCAATAATCTCAAGAATAATAATAATTACCTATTTATAATCATTATTTATAAATTATACTGTTAAAAATAATAATGTTTTCTAGTTTTGGAAGATGAAGTATGCTACAATCATTGAGATTGTAGGCCTTACATATGCATGTGTAACGTTAACATTTTTCAAATACCATGGTATAAATAAAGTATTTTTTATATATAATATATAAAATTATTAAAATATAAATATCATATTATATGTATAAATAAACTTAAATATTCTATCCATGTGAAGAGGTAATAAAAAACTAATCACATCGCTTCACGAGGCGGTAGTCCCCCGTGTACACGAGTGTTGTTGTAATTTTTCTATGAATGGTAAGGTAAGAAATTATATGATATAATAATTTTATAGAATGACTAATATTTAATTAATATAAAAAATAAACCACAAATTCATCATCATGAACAACCATGGGAGGTGATGATGGAAACAACTTACATGGGTTCATGTGGCGGTAGTCTATCATACATAAGAAAAAGAAATTTGTTTCCCAATTGAGGTAAGAGGAGATAAATATATATGATAACATAAATAAATAATATAAAATTATATAATTAATAATGGTATTATAATATTTTTATTGTTGAATAATTAATGGTGAAAAATTATGAAATAAAAAGGAAGAATTCGGTGAAGATGATTAGGTTTGTAAATAATATCCTCCTTAGGATATCATATCAATAAACCTATGTATTGTATTTTGGGAAAACACTAATCTATATAGTGTGGAAAAGTATTTTTTTTGAGAGATTATTTCATGGTTCTTTATTTAAATAGATTTATCTGTGTGAATAAGTGGGGACATGGGGTTTCCTTATATAATTGATGAGGAATGAAATTTTTGTGAATACCAAAATATATTCAATAATTGGATGTTAATATCCTGAAAAGTACCTCAGAAATGAAAAATAATTTATTCAATGAGTAATAAGGTCGGTCGACATCTACAACACTAAATAGAAAAATGATTTAAATATTTAACCACCTTTACCTCAAAGGTTTCTCAAATTTTCAATTTTCATTTTTTTCCATGGTAACAAGATTTATAAAATTTTAAAATTAATTATAATGAAGAAAATTAGATAACTTAATTATATAATACAAATTATATTGGGGTTTTACATTATACCCCATTAAATAAATTTCATCCCCTATATTTTAAATTTTCTTTAGAAATAAAGGTTTTTAAATTTGAATATTACCTTTATGGAGAACCCTCATCATAAAAAAGGTTAATAAAAATATCTTAAAATAAGAAATTAGATATACTAAGGTCATTTGGAATAACACATGACTACATTTCCATGTAGGGTAACGTCAGTTGGATGTGAAAATATAGATAGGGATTAAAAGTGTAAATAATTATAGAGATTAATAAAGATCATTGATCACAATAAAGTGAATGGCCAAGAGAGTGTTAACAACCACAAAACCATAAATTTGTGATGAATTAAAATTCCATTTATTAATCTAACATGAAGTTAATAAAGAACCATTAATATTTCAAGATATTTTTCTTAGAGCTGACAGATTCATTTTCAATCATGATACAAAAAATATATATATACATACATTCTATCTTTTTATTCCATAAAAAAAATGTCATCCTTTCAATGTGATTCGATCAATTTCATCTTCGCCTCTAAAAATGAGGAATGAATATCAAATATGAGTTTATTTATCACAGAAGAGAAAAAAATTAACATTTAATAAATCATAATTTCTGTAAAACAGTAAGAAGCAATTAAACGTACCTATATTAAATTTATAATGGTTATGAAGACATATGATAATAATTAAAGTGAATATGAATATCTTAATATCCAAAATTCGAAGATAGAACCAAAATTTTAACATAGATTATAAATATACCTACATCCCAAATAACCATCATAAAACTATCATGGGATAATGCATTAACATAAAATATTATCTCATAATATTAATTAGTCCAATAAAATAATAGAATTATTCTGACATAATCCTTTATATTAAGCGTATAGGTTAAATGTATCATCACTCAATAAAAAGTTTCCCATAATATCAATAATCACCTCAAAATCTGAAAATTTCAAAAATATTTGATCCTATAATTTTCCACCAAAAATCATCTTCATATTTATCTTTCAAATATTTTATGTAAAAAACATTATTAAAACTAGGTTATCATGTAGGCTTCACCCTCTTCACCCTTTAATGGTGGGTTCAAGCACTGTGGCCTTGTTGAATATGATGTGTTTTTTCCAACATACATGTAGTCCTTTTTCAAAAACCATATTTATATAATTTCTATGACATTCCCAAAAATATTATAATCATTCTCAAAATAAAAAAAATTATAAAAAATTTTCTTTATTATTGCTTCTTTTAAACGTCTTATTTTATCCCAAAAAATCAAATAATAATGATAACTACAATTACCAAAACCTATAGTAAATAAAAAATCTTATCTTTTCCTCGATCATGTATTTTATAAAATATATCAATTTACCAATAAATAGAATTTCTATTTTATTAGTACCACTAAAAATATGAAGGAAAATAATTAAATAAAAAATATTTTTGAAAAATCCTTAGATGATTCAGAATTCTTATAACCAAAATAACATTGATAATAAAAATTCAAAAACATGATTCATGAGTTCTAAAACAAAAAAAACATTAATTATTCAAAATCAATTTTTTCATAAAATAGGATCATATTGATTAATACTTGTATTAGTGAGCTGACTCAAATAATGAAAAATTATCCCACATTTATGAAATTGAACTATTAGTTTTTCCTAAGGTTGAGATTTATTTCCATGTATCTTCTTAATCATGATTTTAATTTTTCATCAAAAATTAGAAACATTTGGCATCCTTTCCCACACATAAAGAATTTCGAAATCCATTAATTCATTTTACATCATGCCTATTTCCACAATTTCAAAATATAAGAAGTTGAAACTTCATTTCATTTTTATCTTTAACATTTTAACTTCCATTATCTTCTATCCATATCTTTTTTTTGTTCTCAGGAATTCAAATTTTTTCCAATTATATATCATAACTTGATATAAATCATTTTTAATGTTCTCAAGATTTCTAACTTATGGTCCAATTATGTTAGTCATCCCATTAGGGAAGTCATTACATTTGTCATCACATTGGTTAACAAGCTTTATACTATTTCCCGTAATTATCTAAAAATAATAAAAGAAACAATATGATAATTAATTAACACAAAAAAGGGAAGCCTATAAACCTATAAGGATATGTATATCCAAATTTTTTGACTCTCTAAGTTTCAATATAAGTTAACTATAGTAACATTTCCTATTTGGGTTTCTTACCTAATACTTTTTTCAAGACCTTCATAATGGTTAATAAAGAGTTATTAAAAACAATTTAAAAAAATCCCTCAAGATTTTCAACCTTGGTGTTCATTAAAGACCTATTGTCTTGTAGAAAGTGATGATGGTGACCAGATCAAAGAGCCCTTTTCATAGTTTTTCACCTAGGTATATCTTTTCCATACCAACATCCACTTCTAGTATCTATACAAATATTTATTTACATGGGAACCACTCACTCTATCCATTACTAAAATTCAAGGGGTTCTCTTATTCTTCGACTAATCCTTTCACTTATCCATAGGTTTATCACTAATTGTTTATTATCATAGTTTCCAAAGGATAACTAATCCTTTACATTGATAGAAACTATAATGATCCAATCCTTTTTCACATATTATTACATGATTTTTAACATAAATATCAATTAACTATAAGCAAAGGATAAATTAGTATTAGATTATTTAGAATACTAGGTAATTTTAACAAATAAAGTAAAGCTTATTTATTTTATTCTACATAATGATATTTTAAATTCCATGAAATCATAAAACTAGATAGGATACCATTGGAAATACATAAAATAAATGGGTGATTTAAAAATTCTAGTAAGGGATTAAACATTATAAGTAAATAAAACATGTGATATATAGGTATAACATGACATCAAAAAATATATGGCTCATGAGTAATCACATGGGAGAATAAATTACTAAATATTCTATCTTAAGATCATATAAATATATGAAAATTGAAAAAATAAAAAAATATTATAGAAAAATAAATCAATACTAAATGATAAGACAACATTGAATGGCGGAAGGAGTCCTATAAGAGGTTTGGTTCACCCCCTAATCATCTACATGGTATTTCTTAAGGAAAAAACATAACCCAATGCAATAAAAGATTATATAATATCGGAACCACCCATCAAATTAATTTCAAATACATTTATATTTTTTCACATAAGTAAAACAATCATAATATGAATACATAATTACTACCAATGGAAAAAAATGGGTTTCATAATCACACCTCATATCATAATCAAAAAAGAATTCTTAAAGAAGGAATTTCAGAAATGATCATAAGGAATGAATTAGACCTTCAAAGATAGAGAGAGTGATTTAGGTAGATATGTATGATATATATACATATATATTTACGAAATTTAAAACCATTATATGACATTAAAGGTTGTTTTCATTGATAAATTAAAATATATTAAAAATAATTGAAACAAATCATGTAGAAAATATCCTTTTCATTTTGATAATCAGTTTTTTAAAACAATTAATTTACTAAATATTATGTAAACACATATAGTTTAAAATAAACCAAGAAAATTATAAAGTAATATTAAATGAAAATAAGGTTCATAGTGTTGGGTAATTATGTGCATGCAATATAAACTTTAAAAAAAATTCCTTTCACATTTTTTTAAAAAGTAAAAAATTCCCTCATTTAGAAAATGAAAAGAATATCCCTCTTCATTTTTTTATGAAAAGTAAAAATGGGTAAAAAAAATTCATTAAAACATAATATATTAATAGTAAAATATTTTTTGAAAACATTTTGATGAAAATATGGATATGGAATGGAAAGGGCTTTCAATGGAAGAGTAAAATAAATTTGATTATTTCCATAAAAACATGTTCTAAATATATTTTCATACAATGGAGTGAAAAATAATACTACTATATGAAAATTCAATTAATAACCATAGTTAAATAAAATTAAATGGTTTTAGAATATAATGATAAAATAATTTCCTCAAAGGGAAATTCATGAATTGGCAATCCCAACTAAAATTATACTCAAGAACAAACCCAAAATGCCTTGGTCACTTATGAATCATCATCCCAATAAATGAAGTAATTGAATTATAACATAAAATACCATTAAGTATGTTCGATTCATTAAATTATATTAAAATGGTCATTTAATATGCCATATAAAATAAATTAAGCTTTTGAAACAGTATTTGTCTCAAAGAATGATGTTTTGAGATGAAAACCGCAACCTCGAGTACATTATTATCATGTATTTACTTTATCCCAAGAATAATAAAAATATATTACTATTTTTCAAAAAAACATATTAATGTAATAATACCTTATACATTAACTATTTACTTCATGTATTTTATTACTTAATCAGTCATGTCTGCATCAGGTGTTTTTAGGATTCCTAGTTCATAATTTTAAAGTGGTATTGGTCTGTTGAGAAAAGTTTAAGGGGTAATCGTTCCATGATATAATAAATAATAAAAATTTACAATATATTTTTTATATAAATTATTTTTTAAAAAATAACCATCAATTATTCTAATTAAAAATGAACTACGTAATTATCATGGAGATGATAGGTTGTATCTACACATGGGTAACATTTCCATTTTTTAAGATCATGTTGTAAGGTAGATAAGTATTATTATATCTTTACATAAAGACCATAATATAATAAATATAATATTATTTATCTATATTCATTTACATGTTTCATTCATATGATTTATTAATAAGAAACAAATCTCATTGTTTCATGGGGCTATAGTCTTTCGTACACATAAATGACGTTATAATTTTTTTATGGATGCTAATGTTTTAAATTATATGATGTATTATTTGTAAATAATTACTATTATTTATTTAATATAATATATTAAATTAAATACATTATGATGAATACGTTTGAGAGGCGATGATGGAAAATAAATGACATCGGTGCGTGAGGCAGTAGTCTGCCGTACACACAATTGATAGTTTCATTTTTTATTTGATGGAGAATAAGATGGATAAATATTTTTCCATCAACATAAAAATAATATAATTATATACAATATGATATTTTTTTATATTGTAATTTTTAAGACATATGTTATGGTGGAAAAAGAAGATGTAAAAACGCAGGATCTCGGTGAAGACAATTACCTTCACTTAAGAGAAACTTGTTTGGATATGTTATTAATAACCCTATGGTTGGTATTTTGGGAAGAATAGAGGATATTTAGTTCAGATAAGGATGTTGGGGAGAAATATTGGTAGGTTTTGGTAGAGAAAAGTTTAATTATTGGTGTCGATGAATGAGTGGAAGGGTTTATTTTATAATTGAAGATGGTTGACATTTTTTAAATACCCAAAACTATTCAATAATTAGAAGTCACTCTCATTCCATATTACGTGAAAATTGATAAATAATTTTGTGAGGGAGTTAAAATTTTATTAAACACCTCCACCACTAAAAATAACGATGTTTTAAACATTTCATCCTCTTTAACACTGTGCTAACTCACTTTTACCATTTTAATTTTGTTACCGTGGTAACTAGTTTTTTTACTATTTTACTATTTATTTTGAAAACAAAAATAATTTAAACATATTAAATATAAATTATTATTATTAAATATATGTAATCAATTTTATTAAATTCAATTAAAATAAATGAAATAATTTAATTTCAAATAAAATCCACAAGCAAGATGAAAAGGCATTTCTCTAAAAAATGTTTTTTCTATTGAATTGTTTATTTTACATTAACTTTATTATAATTAAATTTCATAATATTAATATTAATTAAGATATTTAAATTTATAATATGAATATTTAATTTAAATTATTCCTCTTTCGGATTTTTGTTAATTTAAATGGAGAAAAATTATGCACATTAAAAATAATTTAGACAAATGTGTTTAAGCCAAATAATAAACTCTTAATAAAATATAAAATAAATATTATTCAAATATAATTAATTATAATAAATAATACTAAATTATGACTATGTTATTTTAAAGTAAAATTTAATAATAATAGGTCTTTTTAAATAACTTAATTTATTTAAATGAAACGACAATTTAAAAAAATTGGGTTTTTTCACTATCCAATGAAAGATCAATATTTTATGAGAAATCTTGAAAATTCAACCAATTAAAATTCTTGATGGGATTATTTCTAATATTTTTTTCATTTTTTTAAAAAAAAATCTAAATTATTTATAAATTAATTATAATTTTTTGACAGAAAAAAAAACAATATGAATCATTTTTGAATGAAATATATTTTTATATAATAAAATTTCTTTAATAATTATTTTCGAATATTAAGAATATATAAATAAATTTATTTTTGAATTTTAAGTATATTTAATAATTTATTTACTAAAGTTCACACCCGCCAATTTAAAATTAATGTTAAATTGGTCGTATTTGTATAATAATATTTTAATTTTATACCGCCGTTTGTTTATATTTAGTGTTGTGTTTTGAATAATCTATTAAAAATAGTGTTATTTTAAAATAATTGGGTGTTTAGAATTATAAAATATAAAAATTCATCTTTGATAAAACTTGAAGAAATTACATTTTTCTTTAAATATTTATATCCTCACCATTCACAAAAAATGAAATTTTTATGAAATTCTCAAAAATTCACCCCATGATAATTTTTACATGATGATTTTAAAAATAAATTTATTTTTTAAAAATAAAATTTATAGATGTTGAAAAAGTAATTATATTTTCAATATAAAAATTTCTATAAAAATACATTTTTGAAAAAATTGACTTCACTAAAAATAGAGTAAGTATTTCCTAAGTTTTCATCCATGATTTTATTTTTTATATGATCGTTATATATATTTTTTACAACATATTTACTCATATTAATACCCTCAAAATCAATGGATATTTTATCAATTTTAAGTAATAAATTTCTTATAATATATCTCAATTTTTATAAAGCTTAGTGTTGCGTGTTAATTAAGTTATATAATAATTAAAATATTGGAAAGAGAAGAATATATTAAAATCTTATGATGTAAAATTATACCCTACTAAATAAATTTTTTCATTTAAATTTTATTTTTTTATAAATGTTTCAGCCTTTATTGAAAACCCACAACCTACTTAGGGATAATAAGACTTCTTTTGAAAATATGAAAGACTTAGAAAAAGTTTCATGAACTATAACATATTAAGATTCCTAGATATGATTAACATTGGTTGGAATTTGAACTATATGAATGTTAAGGAAGACAAACATATAAGGAAAAACGGTTATTGGTAGAGAAAATGGTGGTGATAACATTGATAACCACCAAACATAAATCCGTTAGGGGGTAAAATACCTTTAATTCATTGGAAATGAAGCTAAAAGTGTAAAATTTTAATTCAATGTTCTTTTACTATGGTTGAGGGATAATTTTACATTAAATATTGATTAAATTATAAAATATAATTACTTATCATATTTTCATTTGATAATCACGATTCAATACTTTGGTTATACTTAAATAAATTACACATTATATTTTACTCTATAAAATTGTTATTCAATATGATTTTTTCATTCTCTATGAACTAATGTTAACATTTAATGAATCATAAGATCCATAAGTCACTTCTTCTACATATAAATATTTACCTAAAACGGTTATAATAACTTATCTAATATGGATAAATTGAATACATTAATATTTAAACCATCAATAATAACAAAGAAAATTATCTTATTAATTCAATATATATTTATCCTTAAGACTCCTCTAAAATATGTCTGGCCAAATTCAATGGCAAAAAATATAAAATAATTGATCAAACATTTATCCCAATATAGTATAAAGTCACTCATAATGTCATATAAAAATCAGGTGTGTACCTATATCATATATAATCCTAAAATATGGCAATAACTAAAATCCCCATAACATATCAATGAAAAAATATGTGATTCCAAAAATTAACTATCTCTATATTTCTTAAATAATTTTACATATTATCAAATATATTCCATAAATCTCAAAATGTATCAATATTCATCTATCATGACCTGTATTGATTTTATCATCAAATTACTAATCATTTTTAAGGCTATAAATATTATCCAATTTTATTTTTCAATGTAAATTCTTTCTCTATAAAAAATAAACATTATTTACCCAACATTATGCACATGTTAAGGTCTATATTTCCATTTATAATGTGTTCTCGAAATATATAACCTTACCTATGCATCACTTTTCCTAGTTATTTGTATAATTAAATATATGTTTTCAAATCCTAAAATTAAAAATAATATGGATGAATCGTTGTTTGTTTCATGATTTTAATAACTAGAACATAATTCAAAAAACACTTTCAAAACTTAATTCTTAGTTACCAATATATTAACTTTTCAATCATTCAAATTCACTGATTGACATGGTATAGGCTATTCCTTGGTCTGGGAGTTAACCATTAGATTAGTAAATAGACTCAAAAAATTTCAATGTTATCCACACACAAGACATTGAACAATAAAAGATACCTTACTATGAAAATTATATTCCCCATTGAACTTTTTATTTTTATATGATAATTACTAGCAATATGCCCTTATTTTCCACCAATAAAAAATCTTCACATTCCTCCAATACTTAACCCTAAGGGTTTCTGGCCACATA
The DNA here is from genome assembly GCA_963277665.1 of Viscum album. Classification (NCBI taxonomy): domain Eukaryota; kingdom Viridiplantae; phylum Streptophyta; class Magnoliopsida; order Santalales; family Viscaceae; genus Viscum; species Viscum album. Next base: position 2,620,600 of record CAUJRU010000038.1, read on the forward strand.
CATGACAAATAGAAAATTAAATCTTTATCCCTCAATGTTCATCATGAACCATAATTTATTTATTAGTTTTTTCAGAAAACAAAACATTTTGACATAGTTAATTATATATTGAGATATATTATTAGACATAATCACACATTTTTCCTTCAAACACATGTTTCATTTCATTTCTCATGAGGAAAATTGTTTTATTTTTCATCATATTTAATATTTACATGGTTCCTTTGACTTCCAACCAATGAATGAAAAAAATGCATAGTATAGTAAATAATAAACATTGTATGAAACTACATAATCATGGAAATTATTTATAGTAAGTGCTTATTTTCAATCAATGCCACCTTAGGTTTAACCTAGGGTATTTTCTATCATTATAAATCCAAATCCTTTATATTGTTTCATACAAGAAATGTGATTTCTCCCCAAAATATCTCTCATGAGTAATAAACTAAGGGAAATTAAGGAAACATTCATCATGCACTAGAATGATGGTTGAGAAATATTCTACCAACACATTTTAGGGTTATTCCCCTAAAAACATTTATGTTAAAACCACTTCCACTCGATGTGTCTAGATATATTTTTTCCATGAAAATAACATAATATCCATATAACAAAAACATTGTTGTATGTTCACATAGTTACACATATCTGTAATGTCTTTCATAGGGTTATGTTCTCTAGTCCATGATTTCCAAAATCTTGATCCCAAGGTTTCTACTATAATTTCTATGAAACTGACTGTAAGAACCCCAACTCTAGTAACTCATAGATGATTTATAATTTATTTATTTTGAAAAATAAAAAAAGGTTTTAATTCTGGAGTACCAATTAGTTTTAAAATCTCAAAAATATAGATAAATAAATAATTATTTTTTTAGATTTGAAATAAAATATAAATCATTAAAAAATTATATATTTTGCATCCTTGAAAGTAAGCATAATATTTATTCATCATATATCAGGGATAGAAAAAAAATTTGGGTGATATTAAATGACCTGTAAGGGTTAAGTACATAATAAGATATTATGATTAAATAACTAACACTCAACATGGAAATGTATATAACTAAAAACACAAGAATTTTTATTAATAACGTTAGAAAAATAATAATTAATGGATAAAATAAATAGAAATAATAACCTAGATAATAATAACTAAATTATAAATGAAGCAAAAATTTAAATTTTGACTTCAGAATATCATACATCATGATATATTTACATCTAATTACATGCATAATGATATTTTAATCTATGGGTATGTAGATGCTAATAAAACATTTCATAAGACTACCCAACTAGTTTGTCTCATGATAACTATCGATGCACTGAATGACTATATAACTCTAGTCCCACTAATCACTACATGTATAATACATTCCTTATATATTGAATGAACAATTTAACTAATAAAAAATATTCATTTTCAAAAAATGGCTATATTGATTAAAGAATAAAAAAATATAAATATTTCCCCTACCAATCAAATGACTTTAAATTTAAAACCCTATATGATAAAATGGTATAAGTTTTAAGAAATAATTATATTTGTGACATGAAAAATGTAAATATTTTAGAGAATTGAATCATATAATGATCATAATAAAGTGAATTTTTAAAGATAATTCCAATGAAAACAAAATTATTAAGAAAAAAGATAATAATAAATTCATTAAAAAATAAATTTTCAAGTAAAATAATTCATTTGAAGAATTAGTGAGATAATAACTAAAACATTTAAAATAGTGTTTCATAATTTTTTTTATTTTAAAAAACATTGAAATATTATTGAAGTAGCTAAATAGTGCAAAATGGTTAGGGTGGTGGGATATTTTTTTAACACTGTATACTTTAAAAATGTTATCCCTTTATCTTTTATAAAGAATGTTGAAAATGAAAATTATCGGAAATAATTAAAATTTTCCATTCAAACCATTTAAATTTCCATGAATGACATATAATTTTCCTTGCTTAAATAAAAAGTGATTTTGTAATACAATTTTTCAGAATATAAATATGGAGGGAAAATATTCTTAATCAAAAAGTAAAATAATATTCATTTTTATTTTTAAATTTTATTTGTTTTTTGTAATTGAAAATTTTATAAAATATGGATTAAAATTAGTAATCACCTTTAATATACATGGAATAAGAAAATATATGGAGTTATCTAGGATAGATTATAATATTTCTATAATAAAAAGATGAGAAATCCCAAAAAAATGAGATTATAAACTAAATTCTTACACTATTGGTAAATTTAAAATTGTGACACATTAAAATTTTAAATCTTAAAATAAATATTAATAACTATGAATAAATATATTTTAATATGATATACATGTAAGGGAATTTATATACACTAATGAGAAAAAATTGAGTTTTGAAACCCCTCACACTAAGTTCTACATTCCTCATTAGTGATTTTAACATCATTTAATAAATTTAGATTCATTATACAAAAATTAAGTAAATATATACCTATCTATAATATCATAAATTATCCATTTATAATATTTCATATTCTATTTTTTAATAATATTGTTTTATTATAAATATTTTGGGTGATAACATCGTCCTTTTTTATATGTGTTTTGATTTGTTTTATTTCAATACTTGTGTCTTTATCATGGTTAAATCATATCCCGAATTATTTTCATGAAATAAAAATAATATATATTCAATATATTGGTATTTATAATCATTTATAATATATATAGTTATGAAAATTAATTACACCATTCATAGTGATGGTAGGACATATGTACGCATTAACGATGTTTTCAAATTTAATCTGATGGAATGAAATAAAGGAAATTAAAAATTCACATTCACATGACTATTTTTATAAAATATATATCTTATATTTGGATTATATCTATCCATTTTATCATCCATGTTTAACAAAAATTAAAATCGATTCACATCACTTTGTAGTGGTCGAAGTCCACCAAAACACACAAGAGTCGTTATCATTTTCCAACCAATTATAAGGTAAGAAGGTAGAAATGATACTATAATTTCATAAGAATAAATATTTTATAAATATCATATATGTATTCATTAATTATATATTTATTACCATCACTTTATAGTGGTGATGAAAAAAATTAAAACTGCTATATGGATATGGAAATATGTTAATATGCATAATCAATGTTTTCACTTTCTATAAGATGAGAAAGAGAGAAAATATGGTCTTTACATAATAAAAACAAAATCTTACTGTATTTTTTATAAATTATTTCTTATTTTAGGATCAATAAAACTAATATATATGATTTAGTATAAGATGATAAACATTAAAGTGTTGGAAATGACAATTACATCTTCTATTGTAGACATCCTTTAGAGCTCTGCAAAGGTACTTTGGGTTGATATTTTGGGATGAAACAAAACCAATATAACATGTATAAGGATGTTCAAAATAGAAATTTGTAGGATTTATTTCATCTATGTTACTTAAATGGTTATAAAGAAAATGGAGTGTGGATTCCCTTTTATAATTTAAGGGAGGTACATTCTTGTAATTTTTTAATTTTTTAATTAAATATAAATTATGGTTCATATAAAAATGGATAAAAACTGGAATAAATATAATATAATATGATGATTAATATAATTTATCTAATACAAAAAATTATTTACATTTTTTTTTGTTTTATCATTATCTTTTTATTTTAACCACTATAAACCCCTTTGAAAATTATTATAATTCTAATGTTTTCTTTAATTTAAGGGTCTTGAATGTGACTATAAAAGGAAAAATATCCTATAAAAGAACCATGGGTGCTTTTTGTAACCATATCAAATTAATTTTTTCAAATATATGATATTTTTGGATTTTAAATTATATAATGAAATATTATTTATTATAAAATACCATTAATATTATTTTAGAAACAATTAATTTAATTTGACTTTGAAAATAACGTGAAAGTGAAGGAATTTTAATATGTAGCATTAAACATTACTAATATGTCATATTTATCCATTTAATTTTTGGTACACAATTATTCATTCAAATTAAATTACTTTTATTATTTGTAACATAGTTTTTTTAATTTTTCTATTAATTGAATTAATACTATGTTGTCATTGTGTAAGCATTTATGTTAATTATTAATTTACAAAAATTTAAAAATAATAAAAAAGGTTATATAAAATAAATTAATATTTCAAATGAATATTTCCATTTGGACATAAGTTTTCCGTATTCCTATTAAAAAATATTATTTATATTATTTGTAATATAATGATATACTTGACTTTATCCTTTACTTAACTATTATATATATATATATATCAATGATAAATGACCAAATAAGGTCATATTTTCATTATTTGGATGACCATCGGAAAACATAATGATCCAATATAAAATAAGTCAAGTTTGGGATATGTATTCAATGCCTTAACTTATTATTGTTAACCCTAATTATTCTATTTACCCTTTACCAAGGTGATAAATTTCATCATGATTACTATTCATAATGCCCAAAATAAAATCGACCATTAAAATGATTTAATCTCTAGATTAAAAATATGGAATCCAATTTATCTAATTCAGCCACTATATTTTTTTAAAAATCTTTTTAAAAAATTCTATAAAATAATGGTTCAAAATATTTTTTCTAAAAAATGACTTTTTAATTGTAAAAGTATTTTAATCCCATGATAAAAGATAGTGTTGATCAAAAAGGTATATATTAAATTAAATTTTTTAAAAATAAACTATTCAAATTATAAAACAAAATAAAATCAAAATTATTTATTGAAGATACATGAAATAAAATAATTTTTAATTTATAAATAAGTTTTTTCAAAATTTGGAAAAATATTATAATTTTAATAAAATAAGTAAAAATTAAACATATGATGATTCTGAAATTACTATTTGAAAAAAATGTAAATTTTCTAAAATAAAATATGAAGAAGGAAAATTTTTTAAAATCTCCATGGACAACATGCTATTAGAAATGCATTTTTCAATTTTAAAGTGACTTCTATAGAAATTGAGTGAGTGTTTCCTAAGAATTTATTAATACATTTGTATTTAGTATGTCCATTTTAAATATTTTTTATATAGTGGCTACATATATTCATGCACTATAAATTGATGACTACTAAACACATTTAATAAATAATACTTTTTATTATATATCTCAATACTTTTACTGCTCGATGTTACATCTTGAGAAAGATATTAAACATATAAAATTATTTAAATAGAAATATATCATAAAAAATCAGGATGTTATACTATATAGGAAAAGGGGTCCAATATATTAGGTAATTAGAAAATTACTTTTTCCCATTTCAGTTAAATACATCAATGGGACAACATGATACTTTGGCAGAACATTTTTTTCAGGTAATCCTCCACATTAATTTTCCATTACTAATTAAAACCTTATGACATCATGAAATTTTATTGAGTACTTGTTCATCAAATTATGATATTTTTTGGGTTTGATGATAATTAAAGCAATTTAACTTATAGTCCTTTATAAAAATCAATATTCGACACAAAATCTCATTGCTCCATTGTATGCCTGAAATTATCACATTATGACCATATGATTAAATCATACATATATATACTCTATTCAATTCATAACACATAAGTGGATATTGTTCACCATGTTGCACTTAACTGAAAAACTATTCAATATGTAATACTTAAGAGAAATACTATTCACCATGTATCACTTTTTGTATCCTACATAAAAATTATGTGTTCACTATAACAATTAATTATCACTATATATTTTCCTAGTTTTTTATATTTACCCCATGATTCAATCCCAAAATATTGTAAACCACTAAAAATCCATTCCATATTATTCCAAAATCCTCTAGACCCTTCTTCATAAATTCTTTTCTTTACTAGCACTTTATAAAAATACTTCATCAACAAACCAAAAAAAAAAGGAAATCACTAAAATTTTATGATGATTTATTTTTTCATCAATATTCCATTTGGAATTTTTTTAAAACACTTTAGGATCTACTAACTAAAATTTTAAAAAAAATACTTCAAAATATATTTTTCAAGAACCATCTTCACTATATAACATCAAATATTGATCAAAGAGTTACTCAAAATATAATCTATATTGATAGGAGACATGCGATAAATGATAAACAATTAATGAAGTCATTGATTATCATTGATTACAATAGTTATCTATACCACATGATGAAACTTTTTCAAAAAAATAACAATTAAAATACAATGATAATTTTTTATGGTTATCGATAATAGATATTGCATAATGTGTGGACTATAATAAAATTATAGCTTCAACGACACATCATAATCTTTAATCAACATTATCCATAATTTATTCATTTGGGGTATGTATATGATGACTAATCAACATAAATATTTTCATGACTAAAAAAGATTTTTTTATTTTTCTATTCCCCCTATCATCTTCCCCCATCCATGGACATGAAAACTCCACCTTTTCAATGAACCAAAAGCATACATATCGTTATTATAGAATATAGAAAACAATATATATCAACAACTAATTAAAAACATGCTAGGCCTTAGGGATTGGGGTTACACATCAACAATTTTCATGTTTGTGGAGTCGAATAGTCTCGAAGAGGTCGCTAATTGAGTTCAAATGTGCCATCATTAATGTCCATTTTTTGGACTTTTGAAACCTTTAGATCATTAATAAATGAAACCAACATAACAAACCCATGCCCCACTTTCTATGAGATAAAATAATACTAGATTACAATATTCTATTTTTATGTGTGTTGGAATGTATTTTTTCTAAGAGTTAGAGAAAATATATTATAATAATTAACTTTTAGTATTATATTTCTCTCAAAATAATGTGTCCTCAAGATAATCCTCCATCAATAATAAATTTTTTGATGATTCATTAGTTGTAATATATTAATTTTCTACAGTTCTCATAGAAATGAACTCTTGTTTCTTGGATAGCCACAAAATAATCTTTTTCCAAAGAAGATAACACCACATGATGTTAAATTTCTATTATTTATTGAATTGACCTAATCAACATTTTTATATCCCAAAAATTAATATTCATATTTTTCATTCTAATGTTGGATAAGATTCATTTTTTTTAATTTATATCATTTTATCCTCCTCATTAAAACAATGCTCCCACCATTGATGTTACGCTGATACCATTCCTCCTAGCATGTGGAGAAAGTAGTATCATTTTGTGTAACTGTTAACTATAATAGACAGCCAATAATTCGGCAATATTCTATGACATCGAGATAATTTCCTTTATCATCCCCTAAAAATTTATATTATTAGCAACTTCAGATTTTTATAACCTTTTAATCCTCCTTTGAAAATATTTTTTTAAACTCATTTAAATATTTTTTTTGATAAATTAATGCAAAATTCCTTCCAAGTGTCACTTACAAACCTAGTAAAAATATAGAATCACTAATCAATGAAATTTCAAACTCACACTTCATAATCTCTACAAATAAATTTCACAATGGTTTATATTATCTAGAAAATATATTTTATTCCACATTGAACCAAACCATCATCCTTTTCTTATAGTCACTTTTGATAAATATATTGTTAAAAATTCACTATAGAATCTGAAGTTATTAAAAAATAATTTAATTAATACCATGCTGTTAGTTCTTACATATATCACTAAAACGAAATTTTAAAATAGAAAACATTATTCTATTCTTTATTAATGAGAAAAAATTTCTTCCAGTTTTATGTACACCTCTTCTTAAAAGACCCCATTAATAAATTGTGACATTAAATCCATATAGAAAACCATTAATTACCTCTCATATGTAATATAAATGAATAATATAATTAGTTCCCTTCATTTCAAGTTTTATAATTTATCTTAAAAATCTAATCCAAAAACCTAGAACTATACACAACAAAAATCATTCTTTGTATCAAATGTCCAATCAATTTTCATTATTTTTGTTTTTAAAATCCCATTTAGCCCTGATGATGTTTCTTATTATCAATCACACACATCAATTTCATATCAATTTTTTTAATATAATTATTCATCACTTGAACCCCTTTATCATTGTTTGATAATTTTTCAAATCATATTGGCTATTTATAGGGTAGGATTATTTTACTGTAAAGACAATATATTCCACTTTTAAAGTATTATTATCTTGGCTCTAATGATTCTATTTCTATCAATTTCATTGTATCAATTCAGTTTATATATAGATATTGGTCAACATTTATCATTCTCATCATTAGTAAATTCTTATAGATATTCTATAATAATTTATACTCCCCTTAAGCCGCTAAATTCCCCATCAATATTCTTTGGAAAGTTCTCACTTATTTAAAAGATATTCTGCTCATTACCATGCAAAATAACACCAATAAATTATATGAACACTACAATATTATTTGTGAGGAATTTATATGAATTTACTATATATATATAAACAAGAAAAAACCCCTTCATATCAATGGGATTCAAACTTTCTATGTCTCACCATCTCAAGAATAAAACACTTAATTATGACAGTTTAAGACTACTTCAATATCATTATCATTCCAAAACATAGCTCGTATAGTTTATTTTTTATTACATAAAAATAAATGATATATTAGGAATATAGATCTTTGTTAATACTTCTTTCTTCTAAAGCATTTTTATTATGTTTTTTGAATGAGAATCATTTTGGACATATTTTTTATAATCTTATTCCTAATGTCAATGACCATATTTTTCTAAGGTGATCTCACTTCTAAAATAAAATTCCTTAATCCATTTTTCTTGAGATAATAATCTACATTAATCATTGTAAACTCCCTAAAATTATTGGTTTGTAATTATATAATTTACTATTTAGGCCTATTTTCAACAACCCCAATATATTGTGTTACGAAACCAAACACCTCATAATTTTTATTGGAGACAGAAATCCATCCCCTCCTATTATAATAATCAATATAATTATTATAGTATGTTGTGACATAATGTTTTTTCAATGGATTACCATTATTATAATTATTTCTTATAGTATAATCACATAATATTGCATATAGAACACAATACAAATTTTATAAATGAATAATGAGTAAAATAAAAGGTATCTGTAAAAGTAATGGAACACATACTGATGAAATATTAACATGAAATTTAGAATAGTAAATGACCCTTATGAATAGTAAACAAACCAATGTAATAGTTACTCCACCAGTAAAGGTATAAATAAAAATATTTCATCTTATAATTTTCAATATGATATCATTAAATCATAGATTAAGTAATTAATGTTTTTAATAAAAATTAATTATGTGTTGGTAGTTTTGTAAGCAGTGTATTTTTAATTACAACTCAATAATTAATTTAATAAATTAAAAGAAAATTTATTTTCATAAAATTTATTCATAAAATAATCTTTTTATGGCTTATGATAATAAGATAATTTTATAATACATTAATTAATTTTTCAAAGTGTTGGAAAAGTAGTTTTAAATTTTAAATTTATATTTTTTAAAGAAATTATAATTTTAATTAAAAATAAAATTTCCCATATTTAGAAAATTATTTTCATAAAATCTTGTTCATTTTTTGATTTTACACATCAAATAATGGTAAGGTTCAGGTTTTGGGATTTTTTTAAAATATTTGAATTTTGTGAATAGTAAAATAGGATTATTTTTGGTATATATATATTACATGTTAAAAACTATATTTATTGAGTAATGAAGGATTTAAGAAACATTGGTTAGAATTGACATGATTTAATCACTTTTTTTATTCTCAATAATAAGTATTATTTCTTGTCTTGGGGAAAATAATAAACTAAGGAATGAAATATTGAGAAAACACTCATCTCCTCCACTATAAATACTACCCCTCACCACCTCTTCTAATCACACCTCTCAAGCCTTTATTCATTTTCCAAATTCTAATAAAATATCCTCCTAATAACTTACCCCATTCCAAGTAGCTCTTGGTCTCATAAAAATACCAAAACATTGTCTCTAAGGATGCTCTCAAGGAGGAAAAATTCAATCGTAAAATTCCTCTTTCGCATTATTTTATTTTATTTTCGAGTTCTTTTTTCTTTTTTATACCCATATTCCCTCATAGAAATGGTATGATAACTCCATTACCTTAAATATATTTTAAATTTATTATTCTAATGTAATAATTCTCATCATCATTTATCCTCCCCCCATTTATTGTAAAACTTAAAAAACCTTCTGAGATGTGTTATTGATCACATTCAAGGACGATGGGTTTTCAATTCTTATTATCGTCTCAAAGGCAGGTCATGAAACCATTTTTATGATTGAACCATAATATAATTTATTTATTATTATTTATTTAGTATTATGGAATCTTTTTTAATCATTATATTAATTTATAAAACAAAATTAGTTTTTTGTGATCGAAAACTTCCAAATTAATCCAAGCATTTATTTTTAATCTTTTAACTAATGATTCATGCTCACCCAAAATTACCAAATTATTTATATGGTCATTATAACTTCTATATGATAATTAATGACTCATAACTTTAATTATATATTTCATTTTTCATTTTTCATGGCTTCTATTCACTTATATATGCGATATGATTATTAAAATTAAGAAAATGAGCACTCGTGAATGATGGAATTAAAGTATAATACTCATCAAAAAGTCCATAAATGGACTTAATGAAGTTTTAATAAATCAAATAAATGTATAAATTGTTCTATAATTTTTAATTAATGAATCTAATTTGATTATCCATTACATAAAGATCAAGTGAAGAATACTTTCAACCTTATGGTAAGGGATTCTGCCTGAACCTCTATTATTCCTTCGGGATAAACTTTCTTAAATTTGTTACAAAAATAAAATTATATTTTATTATTATTTAAATCATATGAATGTTTTTGATGGTTCTAAACCCATGTATTAATATCCATTAAAAATTCTATTTCATTGATATAAATGTTTTTAAATGATCTCATTCTCAATTGTTTTCGATAAGTAGGCCCGATTTAAGGGAACTTCCTGAATAATTATCCAATATTAAGTGAATTGTATCATATTTTTTAAGCCACCATTATTTTTATAAAATAAATATTTTTACTAGTAAAAACATTTTGTATCAATTATTATTTTATATAAAATATTATGCTCTTTTATATTTTAAATTCTCATTAGTATTTTCCATAAAAAGGCACTAAAATATTTTAATGTGAAAAGTATCCTAAATACACTTTTTAGATGTTATCAATTATTATTGACATAACATACCATGATATATAATTTGTTTTCTAGATGTATGTCGATTCATGTTATAATAATTTTCATTCATGTACACTTATATGATACTCCCATTTATTATGCATTATGGCAGCGCTATGAAACCCATTTCTTTCCCTTGGTACCCTTATATTTATGTATGATTGATTATGTATGATTTTTTTTGTAGAAATCATATTCATTAAAATGTTTTAATAGGTGCACCCAGGTAGTGGTCAAATTAAATGGGTAAAGTTTACTGTCATGAGACGTCTTGTGTAACGGTCTTAGCGGTTAGCCTTGACTCGTGATCCGTGTGAAACGATCATGGGGGTTGGACTTGACTCCTGATGTTCTAGGTGAAATGATATTTCCCTCCTAATAAATTAAGGATTCATATTGTTTCCACATTATTATGATTCCATGTTTATATGATCCCATATTCTATATGTTATTATTTCTTTTATTTAATCATGTTCTCTTCGTTTTCATATCAGTATGACATACCTTCTAACCCATGTGCTAAGATTTATTCTTGTGTTTATTCTCTTAATAGAATCTTATCTCATCCCTTTATTCATGTTAACCCTAGGTTATCCTATAAATATGTATGATAATAGTGAAAGTTACATGCTCAATATGGGGATTAAATAAATAATGTTTTTATTTAGTCCCATGTTTTTAGTTTTAGTTACCTAGTCATCCAAGACACTAGACTTTAAAATCCTTGTCTTGTAATCTAATGTTTAATTATACATAAAATCATGTTATGATATGTGTAAAATGATAGGGTTGTTATAGTTTTTATTAGAGTAAGGTCTAGTTGTTTTTGTAGATTAGGAATACAGAACTTTAGTAATAACATTGTAGATAAGACTAAGTGTCAGAAAACATTCCTAAATTTTGGTAAGTATAGAGTAAGTTGTTTTCTGATAAAATATGTCCATATTTGGATAATACAAGTGGATGTTGTTCTGGTATAGATTTACCTAGGAGTAATAACTCTAACTAGGTGTGATGGGCCTGACTCTTGGTAACATGGTACAAAAAATGGGCCTTACTTTACACTTCGTTGGACACTCCCAAGGGATGTGATTTTGTAATTTACTATTCTCATTATGAACCATTATTAAGGGAAAATCCCATAAGAATATATGATCGGAAATTGATCATGGATAACCTAGATTGAATCCTATAGAATCACAAGTTTGGATATACTTTTACTTCAAGATTTTATCCTTTTATGTTTAAAGTGTCATTTTTATGAATATTAGATAAGTATTCTAGCCCCCTAATTTCACTTTGTTTTACTTATTTAATGGTGTGAAATTGAAGAACACATTCCAACCATCAATATGATTGGTAATGTGACAATTTCCTTAATTACATTCCAAATATGATGGGAATAGGTTCTCAAAACATTATTAAAGTCCATTCTCAGCGGACTGTAGTTATGAATAATAACATGAATCGTATTGAAAGACATCTTTATACAATGAAAAACAAAGTTTTCCTCGGATCCTTCATATGGAAAAGTACTCCCATGTGTAGTGGATCTTTTGATCCCCTCTTCACGGAGTGGTGGATTAACTACACTTAAAATATATTATTTGTCCTACAATGGTTAGAATAAGTGAAATTTTTGTTAGACGTCTTTTGTTTTTATGGTTAGGTTGATTAGTTATGGATAGTAACCAAGAACACAAATTCCAAGGAGGAAATTTATTTAATGGATTGGGAGGAATTCAAGAAAATATTTTCAGAAAATATTTTCCCCAAATCCTCTTATCAATATGGTAAGAGAGTTTCATGGACATAAGAAAAATGTAGATAAGTTTATCAGGGAATATGATGAAAAATTACAAGGATTTAAGGGTACACCTATATCTTTGTCATGAACACCAAAAGCATGGTGGGTACTTCTTTGGTGGAATAAATCTGATTCTATGAAAAGTATTTGTTATTTGATACATTGAAATCCTCAAAGAGATTGTACAATATTCCCTTAAGGTTGAAATGGAGATCGAATTCTATCAGTGGTCTCATGGGCCCGGTGATAAAATGAGGAAAATGGAGTCTAACTTCGGTGGATCATCAAATAAATACCATAATGGAAAAACAATTGAACATCCCACGTGTGAAAAACACTAGGAAGAAGCATCTTGTGAATTGTATAATTGGAACTAGGAATTTCTTCAAATATGGGAGAATGGGACATCTGGCTAAGAAAAAACAAAGGGATATGATGAATTACCCTAATGTGGAAAAATAAAGGAAGTTTCATATCAACCCTTACCCATTAGTTAAGTGTTTAGAATTCAAGGAATGTGAGAATTATGAAAAACATTCCCAAGTCTAAGGGTTGTGAGAAGAAATAAACAACTACCTCAAAGGAAACAAGGAAGGGCTTATGATATCACTACTTCTGATGTGAATCTATAAAATGATTTTCTAATAGGTATTCTGGTTATTCATTCAATAATATTGAACATACTATTTAATCTCATTTCTATGCATTCTTTCATATATTTCATGTTTAGAAGAACTATTAAATCACCACCTCAAAATTTCGATGTTAAGTTTTCTATGAAACCAAAAAATGGAGAAATTATTTCATCCAAATTATATATCTCCACCCTGGTTAATGTTTTTAGACTAAACCTCCTATAAAATCTTGTTATACTTCCTTTGGTAGAGTTTTATGCTATTTTGGGAATGCATTGGATATATTTATTGAAATCCAACATCATATTTTGGGAAAGGTATATCACTCTTCACATCCCAATGCATCCTCCAGTTATGTAAATGTGTAAGGTTGAGGATGATTCTTCTTTAGAATCAACGTATCTAGTGCAGATATTTTTTTCTTATACGAAAGCAGATCTTTCTCAAATTATTGAGACAATGGAGAGAATCATGCTCGAAGAGATACCCATTGTAAGTAACTACACTGATGTATTCCCCGAAGTGTTGTCTTGTATTCCTCTTAACTATAATTCTGAATTCTCAACTGAACTTATTCATGGATCTCTTCATATTTTAAATACACCATATAGAATGGACACTATTGATCTGGAAGATCTGAATAAGCAGTTATAAGAGAATTGGGAGAAGTGTATTATACACCCAAGTGTTTCATCATGTGGTACATCAGTCCTCTTATTTAAGAAGAATGATGGATTAATGCACCTTTGTCATGATTATCATCATCTCAATAAAATCATGATAAAGAATAAGTATCCCCTACCTCGAATAGAAGACTTGTTAAATAAGCTATGTGGGGATAGTAATTTCTCAAAGGTGGACCTTAATTTAGGAAATCACTAATTAAAGGTGAGGAAAGAAGATATTCCCAAGGATGCCTTTCGAACTTGGTATGGACACTATGATTTTAGAGTGATTCCCTTCAGACTCCATAATTCTCTATAAATTTTCTTTGATGTAATGAAAATAGTCTTTATATATTATCTTAAAAAATTTGTAGTCTTTATAGATGATATTGTGATATAATCCAAGAGTAGGGAAGAACATGAGGAGCATGTAAATATTGTGATAAATATTTTGAGAATGGATAAATATTATGCAATGTATAGTAAATGTGAGTTATGGATTGATGATGTGTAATTATTGGGTCATTTTATCACCTGTAAAGAGATATTTGTGGACCCTTCCAATATGAAGGAAATTAAAGATGGTCCTATGGAAGGATATTTAAGAGAGATCCGTATTTTCCATGACCAAGATGGGTATTACTGATGATTTATGAATAACTTATATTGATTTTCAAACCCAATAACCAAGGTGATATGGAATGGAGTGATGTTTTTCTAGACTCAATAATTTGATGAATGTTTTAAGGATCTAAAAACTAGGATTATCACTGCACCAGTACTCACACTCCCATCAAATGGAGAACTATTTGTGGTGTACATTGATAATTAAAAGAAGTTTTTTTTCAATGTACTAATGAAAAATAATAATGTGATATCATATGACTCAAGGATGTTGAAACTTAATGAGAAAAACTATCCCACATATGATCAGGAGTTGGTAGTTGTGATATTTTCATTGAAAATCATGTAACATTATCTCTAGAGGGAGTGTGAGATATATAATGATCACAAGAGTCTCAAATATATATTCACATATAACGATAATAATATTCTCCAGTGAAGATTGTTAGAGCCAATAAAGGATTATGTCTCCTAATCCATTACAATCCTGGTATGGAAAATAAAGTTGTGGATACTCTAAGTAAAAATGGTCATGCATCTTTATAATTGATGATAACTGAGAAGGATCCAATATTATTAGATTTTTAGAGAGTGGACATGGGAATCATTAAGGGAGGAACATCATCAATCATTTCTCAACTTATTTATCAACCATCCCTCATGGATTAAATAATGTATGCTTAAATAAAATAAGTGGAAATTCTGAAAAGTTTGAAGCTATTAAAAATGGTAAATACAATTATTTTAATATTGAAGATGAACGATTTGAAAGATTTGGTTCATGACCATGTGTACCATCCGATCTAGAGAAAAATAAATATCTTCTGAATGAATCACATAGCATAGCCTTCTCTCTTCACCCAGGGAGCCCAAAAATGTATCAGGGTCTTCAAGAGAACAATTGGTTGGACAATATAAAGAAGGATATTCTTGAATACACATAAAAGTTCCTGGTATGTCAACAAGATAATGCTAAAAGAAAAATGTATAAAGGGGTGATAGAACCACTACCCATACCAATATGGAAGTGGGAGAACATTACCATGGAATTTTTCACTGTCCATCCAAGGTCATCAAGAGGAAACAACTCTATATGGTTCATTTGGGATTATCTTACAAAGACATCTCACTTTATCTCAATTATAGAGTACATATCAATAGATCAACTTGCATGAATATACAAAAAATGGGTGGTAAGGCTGTATTGAGTACCCCTATCAATTGTATCTGATCGAGATCTAAGGTTCACCTCAATGTTCTGGAAAAGTCGCCCACATGCTCTATACACTAAGATGAACATTATTATGGCCTATCATCCTCAAAATGATGTCCAATATAAGGGAACTATTCAGACACTAGAAGACTTGTTGATAACATTTCTTATGGACTTCATTGGAGGATATGACCAACATCTTCCTCTTTTGGAGTTATCATACAACAATAGTTTCCACTCAAGTATGCAAATGGCTCCATATAAATCCCTTTATGGAAAATAGTGTAGAACACCTGCATGCTAGGATTAATTTAGTGATCCTAAGATTTTAGGATCTGAAATGGTCAAATAAATGGTGGAAAAGGTGAAAATAATTCAGTATCATATCAAGGAAACCCAAAGGCAAAAAAATATCTATAGAGATAATTGTTGATGAGACCTCGAGTTCAAAGTTGGAGACTTTTTATTTTTTATTATATCTCTATGGTTGGAGATCCTAAGATGTGGGAAGAAAGAAAAGCTAAGTCCTAAGTGCATCGGCCCTTTTGAGATTCTTGATTGTGTAGTATTTATGGCCTATAGAGTAGCACTACCACCTTCCATGTCTAATGTATATGATGTATTCAATGAATCCCTATTAAAAAAGTACATACCAAGTCCTTCACATGTACTATCTTCAGATGTGGTGTAGTTAGAGAATGATCTATCTTTTGAGAAGAATCCATGAATGATCTTGGATTTTACAGATAAATTTCTATATAACTAGAATACTCACTTGTTCAATGTACTATGTAAAAACCATAATTATTAAGAGGAAACTTGGGAAATGGAGGAAGTGAAGAAGGAAAAGTACCCACACCTATTTTTAGTATGGAAAGTAAGATGAATTTTCGAGGGTGAAATTTCATAGGGGGGAGATTTTAAAGACCCAATGTTTTATCAATGGATTTACCTTCTTATAATTAATTCTTATAATATAATCACATAAGATTACATATATAACACAATTAAAACTTTATAAACTAATAATGAGTGAAATAAAAGGCATTTCTAGAAGTTAAAGAACACATACTGATGAAACAGTAACATGACCTTTGGAATAGTAATGAGACCCTAATAATTAGTAAACCAACCAATGTACTAGTAACCTCACCAATTAAAGTATAAATAAATTTTTCCCATCCTGTAATTTCCAATATGATATAATTATATCGTAGAATAAGTAATTAAATATTTATAAAACAATTGATTATGTGTTTATATTTTTGTAAGTCATGTATATTTAATAACAATTCTATGAATAATTTAAAATATTAAATGAAAATTAAATTTCATAAAATGTATTCATATAATAATATTTTTTTTTCTTATGATTATAAGATAATTTTATGAAACCTTAATTATGTTTTCAAAGTTTTTGAAAATCATTTTTATTTTTAAAATTTTTATTTTAGATGTAAATTATGATTTTAATTAAAAAATAAATTTCTCATATTTAGAAAATTAATTTCATAAAAAGGATTTAATTTTTGGATTATACACATCAAAAAGTTATAAGGTTGAATTTTTTGGATTAATCTGAAATACTTGAATTTTTGGTGAATAGTAAAATACCGTAATTTACTGTATATATACAGTATATGATAAGTAATCTATTTAATGAGTCATGTATAAAGTAAGAACCATTGGTTATAACTCACGTGATTTAATTACTATTTTTAGTCTCATGAATCAACACTATTTCTTCTCGTGAGAAAAATAATAGACTAGTGAATTAAATATTGAGAAATCACTCCTCTCCTCCATTATAAATACAACCCCTCACCAACTCTTCTCCTCACACCTATCAAGCCTTGTACCTTTTCCAAATTATTCTCAAATATATTACCAATCCCATCCCCAACATCTAGTAGTTCTTAGACTCTACCAAATAACAAAACCTCTTCCTTGAAGAGTCTCTCAAGGAGGATAAATTCAAGAGGTAAATTCCTTTTTGTGGTTCTTTTATTTTCTTTCCAAGTTTGTTTCTTTTCATTTTATATCCTCATATCCCCTCATAAAAATGTTATGATAACACCAGTACCCTAAATATAATTTAATTTTTTTATGATAATTGAATAATTCATGATTATTTCTCCTTTCCCCCATTTTATACTAAATATGAAAAAACCTTCCAAGATTTGTTAATTGATCACATTCAAGGATGACTAGATTACAATTTCAATTATCATCTTCAAGGATGGCCATGAAACCATTTATATAGTTGAAACAGAATATAATTTATTTATTATACCTTATTTAATTTTTTCTATTCAACTTTTACTCATGATATTAGTTAATAAAATAAAATGAATTCATTGTGATTGAAAAACCAGAAAATTACTCCCAGCATTATCATTAAAATTTTATCTAATGACTCATCCTCACCCTAAATAACCAAAAAAATTATTTGATCATTTATATTTTTTTATTATAATTAATAACTCATAATTCAATTATTTATTTCAATTTACATTTTATAATAACTTCTGTACTATTATATAAGCTACCTGATCATGAAAATTATGAAAACGAGCACTCATGAATAGTGAAATTAAACTCTACAACTCATCAAAAAGGCCATCAACAAGTTTAATAAAGTTATAATAAATCCAATACATGTATTATGGGTTTTGGAATTATAAATTAATTAATCTAATTTGATTATCCAAATCTTTAAGATCAAGTAAATAACACCTTCATACATAAGGTAAGGGATTCTACATAAACTCCCTTATTCTTCCAGGTTACTATTTCTCTCCTTTTTTACCCAAATTACGTTCTATTTTATTTTTATGTACATATTATAAATTTTGTTAATTTTTTCCAAACACACATATCAAGATCCATTCATCATTCTCTTTCAAATATATACATGTTTTTACATGATTCACTCCACAATTATTTCTGATAAGCAAGCCCGATTTAAGGTAACTTCTAGACTTCTTACCCAATTTCACGTGAACTCCATCATCTATTTCAAGCCACCATTATTTTTATTAAATTATAATTGTAATTATGAAAACATTCTTGTTTAAATTCTGGTTTTATATAAAATATTATTTCTTTTTCTATTATAAATACACTTTAGTATTTTCCTTAAAAACACACTAAAATTTTATAATGCTAAAAGTTTCATAAATACCATTTTTACATGTTATCAATTCAATTTGACATAAATAACCATGATATATTCTTATTTTTCCTGATGAATTTCCATTTATGTTTTTAATTCCTTTCTTTCATTTACACTTGTATGATACACCCATTTATTATGCATTATGACATGATTATGATACCAATTTCATTCCATGGGTACCCTTATGTTTAAGAATAATTGATTATGTATGATTATTTATGAGGAAATTTATTCATGAAAATGTTATGATGGGTGTTACCACATATTTATCCAATGAATTAATTAAATTATAGTCTCATTAAAAGTTATGTGCAAAGGTCTTGGTGGTTGACCTTGACTAGGGCTCCATGTATAATGGTCTTGGTGGTTAGCCTTGACTCATGATACTCTATGTGAAAGGATCCTTGACTCATGAAAATTCAGGTTTCATATGGATTCCAAATTACTATGATTCAATGTTTATATTATCACATGTTCTATATGTTATTATTGCTTATGTTTGATCATGTTCTATGCAGTTGTATATCATTATATCATGCCTTCTAATCCGTGTGATATGATTTAATCTAATATTTATTTCCTTACTAGGATTTTAGATCATCCCTTTTTTAATATTTTTCCAGATTTATCCTCTATAGATGTATGAGCACAACAAGTCTTATGAGATTTATAAAAATATTAAATAAAGAAATGTTTTATTTAGTCCCATGATTTCAGTTTTATGTACCTTGTCTTCAAAGACATTAGAATTTATGATCATTGAATTTTAGTCTGATATTTAATTATGATTAAAATAACATAATGATATTTGTAAATTTATTGGGTATCTCTATAGTATCTATCCCTTTTAATATATCTTGGTTATATATGTCCACATACATCAATATGAAATAGTTCAGTCACTCAGTTTGATCATTTCTCTATCTACTTGTACCTATTTCAAGTTATCATCTTCTGTTGGAAAGAAATCGTTTTGGGTGTATAACTATATGATAGATTAATAATATCTCGATATATTCAACTTTTCACAAGATCTTCCTAGTCTTATTATCTTTAATATATTTTTAATTTATCCCACAATCATTTTTCTCCATCGAATATGATGAAGATATCTACTTCTAAACTCATAAGTTATATTGGAACATATGAGACTCAATTATAGTAATTGAAAACTATATTATAATAATACTACAATAAAATTAATATTATAATATTTCTTGAAACAAAAATTATTATTTATTAGGGTGAATATTTAAATTGCACATACTCGGTGAAAATAAGCATAGAATGAATTTTTGAAAACATTATTTAGAAATAAGTTATGATTAATTGAAAATATTATATCTAACTGTTAATACTTTAATTTATAATCATATAATATAATATGATTAATTAAAAATTTATTAAATATAATTATAATATAAATAAATATATGATCATTTGCTTTTAAAAATTGGTATTTTTTTAGAAAACCTTTTTTTAGAAAACTATTTTAAAATGTATAATTTCCACCCATTTTAATTAATTACAATAATAAATAATAATGATAGATTTAAATGAAATTTATATATTATGTATTATATTATATCAATTTAAATCCATTTATTAATGAATATTATTCATACATTTAATATAGGATCATTTATTTCATGAAATATAAAATTCTTGATAAACTATTCTTCAAAATGATTTATGGGATTATTTTTAAATTATACTATAAAAATTATATGAATTGAATTTGATAAAATTCTTTCCATATATTTAATTTGGGTAATTTATATTAGGTATTAAGTTCAACTTTTTCTATAATTATTATTAAAGATAGTAAAAATTAATTACTATATTTATGGTTTAACCGGGCTTTTGTGCATCGCATGTGCTTGTATTAAAATATGTTTTCCACACATATATAATTTTTATTGGTTAAATTTAATTTCATATTTTTAATAAGTGGTAACAAATCATATAATATTTCAAATTTTATTTTATCCTTAATGGATAAATTTCCTAGATTAAAAAACTAGTTATCGTGGGGAAAAGTAAAACGGTAAAAGGTTGTAACCTTGGAGGTAATGGTAAAAAAATATTTAAAAAAATGTTTATTTTTAGTCATGTAGGTCTGTATCGAACATATAATCCCTCTAACCCATTATTTTTCAATTTTGTAGGAACTTGGTTTTGGATTTACTCTCTACTATTTAATAGTTTTATGTATTCAAAAAATTACACTCCCCCTTATTTATAAATGGACAGTACCACATGTCACTTATTCACAAATCTCAAAGAAATTAGCTCATGATAATCATTAAACTATCTCTACCCATAATTCTTACTCTAATTATGGGGCTTATGGTCTTCCTAAAAACAAAACATAGGGTCATTAATAAAATATCTAACAGTGGATACTGTAATAGAATAAAATCATCTTTCGTGAGTAATTTCTTTTATTTTTCTTGTATTACCACCTTAAATTTTATCTCAACCATTAAAATATAATAAAATTAGTTCATTTAACTTACTAAGAAGTTATTTTATTGATATAATAATTTTTTCCTTCTCTACCTCTATAAAACGGTAAATAAATCCACCACTTGTGTGTATAATAGACTACGACCACACAAACTGATTTAATTTATTTTCCTTCACTGGCTCAAATGGATAGTCTTAATGATGGAAATAATAGATATATATATAATTCATATGAAATTATATTATTTATTTAAAAGTTATATATTATCTAATTCCTTTCCCTTTCATCCATTTAGGGAAATATATCATTTTTCGTGCATACGTAGAATGTACCATCTCCATAAATCAATGTGAATAATTTTCCATGTCCATAGTTGAATTGTGAATATAAAAATGTCTCTAATGATATAATATGAAATTAATATAAAGAAAAGCATTCTATATATTATAGTAATATATCCCAAACATTAAAACATAAACCTTAATGAAAATTATGAATGAGAAAAAAAAGGTAATTAACATCCCAAATGGACATAAAAATGAAATAATAATAACAAATGGTAGATAATATGTTATAAATGGATCATATATGATATTATAAATATTAATATGGTTCTAAGATAAATTAAAAACATTTCAAGAAAAATTATAGAATACTTTAAAATATTTTTAACTAAAGGGAAGCATGTGGAAAGGGATTTCATCTCAATTGACATTCTATTGAGATATATTTGTTATTATGCACCTATTAAAATTTACGTGGTGTATAAAAAAACTAATAAATTTTTTCAAAAAGATTCATTATTTATTAATGATGATTAATATTTTAATAATACTATATTCATTAATGGGGTAATAATTTAAATGTTAATAGAGCGGTAAAAATCTATTTTACAATCTCACCTTATTTTGATATTACTATTATTTTTATTTAAGGAATACTATCATTTATCCGTCTCAATATCCAATAATTTTATTATCTACTAAATATGTATTGAGTTATTTTATTTGCTTCCAAATTTTTTTAAATTTGGTAATTTTCTAATAAAAGAAAATTTTAAAAGGAAAAATAGATTTAATTTCTCTTCTAATCAGATATATTTTCCTTTCATGTCCTTGTTTTTTCAAAATAATTTTACAATAGTTCTACTAATTTCTCAAAAGATTAACAGAAATTCTTTTTTTATCCTTTGATTTTAAAAATGTTTTTATTGGAATCCATCTACATCCTTCTGAAAGGTACGGTCTTGAATTTCATTACAAAAAGTCAAAAGGTATTTTTTAAATGTGCAGGGGGTAATATAATTCCCCAGTACTATTAACATTTTACGGTATTTTGGTACTTTTAGATATTTTTAATCGTTTTATAAAGATATCTATTTTATGAAATCTTATTTTAATATTTCATGTATTTTCAAATTTCTCTACCAAAAGACATCAATTTTTATAAAAATATATATTATCTCTCATTATTTTTATCATTGATAACATTAACTTGAAACATATGCTTTCATATGATCATTAGAAGTTACATTTCACTGAAACTTCCATATTATTTATTAAAAATATTTCTTATTTCTTAAAACATATATCCTTTCTATATATAGTGTCTTACGTTGATAATTATTTGATTTACTAGGGAAATATTTTTAAATATATATTCTTTACTTAATATAGAAATTTATTAATATGGAATATTTTTCATGAATTAAAAAGATCATTAGTTATATGATGAATGATTTGAACATGCAAAAATAGTTGAGTCATAGAATTGTATAATGCCTTGAGGATTCACCATGACACAAGTGATAAATCAGTTAGCTAAATTAAATTGATATTCATTGATGATTTAAATTATCTTGGTGTAGGGTCTTAATGGTAAGGATATCAAGAGATATGAGATCACAAAATCAAAAAATAAGAATTTCCTTCATTGAAAATTTAGATATTATTATCCATGTGATTATTAAAATGATGTTC
Organism: Viscum album; assembly: GCA_963277665.1. Classification (NCBI taxonomy): domain Eukaryota; kingdom Viridiplantae; phylum Streptophyta; class Magnoliopsida; order Santalales; family Viscaceae; genus Viscum; species Viscum album. The sequence goes on from CAUJRU010000038.1 coordinate 2,644,438, forward strand.
TCCTTGGATGAATTTTGTGATGAATTTATTCAATAAATAAAATGTTTTTTCAGTTATTTATCTTTCCATATTGATTAATCCTAATTTACCCATGATAGCTTCAACTATAAATAATCATTTTTGAGCATTTCATCTCATCGTTTTTTAATTTACCCATGATATAAAGAATAATTTATTTAATAAGATAATGGAAGAGAGGTTTTTTTATTGTTTTGTTTTGTATAATTTTTCTAATTTAAAAAAAGGGTTCATGTATGTATATGGTTGTCTAAAACTATGATACTGATTGATCATTCCTATTGTGAAACCTTGTATATATACCAGTTTAATAATGTGATAGCTGACTCTATTTTACTGGAATTAGGGTACTAACATTTTGTATCAAAGTAATATTAGTAAAATACATGGGAAATAGATTTAGGAAATTTAATATTAGGGAAAAATCCGTTGTGATATACTTTGAGGATATAAAAAATTATATAATAATATTATATTTTTTGGTAAGGTAAGGAATATGTGGTTTTTAGGAATACATCCCTACCTAGATACTATAAGTGGACGTGGTTATGAAAAAATTTTACCTATTTGAAATAACTCTAAATGGGGAACACTGGGCTTTGACTTGACCATCACATGGTGTAAGAAATCATGACATACTAAACACTTGGTTTGAAATTTATAATTGATATTCCAAGGATAATTTATATTTTCATTATAAAATTAATAATTATTTTATAATATTTTTATATCCCAAAAATATTCTTCTTTATTATATCATGATTAAGAATGCATAAAATTTGTTTTATGTTAATTATTACACTAGATTCAAAATTATATTTTATTAATTAAAAATAATAATCTCATGAGTAAATAAAATATTTTACAATTTTTAAGAATTTATTCTGTAATAAATAAATATATCAACACTCTTGGTCATTGTATAAATTTTTATTTTTGGAAAGTCGATACAAATAGAATTATATCTTAAATATAATTTCTATATTAGGGTGATTATTTATAATGAATATCCTTGATCAAGTAGAAAAACTTTTGTTTCAAATCATGATTACCCAATGTTGTATCACTACATAATATAAAAGCCCCCATCATTTAGTGAGACTACTAATCTAATGGTATTGAGAAATGGATTCATTCCCTTGAAGAAGATATTTATGGACCTAGGATGTGATTAAATGTAAAATAATTCTTTGGAAGTATATTTTTTCAATATCTATACACGTTAGTGGTGTTCATTGAATTGGATTAATAGAGAGGAAAAAGAAATAGGAGACAAGGAATATAGATATTTTAAAGGAACATTCATGGGAAAATATTTCTATCTAGAGGAGTTTAAAGGATGGGAAAATGTATTATATTAAGGAAAACTAAATAAAAAAGGTTATGATTTTGAGGATAAATTTTCAAGACTATTTATGCTCTCTCTACAGATTAAATATGCAATATGGAATCCATGATTTACTATTTCTTTAAAGGGCTTATGTTATGTCTCTGAAAGGAATGGGTTTTTCAAACATTTTCATCATATGATGAAATAGTTTTATGTGCTTTTAAAATTGAGAAGTAATTTTCTAGATCATATAAATTTGAGGGGAATCCAGAGAATAAGATTTCATTTGAAAACTAAATAAATAGAAATATTTAAAGAAGAATAAGAATTAATTTTCATTATGTGAAAATTTTTGGAAGAAATGTCATGGAAAATGCTTCAAGGTCATAGAATTTTGTTACAAGTGTTGGGACACGGGTCATCAGACTAATGAAGAAAATAAAAAATAAATAAATTGCGTGTAGAGCTTCAATTATAGATAAATGAGGGATTATTCACACCAATTCCCCATGTTCCAATAAAAATAACATAGATGAGAATAAGGGAAGAGGCCAAGATTATAGGATCACTACAACTGAGGTAGAAGTTACTATTGATTTGGTGGGAGGTACTTCAATCATCACCTCAAATTTAGATAAATATTTTTATGATTATAGACACACTAATGATTATATATCTCATATATTTTAAAATAAAATCAGATATTTTCAAATTATATTTATAGGGGAGTTGTTAATAAAATCACAAAGAAGAAATCACACTATTAGAAAATTATTTTAGGTAATTTCCCTTATAACACAAAACCAACTAAATTTATTAGCATTATTATCATAACTATAGATAAATTTTATATAATTCATGGTATTGAATAGATTTAAAAATAATATGAAAAAATGTGTTGTAGGTAAATGGAAATTATAATTTATGATTAAGATATATAATCAATTATCTTTCGAATGGAGACTTTATAAATTATTCCATGTATAGGTCCACCCCCTATAGCACTTCTGAATGAGATTCTTGGGGAATAAGAGAAAACAAAATATAAAAATTTAATAGGTAATCATAAAATTGGGGATGTACATATTTTATTTGAATGCATTGATGCATTCATGAGGTATTTACATGTACATGCACTAGATCTTGAAGTTGAGTTTCCATTGATTTTATCCATGATGAAAGTTCTATATAAATGTATTCCAATAAAATGACCACTATGGAATTAGTGTATTTGAAGAAATAACTAGATGAGTGGTGTATTAAGGGATTTATTATCCCTAGTGTTTCACCTTGGGGAGCCCATGTTCGTTACTTTTGAATAATAATGGATTTATGAAAATATGAATTTATTATAGTGAAATCAATGTCATTACAATAAAGAAAAAGTATCCTTGACTTCGTGTTGATGAATTTATCAATCAAATTCTTGTTGGTGACTACTTTTTATAGATTTAACATAATTCTAGGAATCATAACTTTCAGTAAATAAATAAGGAACTATGATGAAAATATTATAAGTATGGTATGTAAACTATGAGTTTATAGTAATTAAGTTTTCATTGACAAATACAACATCAGTTTTTATAGATCTAAAGAATAATGTATTCATGGAATATAATGATAATTTGATTTTGGTAATAATTGATGATATCTCAACATATTATAAGAGATATAAGGACCTTGAGAATCATCTAAAGATCATGCTTGATACTCTTTGGTGAAAACAAATATTTCGTAAATTTAGAAAGTGTGAATTCTAGGTTCAAGAAGTTTCTTTTCTTGTCCATGTTTTCTCCAAGGATGAAATCTTAGTTGATTCTACGAAGACAAAGGTAGTATAATAATAGACTACTCTAATGAAAAAAAACAAGTCTTTGAGAATAATTAGATTTTCAGGTTACCTATAGTGACCTAGTATTTTAATATATAGATACCACAACGTTTTAGAAGTATATTCAATATATTTGAAAAAACACACTCCCACAGACCATAATAGATTTTTTTTGGATATTGGAAACACAATATTATTATTTCATGAAGGGTCTTCAAAATATACCATAAATATCGTCCCACATAGTACTCCTCTAGAATATACCTTATATAAACCTTTATATAAAACTTGGGGAAGGAAACATAAGAAAATATGATCTCATATTTTCAGTAAGGGTAAACATAGGAGATATAAATCTATGCTCATTTGAAACCCTATGATAAACATAATGAAATGTGATTATGAACATAATATATGAATTTCATACCTAAAAATTCATGAATCATAAAGATGAATCATCAAATAAAAAGTTAATATTTCAAAATGCATGGCCTATAAGATTGATAAATAATCATAAATAAATTCATATACCATATGTTCATGTCAAAATAGTATAGAATGATCATAAATAATTAAAAAACACATTTAAATTTTCACTACCAAGAATATAAACATATTGGATTAGGACTTATATCCTAGGTCCCATTATGGATTAGAATGCACCTATTTTCCACAATGTTTTAGAATGCACTTATTTCCCATAGTGGACCAGCTCACACCCATTCCCATAGTGGACCAGGAATCACATTTTCCCCAAAGTGGAACAATACCATTGAATTTTCCCATTTTTTTCTCATTACATATAAATATTTACCCAATTAATTATATGTATATATAGTCCCCACCAATCTCAAAATGAAAAATATCTCTATGTGTGCCAAAATTTCATAAATAAATCATCATATTATCACATCATAGCCTATATAAAGAAAATTGGTTTCATAAATATTCCATCAATTCAATGTATAATGACCCATGGAAATTAAATTTATTTAATAAAAATTTCATCTAATTAATCACTAACCATCCAAATAATAAGGATGGTATCATTCAATATTTTCCTCAGTAATGGATAATTAATATTAATGGATGCCCTCTTAGATGGAACATTATTATGAAATATCAAAGACAAAATTTATTTATGGAAATAAAATTTCAAATTATAAATTTTTTTAAATATTATATAGATTCAAAATAGTTTTCTTAAAAATAACTATGGTAACTTATAAGAGAATATTCAAAATCATGTAAAAACATTCTTGAAGAAAATAAAATTTTCACTTTAAAATCATTTATTTAAAATCTAAAAAATTACCCAATATTAAGGATTGAATTTTAGTAGAAAATAACCATGTAAATATGTAAGGTAATATTGAAATCATTAAGGATCCATGATAATGGGAAATACTATTCATGTGATTTTCACAAAAAAAATACTCTTTTAAATTTTTTGGTAAAACCCAAATGGTTCAATTTGTAAAATAAAATAAAAAATCATATAAATTTTTTTGAAAATTTCAAAAATTGATAAAAATGAATTTATTATATAATTTTTATAATTTTAAAATCATTTTTTCAAACATTTTTGGAAAACATGGTTTTTTAAGAAAAAAGGGTTTCGATAGAAGAGTGAAGAAATGATTATTTTCATTTAAAAATTTAATATTGAATCATAAGTACACAAAGAGAAAAAATTAATGGAAAAAAAGTATTATAATGAAATAAAAAGATGATAAGAAAATTTATGAGTTTATTTGTATATCAATTATAATATGTCGTCATCAAAATCATAATCATAAACAATCGTGTTAAACAATAAGATTGTAACATTAAAGCACCATTTTGGTAACATTGAATCACAAAACCCATGAATGAATATAATTAAAAGAAAATTAAAATATCATGATAATAAATAATTTAATTTCATTACATGTAAAATTGTGTGTGCATACCCGTTATAAAATATTATAGGTGTAATACACAATATATGTCTCAAAAGAGGAAAACTGATACAGAAATCCCTTACTGCTTCGGTAACTTTTGAACCATAAAACCCAAGAAAGAGTGAAAATAATATGTATATACAAGTAACAGTAATTTTTAGGTAAATAATCCTAAAATAAATTTATTTTATTTATACACACCACATAAAAACCATGTGGTGAATATGGAATGTGTCACACATAAAATACAAATGAGATAGAAATCTCTTACCTAAAGTGTCGAATTACTTTTTAAACATTAAAAAAACTTATATAATAAATATTGGTTTATTAAAAATCTATAATGGAAATATAATAATATATATCATACCATATATTAATTAAATATGACCTTTTATAACCTATTTATTAAAAATTTCATGTTAAAGTCATGTTTTGGGTAACAACTGCTTCGTTTTTCATATATGTTTTTCTCTGGTGTTTTTTTGTCTATTTAAATTGATCATGGTTCTATAATTTATCGAATAAAATCCATTATATTAATATCATATATATTTATTATATATTTATTTATATTAGTCCATTAGTTTTATAGATATATATTGAAATGAACCGTTCATGGGGGATGGCGGGTCGTACGCGTGTATGAATATTTTTTCATTTTCTCGAAAGATGAAATAATAGAAAGGTAAATAAAATATTACCATTAAAAACATTTTGATTTCACATATATCAAATATAATCATTAAATATACACTAATTTCATTCCATGAAAAGCATTAGTGGAAAATGAATCACATCACATCACGTGTTGGAAGTCCGTCATACACATGAACGACGTTATCATATTCTCTATGGAATGGAAAGTAAGAGAGTATACATGATATAATTATTAAAAAATTATAATTAAATTAAAATTATCATATATTTTCATTATATATATCCATTTAATCATCCAAGAATAATGTAAATGGAAAAACATATCCAATCGATTCATGAGGTGGTAGTCCTCCACACACATGAGATATGTTATTGTTCTCTAACAAGATATGGGTAAGAAGGTAGATGAAGAATTATAATTAAATATTTATTAAAAATAAAAAAATATAATATATAAATATTAAATAAATAATTTTATACAGCTATGATAGGTGGTGATGGAAACAGATTTCATCGGCTCGTGTGGTGGTAGTATTCCATACACATGATCAATAGTTTTGTCTCCTATTTGACAGAATAAGAGATAGATATAATTTAATAAATTAACATAATAAAATATAAGTGTATGTGAGATATTAGTGTTATTATATAATAATAATTTAATAATAATTGATGGAGGTGGAGGAAGAAATAAAATGAAAGGCTCTATTATGGATGTTACCTCATCTTCAGACAACTTCTTTTCATTTGGACCAAAATAATTTTTAGGTTTTATTTATGAAAAAACTAAGTATTATAGGATTATATGATATAATTGAGTGGGAAAACTAGGTAGATATTTTTTGAACCAAATGGTTTTAGATATTTGAAGTGGGGAGAAGAGGGGGTGGCCATTTGTATGTGAAGTGACTGACACAGTTACTATTTCTAAAAATAATTTTTTTCCCAATTTTATTCATTATAAGTAAGTACAAAAAAAATAGAAATTTTAAAACCTTAGAGGTTATGATTTCAATATATGTCCAAAAAATATGTTACGGAAAACCTCTATTATTTTACCCTTTCTTTTTTAAGTTCAACCCTCAGTAAACCAATTTTAACCCTAACCGTGATAATTAATTTTAATAGTTTTTAATATTCATTTTGGTAAACAATTAAGTTGAAATTATTTGAAAATTTACATTATTCAGGTTCCCAATATATAAACCATTTTCAAAAATTCTATTCACATAAGTAGAAATTTTTTGTTTTATATAAATCCTGCAAACGTGATAAAAATGGTGTTTCGTAATTGAATAGTTTCAGAATGTAAAATTTGTTTTGATCAAAATTGAATATGAAATAGATTTAAATAATATAAATTGGACTAATAGATATATAATTAAAACAAATTTACTTTTAAAACAATATTAAAATATTTTATATGTTTTTAAATTCCTACAAAATAAATGAAAATTATTAATAAAAACCAGTATTTTTCACTATTAATCGAAAATTATATATTTTTATAAAAATCTCAAAAATTAATACCATGATATTTAAAAATTGGTGATTTAAAATTTAATTTTTATTTTTAAAAAACAAATTTTTAAAATTTGTAAACATATTAATTTTTCAAAAAAATGTATTCAATGGTTGACAAAACTACTCTTTAGGAAAAAATTATAATCATAAAAATTGGTTAATTGTTATATATTTTATATAAAACACATAAGTTGAATTTTAATAACTTCATTGAAAATATAATATATAAATTTCTTTAAAATAAATCAATAAAATTGTCTTTTTTAATTTATTAAGGAAAAACATATTTTTACGCAAAAAAAAATTGTTTTTGATAAGAATTTCCATTACTTACAAATTTTTTTTATTATCAATTATAATTCATCAATCACAAAATATTAATTTTCTTATACATTTTTATACCATATATTTTCATAATTCATTTAATCTTATTTATACCCCTTCATTTTAATCGATATGTGTCAACAATCATATTAAATAATATTACTTTAATAGTATGTTATGTTTTTTTAAACTCGATGATGTGTGTAACAAGATAGACATAGTATTATGTATAACACTTTCCAAAATTGATGTTATGTGAGGCAAAAATATCAAAAATATTAAATTTATTAAAAATATATATTTTCCAAAATCTATGTGTGTTACATTACTATCTGTGATTTATTTAGTATTTTTACAGATTTTTTAACCCACTAACCAAGAATACATGTAAGTGGGGTAGGTTAATATTGAAAATTTAATGTGAATAACGTTTTGAATAACTGAAGAGTATATTGGTTGATGAACTAATTTTGACCCTAACTTCATGAAATGATGAGTTTTTGATATATTTTATGCATTGATAAAGGGACACGGTAGTTTCCTTTTGCAATGCGATAAAGATATTTAATATGAATTAAGGAAATTAAAGAATCATGAATATAACTATAAAAACCATGTTATTTAGTTCAATTCCAAAATGCATACTTTGAAGATATGGATACATTGTCTCTGTGGTGAATGATGTGAGATACACACAGACCATAAGAGCCCAAATACTTATTATTAAAAAATAACTCAATATGAGGGAAATAATTTAGATCAATCTTCTCATGAATTATGATTTTTCAATACTCTAAATCCCATGGAATTAAAATAATGGAACAAAAGAATTGAGTATTATTGATCATGGAGTTATAACCAAAATGAGTATTAAAATGTATCCGATGTTCTTAGATCCTATAAATATTAATATATAAATTACTAAAGAAGGGGATACATCACCCAATTTTTAAATAATTTATAAAAAAATATTTTTAGAAAATATAATGAGTTGCTAATTTGATGAGGGAATTTTTTTGAAGAAATTTATATTCATGAATGATGGAAAATTGGATAACATTATTTGTAAAGATTTTGTTTTGAAATTTGGAAAAGTATTTGTGTTTTTTCTAAACCTAATCTAAAAAAGTAATTGTTTGTTGATTCCAATATATCTAGTTTCTCTAAAAAGAATGGTATGTTTACAAATTTAATTGATTTGTGGGAACACTTTTACAGGATCAAATGAAGTGGGAAATTTCTGATTGTGTATCAATATGCATTGTATGTTAATAGGTGATGTGTGAGAGAAAAACTCCTAGAGGATTCATAAAAACTCTTACTAATTATAGGTGGAAATGGGATGACACTAAAATGAAATTTATCATAAGAAATCCAAATTATACGAGAATAAATGATGCAATATGGTTTATTGTTGATCTCCTGACCAAATATACACTTTTTTCTCTATAAGAGAAGATTTACCCATTGAACACCTTGAATGTCTCTATATTTATGAATTTATAAGATCTAATGGTTTACCACTTTTATAATAACCTAGGATTTTTATACATAGATATTACATATTTTTAGTTTAATATTCATTACATTACACAATCAGACTCTTATTGATCGTAAAAGTATAGTGCCTTTGGAAATAGAGAATCATTGATAACTTATTCATATGTGAACTACATCACCTCCAACTATGTTATTTATAATTTTCACCATTATTATACATATAATGAATAAAATATTTATTTATAACTAGGTAAATTTAGACATAATAAAGGGTGATCTCAGGTTCTCAATAAAGGTTAACAATGATGATAGGTAAGTTTAACCTGAGCACAATTTTTTGAGAATATGAGAATAACATTAAAACCACATAATCTACATATCAAGGATCATAATCATGATTCATGGAATAAATATTAGTAGTTCATAAGACATTAATCCTAATTAAATCAAATAAAATCAACCATGGGAGAATAAAATGGGCGAAAGACATGGAATTATGGAATACATATAATCCTGATCTGTAGTAGTCAACTATAATTTCCAAGGCCATCATAATGGAATGGGTTCACTCTATAAACCATCATATTTTTTAAGGTCCACTTCCAAGACTATTATAGTGGAAAATTCCTTTACTAATTTGTGTTCACTCCCTATTGTATTCATGTTTATCTCATGTGATATAAATACTTAACCAATGCATTGGAGGGAGATATAGGCCCCCTTCACACATAAAAAATACATTTTTGTGGCACAAGATCATAAAACATTCATCATATCAGAAACCATGAAAATAAATGGGTTTCATAAATGTTTAAAAATTGTTTAACATGTGAGGAAGAAACAAGTTTTATAAAAATGACATTACTTCATCATAGTATAATGCTTGGAATGGGTAGGAGTTTCATAAATGACTTTTAATCATAAGCATAAAAAATTATGAAAAACAATTAGAATTATATCCATATATAATATCCCCCGTAAAGATTAAGTGACATAAGATGATTTAATTTTTGATGGAAATTTATTTTAAAATATCACTTGGATGAATTATTTGAAAGAATATCCTTTTCAAAAAACCTATAAAACAAATTTATTTTTTTTCTTTTCAAAAAAATTGTAGAATATTATAAATGAAGCTTTAAACATTTACATAAAACCTTCTTAAGGAAAATACAATTTAATATTTAAAAATCACTTCTTAAAACTAAAATTTTATAAACCATTTTCCACAACATTATAATTGAAAATAATCTTAGAAACTTATAAATGAAGCTTTAAAATAATTTAAAAATACATCTTTTGGAAAATGTCCTTTACATAATGAAAAGAACATTTTAATACTGAGAAAATCACACAAAAATGAGAAAATACTTTTTATTCAAAATAATATATTGAGAATTTTTTGAAAAATGACATAAATATTCCATTAAAATCATTTTTTTAAGTAAAAAATGGGTAAAAATGTTTTTAATAAATAATTTTTATAATTTCAAAATAATTTTGGAATTTTTTAGAAAATATATATATGGAAGAAAAAGGGTTTACGACTATAGATAGAATTAAAGAAAATTTTCATTAAAAATATATTTTGTAATATTGAGTCCATAGTGAGAGGAAAATGAATGGTAAATATATATTCTCATGAAATAACTATAAAATAAAAAATTCAATAATTAAATGATAAATATATCATGTGATTTCATTATTTAAATTATAATCATAAACAATACTGATAAACAATGTTATTGTAATATCAAACCCATACCAATTTGTTTACTTTTGAATCATAAGACATTAAAAAAATAACATTAAATGAAAAATAAAATATCATTCTAATAGATACATTCATGATATTACTTTTCAAAAGGGATTCATATACACTTCATAAAATAATAATAATTTATAACATAACATATGTCTCAAAGGAGAGAAATTGAGAAAGAATATTTTACCTTTAGTCATGACTTCCTTTATAAATATTGAAACCCCCATTATCAAAAATATTTCTTTATTATAAATATGTTACAAAAAAATTCATATATATAATAACATGCATAAATATTCATTATATAAGTATTTACATTAATACATTAGTGTTATAAATATAAAATGAGTTACACCGTTCAAGGAGATGGTATGCCATACATATGCATGAATGATGTTTCTTTTTATCTTGATGGATGAAATTAAATAATGGTAAATAATATATTTCCTTTACAGATTAATTTTTCTTTCATAAATATCACATATATTCATTAAATATACCCTTATAACCTTCAATTCCATGAATTATTGGAGCATTAATCACATAGCTTCATGAGTCATTAGTCCGTCATATACACGAACGGAGTTATTATATCCCCAACAGAATGAAACGTAAGAAGTTATATGTGATATAATATTTCAAAAAGTATACCTATGTTAAAAATATCATATACATTCATTTAATATATCTTTATTACCATCCAAGTTAAATAAATATGAAAAACATATCACATCAGTTCGTGAAACAGCAATCCACCCTACGCATGATTGAAGGTTTCATTTCTTATTTGATGAATGTGGAAATGGATATAGGTTACATAAAAACATAATAAAATATCAGAATAGGTGATATACTTTTTTTGTTATATTATCATAATTTAATTATAGTTTAAGGATATATAATATGAAATAAAACAAAAATTATTATTTATGGATTTTACCTATTCTTTAAACAGTGTCTTTATAATTATACCTAAATAATTCATAGAAGGGATTAATAATAAAAATTAAGAATATAGTATATTTTGAGAAATAATTGTTTTTTATGTGTGAATAGGATTTGAGAGGGGTGACCTTTTGAATGTTGGGACAAGACACGCGTGGAATATTTTAAAATAATATAGTGTTCCCATGTTTTTCACATGCCAAAGAAAACCATAATTGGCCATTATTGATTCTTAGAGGTTATAAGGTCAAAATAGTTCAATAAAATATGAGTTTGACATGTTTCAAAATTATTTTAACCCATATATTATCATGTTAACCCCTGGAAAAACTATTTTTATTGTTAACCATGATAATTAATTTTACTATTTATTACTATTAATTATGGTTAAAAAATAGGTAGAAAAAATTCCATAATATTAATTATTATTATTATAAATATATAATCCGTTTCACAAATTCATTTTATAGAATTGGTAAAATTTAATTTAAATGAAATTGCATAGGTGTAATGAAAAAGTGATTTTTCTAAGAGAATCTAATCAAATGTTTAAGACGTTTTAATATCTAAATTCATAATGAAATTGATTCTAATAACCAAAATTTGATTAATAAGTATATAATTGTACTATTTCACCCTATAAACCTTATTAAAAAAATTATCTTTATAAATACTTTAAACTAAAGTGTAGTTTTCAATAAAAACCAGTATTTTTTAGTATTAATCAAACAAATAAAATTATCTAAAAATCCTCAAATTTCAACTGAGGATAATTTTGACATGATAAATTAAAAAAAAAATTAGTTTTTTAATATAAAATTTATAAAATGATAAAAATGAATTTAATTATTTTCTCACAAAAAGAAATTATTTTTTGAGAAAAATCTAGTTTTGTTGTTATAAAGACAATACCAAATATTATAAACTTATTTAAAAATTAATTTTATTTTTCTAAAAAAATAATAGTTAACTTTAAAAATATATTTTTTATTACTTATATACCTTACTATAATGGATGATTTATAATGGAATTATTTAAATAATAATATTAATAGTATTTATCAATTCATGAAAATTTGGTCTGGCATGTAAAACATGCTATCAAATGAATTAAATTTATGTTTTAAAAAATATAAAATTTTAGGGTGTAACATTATAACACCATTAAAATGAATTTAACCATAAAAATGAATCACTTTGGAATAAAAAAACTAATGATACATATTAATAATTACATCATTAGTTTCTCTTGTACCTTCCTCTTGAAAGTAGTTTTTTTCTCAAAACATTGACCAAGTGAGTGGTCTAGTTTCATAGTAGTACGTATCTATGATATAGAATCACCAATGGTAGTTTCTTATAAGTAAGATCTATCTTAATTGATATGAACACTATGTTTAGTAAATTTTTAGGGTTAGGTATTTACATCATTGTGAGATATGCTTAAAATACATCGTGGAATCAAGAGAGGTTTGGTAGAAGCACCAACAGATATGAAACCATCCTAATGTGATCAATAATTTCAAAGTATTAGAAATAAATTGGTCTTAGTTTTCCCTTCCTTCCAAATTTCATTAACTACTTCTATGGACACATTCTTAAAAACATCATATCAGAATCTTAAAATTCAATATCATTTTGATTATTTTATTTATAACTTTTCTATTGACTTTATGCCTTCTTTATGTGTTTTTGAATGGTTTTAACATTCTCCTCCACTTATTCATTTATTATATTCCACAATTACTTTATTTCCATTAATTAAATCCTGAATTTTAAATATCCACAATTATTACCAAATAGTGATTCATGAGGATCCATTTGAATACTTGATTAAAAGCTATTGATTTATAAAACTTTAACTAAAGTGTTGATATCAACCACCATTGAAATCCAGAGAACACGATCTCAATATAACCTCTAGGGTATTAATTTTTCTCAAATATTGACCATCTATATGAGGATATCACACAATAATTAAAATCAACATTGTATCAAGAGCTTTATGAATAATTTTACATAACATCGAGGGAAACCAAGGATTTCCTTGAGACACAATAGAATTTGTTACTCCATGAAACTGTAACACTCACTTAATTTATATCCTAGAAATTTGATCCCAAGGAGAATATTATGTGGCAATGATGAAGTACGATAACCTTAATGGGTGACTAACAACAACCCATATAGCATTATTCCCTTTAGATATTTTGGGAATTGCAATGAAAAAATTAATGGTGGTTGTTTCTCATTTCCATTTTGATATGGGTAACAGTTGTAACATCCCCATAGACATTTTTTCTTACCCTTGATTTGCTGACATACCAAGAACCATGTTATAAATTCTGTAATATCCCTCCTCATTCCATCCAACCAGAAATACTGTTTCAAATATCTATACATAATTTTTAATTTCATGATCAATAGAGAGTAAATAACTATGAGCTTACCTAACACCTCCTTCTTCAAATTTTTCATGGACGTAATACATACATGTTTCCTAAAAATTATCATTCCATAAAGATAAAATATAAACATTGGTACATTTATCACCTTATTTAATAGTTTCAAATGCTTATTTTTGGCCTCTTTAATCTTTACATGGATAAATTGTTGAACACTCATTTGAGAAAGTTATTATTTCTCCCTTTCTTCAAGATTTCTTGACCAATCCTTTGAAAATACAATAATATTGGATCTCTTTTTATCCTCAAAATAGATAATCTAGCATAACCCTTTCAACTCAAATCATTTTCCCGTCTTATTTTCATTCATAGGGTGAAAATTAATTGATCATCCATAATATTTAATCCGATCTAACCATTTTCAATGGTTCCGGTTTAACTCTTTAAATGTGAATATATAATTCAATTTATTTTTGTCATTATATATATCACACTTTTTTCAATGAATATAATGCATTTATATATTTAATAGAAAATTGGATATAGAAAAATCTATATCATGAGTTTGATAATTTATCTCAAGAACCTCTATTTTTTATGAGGCATAATTAATAACCAGGTAATTATACAATATAAATAATCCCAATACATGAATGGATCAATATATATTAAAACCCATAACTAACTATAATGTAATGTAAGCATAGTTTCATTAACTAAACTTCTCTTTCATTTCCAGAAATTTTCTTCACATTTATCATTCCGAATAAACTTCGCTTTATTTAAAGTTTACATAGTGAGTGTATTAGATAGTTGTGAGAAATTATCCATAAACAGTCAATTATATCCTGTGAAAACATGAAAAATTCATATCTTAGTAACTGTGGTTTTCCTAGGCCATCATTCAATAGCCTCTTCCTTATATGGATTCACTAATATACCATTTTTTGAAATTATATGACCAAAAATGAAATCTTTTATAGCTAGAATTAACACTTTTTAAATTTTTCATGAAACATATCTTTCATTATGGTCTTAAGAATAATTATAAATTTTTCATTATTATCATCTAATTTATTTGAATAGATATGAATTTAATTTATAAATACTTCCACAAAATGAACCAAGTAATCTCTAAAGGCACTATTCATTAAATCTATAGAGATAGTGGGAGAATTAGTAAGACCACATTTAATCACTATATATTCACAATGTCTATACATTTTACGGAATATTATCATACGTATATTCTCCCCAAATAATATTTCACTAAACCATGTACAAAACCAAACGTTTATCTTACCATAAATGTCTACCAAAGCATTATTAATCATCATAAACTCATGTCACATAATTCCATTAAAGGTAGGTCTAATACATTATACTGAATATCAAATAAAACATATAACCACGATTAAATCCATAGGTATTTAGTTAATCGTACATGGAGACATATATTCTTTCATAAATAACAAAATATTTAACTGTTTCGTGATTTTTATAACCAAAATACCTTTTGTAAAATACTTATTCAACATAATTATTTAGTCCATAAACATAAATAATTCAAATCTTTTAGTTTAATTTTTTGGTGTAACATAGTTACTTAATTGGTTAAAGGGGTAACTATTAGTTTAGGTCATTAACAAGGATAATACCCAAGTTACTCACATAAAATACTTTGAATTACATAGAAAGATGTTTCTCTATTACCTTAATTTCCACATAGAAAACGTTTTCAGGTTCTTTTTTCCAACTGTTTGACATGTAAAAAGATGAATAATCTTTTATCCATATCAATTACCACATGAACATTCATAAGAGTAAATCTTCTTCTTGTTTGGAATCTTATGAATCTCATTGAATTTCATATAATTAATCTTATATATTGATATCTGATGAGGAATATTCAAAATATATTTCTCTTTAGTAATCATCCAATATGGTTTCACATATTCACTTAATTTTATATAAAATTTTGTAATGACATGCTTCCTCTTAGCTCTCGTCACTGACTAAAACATAAAAGCACAGTGATAGAGACATTAGTCATAGTGGTAAAACACATAGTTATGAAAAATTATTAATAGGTTTTTTAAATCAAGACACCTTATTTAAAATATATTAAACCTTACGTTTAACCTAGGTTATTTAGGGTAATTATTTAGATCCCTTATTATGGTTCCTAATGAAATGTAACTTAACAAAATCATATCACCCAGGAGTGTTAAATCGGGTGTGTAGTAAAACATGTTAACATGGACTAGTTATTGATCAATTCAATAAAACTCTTTTTTTAGTGTTATTACCACTAGGTAATTATGTGGTTGAATCACGACCACTTATAGTATCCATAAATGGATTTATTTCAAGTTAATCTACATAATATATTCCTTAATCAATCATTATGATGTTATATTAAACTGAAGATCATCCTAAGGGTTCTCACTAATGTTTTCAAATACTAGTTTCCAAATGTTATCTAAACTTATCCTTTGATTCCAACTATAATTAACTAGTATTTTTATACATATTAATTACTTCTTTTTAAAAGAAATTTTATTAGATTATGAAAACCCAGACCTGAGGATGGTAAGCATTTAGTGCCTTTGGAAACAAGGAAACATAAACATCTAGTTCATATGTGAATTTCATTGTCTCACACTATTTTTTCATAATTATCAACCATCTTAGAATTTTAATTCATAATATATTTCATTATAACATGGGGAAAGGAAACATAAGAAAGAATGATCTATAATACTCAGTAAGGGTATACAAGGAAGATACATAAGCACAATATGAGTATAAGGATTTTATAACATAAGCATAATATTTTAAAATGACTCTTGGTATATCAAGGGTATCAATATTGAGTCATTGGTTATATTTTAGTAGTTTATAAGACATGAATCATACAAAAATTGAAGAACATCACCCATGAGAGCATATTATTTTTATTGATACATGGATCTATGGAATACATATAAGTATATAAAGTCATTTCTATAGTAGTCAAGGATCATTTCCAATGATACTATAGTGGAATGGGTTCACCCCCCAAACCATATTAGTTTTTTAAATTTTCACCCACAATACCATCATAGTGTACAAAGCCCTTATTGAACTAGGTTCCCTTCCCATTCCAATTTTATTTATCTCATGAGATATTAATCATTGTCCAATTTATTGGAGGGAGATATATGCCCAACCAATCACATAAACCAGATATTTTTGAGTCATAAGATCATAAACCATTCATCATATACAACCCATTAAAACAAATATGTCTAATTAAAATTTCATCATCGCATAACAAGTGAAAAAGAAAGAACATTTATAGACATTTCATCATTTCATTATAGCATAACATGTGTAAAATAAAAAGGTTTCATAAAAAGATTTCATCATAAATAAATAATTTAAAATTAAAACTCTATCCCTAGATAATATCCCTACTAAAGAATAAGTAACATCAATTGATGATATCTTATAAGGAATATGATTTTGAAATATAACTTAAAACAATTCTTCAGGAAAATACCCTTTCTACTTTGAAAATCTATTTTTAATGTTAAAAATCACTAAAAAATTTCCAAATCATTTTCTTTGTAATTAACTTATGGAATGTATAAAAGAATATTTAAAAATAACTTAGTGAATTTATTGAGGAAAATAGAATTTCAAAATTAAAAATCACTTAATAGAACTAAAAATTTATAAAAAAATTCAAAATAAATTTCTTTCAAAATAACTATAGAATCTTATAAAAAATATTTAAAATTATTTAAAAAAATTTCAAAATAAAATGTGTACTCCAATTTAAAAGAAACTTTTTAAAAAAGTAAATGTTTCAGAACTTTTTGAAAATCTATTTCTATAAAAACAACATTTTTAACTTAAAAATAAATAATTAAAACATTGATTGTTCAATATAGTGAAAATTTTCATCTATTTCATACACATTTAAAACAATGTTTCCTTTAACATTTTTGATAAAAGCTAAATTGGACTCATTTAGATAACTACTTTAATATTTCCTCCAAAAAAATAAAAAATAAAAAATAAGTACAGTTTTACTTAATAAATCATTTTGTAAATGTAAAAAACATTTCTAAATTTTTTTTAGAAAACATAGACATGGAAGAAAAAGGGTTTTCAATTAGAGATATAAATAATATAGGATTGCTTTAAAAAAAATATTTTGTAATATTGGGTAAATATAGAGGGGGAAATTAATTGTAGAGTTTATTATTGAGAATTAAAAATATGACAATTCATATTGGCACCCCCTTCATTTAGTGAATCCCAATAGCATCCTCGAAATGGAAAACAAATCAAACAATCTTTAGAAGCCTGGAGATGGAAGAAGAATTGCCTTCATTTGGTGTGTAGGGTTTGTTTTAGGTGTGAATCTAGTCTAAGAATATCATTGATGTCTGTATAATATTGGTGCATCTTGGTTGGAACAAACATCTTCATGTGCACATAGATATATTTCTTCGTCTTAATTTCTTTGAAGAAAGAATAAATATGATCAGAATCTATTCTGAAAACCATAACAATTTAATCAACCCACCAGTGTCAAATATTGATACTGAAAACTTAGAAGCATTAGTGAGATTGAGGTCATGTTGATTTAATCAGTTCTCAGGTTCATTTCACTAGATCTACTGATAGATTCCCACCATTCTCAGTTTTGGATGGCTTGAATGTCTACTTATTCAAACACAATTAACCTATCTTGGAGGAGACATCAGCTTCCCAATGTGCATCAACTCATCCTATTGTTTTGTGTTGGGTAGATCAGATATATAACAACCATCCTATTCGAATTTTTAGAACAAATATTCGACAACATGCTTCATGAGTTCGAATAGATGTCAAGCGATAGAGAATCATAGTCCCCTTTCATCATGGAGTGCAAAGACATTCTGATATCAAACCAATTTTCCAAGACATTGAATCATTAATATTGAAGGAACTTCATCTCAGTTGGTTTTTCTTCAGTCTTGGGTCAACCATGTTTTCTCTCTACCACTATTCCTATGTATACTAATTCAAAGAGATCAAACCCCATTCCTATTTTCATTCAGATTTTATTTTTTATAAAGGGGAGGAGAGTTCATGCTTTCCAGTGGTAGGTTCTCAGATATTCATGACCAGTTCAATTTTAAAGACTTTTCATGTTGGTGGATATTTGTTCAAGGATGGCGACTCCCCTTAATTTTCAAAGGGGAAGGTGTGGCTCGTGATTCATGGATGGCCATCCCCACCAATTGATCTTGTGATAGAGGAGAAATAGGGGTGAGGGTTTCCTATAAAAGGCAATATCCTCATCACATTTGTAATTTGTTATCTATCAACATCATTTGGTTCTTATTACCATTTGAGTGTGGTATTTATTGACGAATTTTTTCTATTATTCACGAGAAATATTAGAAGGGTGATATCCATATAATAGTGAGGGAGTTTGTACTAAATTTACCCATAGTGATCCTTAAATTTCCTCGTGGTTATTTACCCATTCAATTTGGTGGTTTTCTACATTACATCTGCTGTCATTTATTTTTTAATTTTTCACTTTATTTTATCTCATGATTATCCTAACACCGATAGACCAATAATTTTTTGATCTAAACAAGTGCTATTATAGGAGAGGTTCTATCCCAGTGTTGTTCACATTTTTTGGTATTAATAATTTTCATTAATTAGAGTATGTTATGGAATTGAAACTTTGGTTTATCTATCACATCATAAAAAAATTGAAATTATTAAATATAGACTTTTTAATGGATGAGCTTCTTGACTAATTGTGTGTTGATATGACAGTGAAATTGGAGACCAATACATTCAATGGGAATAAATTTTCATTGTATAATATGATTGAGGAAGTGCTGTGGAAGGATAATTATTGAATAACAATTGATTAAAGACCGAAAAATGTGACGATGGAGTGAGGTTCCATTTGGGGAAGAAATGATAAAATGGATGAAAATGTGGTGATTACTGCTGGAAATAGAAATATACTAATTAGTGAAGTGGCGAAAACTACTAGAAGCAGGTCAGATCTCAATAATGCATGGATAATTGACTCAGGAGAAACAGGGAATAGAACGTCTCTATGGGAATGGTTTAACCAGTTTGAAAGAATCCCTGAAAGAAATGTGTACATTGGGAACAATCACACTCTAAAGCTTATTAGAGTCGGTATCATCAAATTGATGATGAATGATGACATAGTATGGACTGCCAAAGGAGAACATCATGGGAAGGGCCTGAAGAATAACATATTTTCTTCAAGTCAATTCGATGATATAAGATGCATTACTCACATCGAGAATGGAGTGATGATAATTATGAAGGGTTCACTTGTGGTAATGAAGGTAATGAAGATCTCAAAGAACCTATACATTATTAGGGGTGAAATGTACAAATAGGCATAAATAGTTATTGCATCAACTACAACCATGGAAGTGTTGAAAATGTTATGGAATCAGAATCTTGGTCATATATCAGAATGAGGCCTGAAGATTCTTATAGATCATAATTTACTGCTTGGGATAACAAAGGCATCCTTACCATTTTTTGAGCATTGTGTTTTTAGAAACCAACAGAGGTTAATGTTTTGGATGTGAAAGACAAAAATCAAATAGATATTAGAGTTGATCCATTCTGGCACATGGAAATCACTGGTTGTAACCCTAGAAGGATCAAAGTACTTTGTATCATTCATTGATGAATATTCCATGAGATGTTGGGTGTACCCAATAAAAGGGATAGTTTATGTTTTTGAAATCTTGAAAATATTCAAAGTACGGAAGGTACTTGAATCTGGAAGGAATAGCATGTGTCTAAGGACTAAAAATTGTGGAGAACATACAAGTGAGGAGTTTGATAATTTTTGTCAATATGATGGAATCAAGAGATAGTTCACAGTGGTGTACCCTCCTCTACAGAATGGAGAGGAAGAGAAGATGAATATAACCATGTTGGATAGAATAAGGTTGATATTGAATACTGTAGGAATTACCAAAACAAATGGGTAGAAGCTGTGAATATCGCATGTTATGTGATCGAAAAATCTCTTTCAATGGTGATTGATATGAAGACACCAATGGAGATGTTGACTAGTAAACCCATTGACTATTCCTAGTTAAATTCATTTTTATGTCCTATATATGAATTTTCTAATGACCAAGAAATAACAATGTTGGATTCAAGATCCAGAAATGTATCTTCTTGGGGAATGATGATGGTGTGAAGGGATATCATTTGTGGGACCACGCTGTCTACAAATTTATCATCAGAAAAGATGTAATTTTTGAAGATGAATAGGTGAAAATGAAAATTGATCAAGACATATAGAAGGATAATACATAAAATAAAATAGTCTAAGTAGAGGAAAAATTCAAGGAAGAATCAATTTTTTGTGATGAATTACCAGAGCATGAAGATTAAGTACCGATTGAGTCTAGAGCACAATGGTCAAATCAAGATAAAAGAATGAATATGGAACTAGAACTATGTCACATATATCAATATTTCATAATTCTTACTAATAGAGGATAGAGATCCATCTTCTTTTGTGGAGTCAACCCAGAGTCCAGATGTATCCTCATGGATAGTGGCGATGTAAGAAGAACATGAAGCCCTACACAAGAACAAGACTTGGGATCTTATTCAATTACCTCAGAGAATAAATTATATTGTAAAAAAATGGGTCATTAAGATCAATAGGGATGGAAAATAATAGGTGGAAAGATATAGTGCAATACAGGTGGTCCAAGGATATTCTCAGAAGGAAGGAATTGATTTCAATGAAATATTTTCTCATGTTCTTAGACTGACGACTGTTTGGATAGTTCTAGGGATGTGTGCAACATATAGTTTACATCTAGAATATCTAGATGTGAATTCTATATTTCCCCATGGGGATCTTACTGAAGATATCTATATGATCCAACTGTAAGGTTTTTCATAAGAAGGAAAAGAGAACTTGTTTTTCATGATGAAAAAATCATTGTATGGTCTCAAGATGGTATCGAGGAGTTGTTACAAGAGATTTGATTACTATATAATGATCCTTGGATACAAAAGACTTCATTTATATCTGTATCAATATATTAGGGGTTCATAAGGTAATGATTTCATCATTATTATTTTGTATGTGGAGGGAATGTTGGTTGAAGGCCCCAACAATGATCAAATTCAAGAGACAAAGGCACAATTGGCTTGGGATTTTGATATAAAGGACTCATGACTTTGAAACAAGATTCTGGGGATGTAGATGTACCAAGATAGAAATAATGGGATGATTTTGATATCAGAGAATATTTATTTTCAGAGAGTCTTTCAATACTTCAACATGAAAAATTGTAAGCCAATATCTACCCATATTCCCATTAATTTAAATTTATACTCAACGATGAATCATAGTAGTGAAGAATAGAGGAAAAAATGTCTCAAGTACCTTATGAATCAGTACTAGGAAGTATGATGTTTACTCTAGTTTTTACTAGACCATACATTTCACATGCATTGGGTGAAGTCAGTCTGTTCATGGTGAATCTAGGATGGGAGAATGGGAGCACAATGAAGAGGATCCTGAGATACGTCAAGAAGACCTGAGATGTTGCATTATTTCATGAAGGATCATATTTTAATATCAGAGGATATGTTGATTCATATTTTGAAGGTGACATTGACAGAAGGAAATCCACTACTAGTAATGTGTTTACTATTGCAGGAGGAGATATAAGCTGGGTTTCAAATATATAATCAGTTGGGGGTTTATCCATGATAAAGGCGGAGTACGTGGATTCTACATAGGCTTTCATAGAGTAAATATGGATGAGAAGGTTGGTGGTGGATCTTGGGCATATACAGGATGAGATTCCATTTTATTTTGATAGTTAGAGTGCCTTGCACATTGCAAGAAATCAATTTTTTTCATTCCAAGGTGAATCACATTGGGGTACAACATCACTTTTTCTAAGATGTGGTGGAGGAATGAAGTGTGGACATACCGAATATTAACACTAAATAAAATCTGGTTGATTTTTTTATGAAGGCGGTTGACTCTGATAAGTTCAAATGGTGAAGATCCACAAATATCCTTGCAGAGACGTGGACAACATGTTTGGAAGATATAAAGGATGTGTGGAGTTAGGATTGGTTCTCAATCTATCTTCAAGTGGGAGATGTGTTGGTGTATGTTTGTTCTAAGATATCCCCTTCCCCCTAATGGTCAAAGGGAGAAGGCGTGGCTGGTGGGTGGTGGGTGTCCAACCCCACTAATTGATCCTATGAGATAAGAGAAGCAGGGGTGAGGGTTTCCTAAAAAAGTGTAGAGAATCATCCCGTTTTTAATATCTAATCTCTCACCTTTATCTGGTTCTTATTACCATTTAATTGTGGTATTTAATGAGGAGTTTTCCACATTATTCAAGAGATATATTACATTGTTGTTCTAATTATAATATTGAGGGAGTGTGTACCCACATTTAACCATAGTGATCCTTCTATTTGATCATGGGATTTTAGCCCTTCTATTTGGGGGTTTTTCCACATTACATATGTTGTCATTTATTTCCAAATTTTCTACTACATTTTATCTTGTGATCATTGATAAACTAGTGGTCCAATCATTTTTTAATCTCAACTTTTCATTATGCCTCTATCCTTTCAGAAAATGAGTTCAACATCTATTTATTATGTATTAAGAGGAATCACAATTGGGGAAGGGAATAATGTAAGATAAATCATCTTATTTGGTACTTCACTTACATGCACCAGTAAAAATTAGAGATTTCCAAATAACTATAATTATTATACTATCTATTTCATCATTATTTTTACTTAAAAATTTATCTTCTTCTGGTTATCCACAGTTATCCAATAATATATTCCTTTACGAAACACAATCAGATACAAAAATCTCTTATGTGAAAGAACAAATGATTCAAATATCTTTTGATATTCATTGCACAGAATATAATAAAGGAAACTAAAACAAATAGAAAAATATAGGAAATAATATTTTCTACAAATATTATACAAATCAATTACTAAAACATTAATTATTTATTTGTTAGCAAGAGAAATAAATAAAATAAATTAATGAAAAAGAATAAATTATAAAAAATAAAATTAATATTTCAAAAAAAAGCTAATAATGAAATAAACAAATTATATAAACAGTGGATAAATCACTAATTAATTCAAACATTTATTATAGATTAATCAACAATTTACTATTTTAATGTAAATTAATATTAGCACAATAATTAACAAAAAATACAAAATTAAATGCTAAAATCACAAATTATTATTGACACGTTTTTCATGATTTTTCATGACTAGTCTCACCTATGACATATTTGATGAAGAAAAATGTTCCATTACAATAGAGAAATGATTGTTATAATTCTTTTAAAGAGTTAAAATTTCTCCTTACATCAACACCAATATTGATTATTCTATAATTAAGACAAGGGTATGTGGTGTATTATGATGCTTTGGGATCCGGGTTAGATTGTGTTATCATGCAGGAGATCATTTTGTTTTTTAAATCTCAAGACATTTATGATTTCATGAGAAGAACTACCCGAAATAAGATTTCATGTTAGCTACCATCGTACATGATTTGAAGAATTGGAATAATTATCTCTTTGGTGATAAATTTACTATGTTTATAGTTAATAAGATCTTAAAGCATATTTTCTCACAACGTGATTTGAACCTAAGAGAAATAAGATGGATGGAGTATCTCCAAATTTTCAACATACACATGATGTATTCATTGGGAAAAGGAAAAGAATTGGCATATGCATTATATAAAAAGTATTATTCTTAATTAGAAAAAGAGACTTCAGATTAGTGGAAGTTGATGTAGTGATAGCATACATGGAATTGGAATGTGAAGACTCAGGTAAAGTTGTTGTTTTCATTCAAGTTTCTGTTGTTCCTGATCTGGTAAAGATGGTTAAACAGGCACATACGACTAATTAAGATTGTGTGGTGATTAGTCCAAAACAGAATGGTGGGGAGACCATCTAGGAATGAATGTGGGATGGGATTTCAGTGTTATGGTTCATAAATCAGATGGTTGTACCTATGGATTTTCAAGAATAACTTCTTCTTGCTTATCACCATTCCAGATGGTTTGTTCATCATGTAATACAGAAGATGTATAAGGAATTGAAATCACAATTTTTGAGGGTCAGTATGAGAACAAATTTCGATGAATTTTTTTCAAGATGCTTCACTAACCAACAAGTTAATAATGAACACCAATGACCAGTTAGTATATTTAAATATTTACCTGTACCTATTCAAAAATAGTAGAATATATCCATGAATTTTGTAACCTGTCTCCCAAGAAAGGTTCGGAAACACGACTCTATATGAGTGATAATGGACCATCTCACATTTTCTACACATTTCTTCTCGAATCGAAAATGGTGGAGGACATATCAAAAAGATATATCCAAGAAGTATTAATGAGGAATGGTGTTCAAGTATAGATGGTTTCAGACAGAAATCTGAGTTTTACATCTCATTTATAACAATCCTTAAATAAATCCCTTAGGAATCAATTGGATATGAGTAAAGAATATCTTACTCAGATGGATGGGAAATCTGAAAGGATGATACAGACATTGGAAAACATGATACGGGCATGTGTAATAGATTATAGTAGCTCATGTAAAGAGAACATACTTTTGGTGGAGTTTTAATTTAACAATAGATATCATATCTCAATAAAATTTGATCCTTGTGATGCATTGTATTGTCGTGCTTTTTATTTTCCACTTTTTTGGATGGAAACATGTGATACATCACTATTTGGTTCAATCCTTATCCTGGAAACAATAGAGAAAATTCAATTCATCTGGAAATGGATGGAGATGACTTAGAGTCATCAAAAATAATATCGGGATCATCATTGATGGCCTTTTTCATATTTGAGTGATCATTTGTTCTTGAAAATATCTCCCTAGGCATGGACAATGTCATTTTTTGGATGCTGGGAAAGATATCACCTCAATAAATAGGACATTTTTTGATTCTTTAATGGGTTGACAGGGTGTAATATTGGTTTTCATTGCAACCATTGTGAAATGTAGTGCATAATGTGTTTCATGTATCTCAATTGAAAAATTATCATACTAATCTTGAACATGGGATTCTATTGGATCATGATTACCTAGATCTGGATGATTCCTTGGTGCACATGACAGTGTGGATTGTGGATAGGAAAGAGAAAGCGTTGTTTTGAAAAATCATCAGTCTAGTGTTGTTTTTATGGAATCATAGATTCAAGAAAATACATGGGAATGAGAGAAGGAAATGAAAGTGAAGTGTTCAGAACTCTTTTAGATAAAATATGGTTTTCTACATTCTTGGGATGTAAATTCCAATTTTGGGGAGAATGTATCACCCATAGTTTCAACTAATTAACCATTTCTATATTCTTTTTAAGTATGTAAAGTTTATGGGTGAAGTTTGGAGGTTTTGGGGATCATATGTAATGATTATGGGGTTTTTCTAAAGGTGTAAAGTTAGTGAAAATCGTTCAACTTCTACAAAAAATCATGAACAATGAGACAGAGGACTTGGTTAGGTGTATGGTTAAGGCGTACAGTTTAGAAAAACCGTGCTTCTAACCAGTAAAAATCGTGCAAACTGAGATATTGACTTTTTCACAGTTGGCACACAATTTGTCTAACCATTCAATCTAGCAATTTGAGGGCCCCCTTGTGATAGAATCTAGTGCACGGTTAGCACATGGTTGTATAACCTTGTAACTAACCATGAACTGTTGGAAAACAAGATCCACAAATAGTTTATCTAGGATGGTATTATGTTTTTCCCCTCATATTTGTCCCATCCTACCCTAAATCAGAATTACTTCCTCTATATGTCTAGGGAACCCTTCCCCATAAATTTAGAAGAAATCCAATTGCATTTCTTGGTGTTATGTAGCCCAAATATTGATCTAATTTATCGTTTAAGGTGGTTTTTCTTAGCTTTCCATAGATCTACTTCTCCATCTCTCTCAATTTCATAGATTAACTTTTTTTGTGGAGAAATATAAGGTATTTGATAAAAAATATGATTATATATTTCATTTTTATATTATAGTAAGAGATCTATGATGGTTTTCTAGAGTTTCAACCCTGTTTCATTGACGGTTTTGTGTAATTTTTCATTTTGTCGTAAATTCATAAGATATGTGCATTCACTCTCGACTCCTCCATTTATAATATGAATTGTTTATTTAAAATTGATTTTTTTGATTAAAATTGACTAATAAATTAGTGTTAAAATCATGGTTTAAAACCACATTATTTATGGTTTGAGTAGTTTTTGTATTTTTTGTTAAATTGTGGAATTGTGAGAAGTGGGTGTGCAATGTTCCTTTTTTCTTGATTTTAAAATGTTGATTTTAAAATTTTTCTTTTTATATACTTATTTTAATTGTTTTAAATGATATTTTTTCAATAAAAGGATGGTTTTGTGGAAATTTATTGATTTGGTTTATTGATTTGGTTTTTAATAAAAGGATGGTTTTCCTGAAATGATTTATTGGTTTCCATTTTAATAAAAATTTGGTTTTATTGAAATGGTTTCTTTGGTTTTCAAAGATTTATTTTCTTGTGGTTATAAAAAATGGTTATTAATTGATGGAATGGGATGCATATGTATGTGAAATTTCTACCATTAAAGGGATGGGTTATGGATGTTAATGTTCTACCATCAATGGGATTGGTTCGGATGTGAAAGTTCCACTGTAAATGGAAACACTGAGATTTTGAGTTGGGGTGATTTTTATTTTATGAAATGGAATGGGTTATTACATTGTATAAATTGAAAAAATTATAATGACTTGTTTTGTTTATTTCCATGGACATGATTTTAGCTTGAATTTTTTTTGGGTGTGAGAATTGTTTCATTTGAAATGGATTAGAATGGATAAAATATTTTATTTTTTTTATAAATGTTTTTATTTAAATTTTATAACAATTTATATCCTAGTGTCATGGGTAAGGAATTTGAATAGGGAAATTCTACTTAGTTTCATTACTCACCCCTACTTTGGAACTTTGTTGCTTTTGTAGATATTGTTTATTGAGATATGGGAAAAGTTAAAGTATAACACCTATATAGAGGTTAATATTGATACATGGGCTGTTTTTTATGTTAGATCATGTATTATGTTGTAATATTAAAATATTTATCATTGGAGTCTTTGAGATGTATCGATTTTGTCTTCCACTATATACTTTAGTATTTGTAGTCTTCCATTGTGGTAGTTTTTTATGATTTGGTTTTTATTTCAATGGTAGTACTTTGAGTTGGATCACATAGTTATCTTGCATCATGTAGTGGTTTTGTTATGTCATGTTGGGTTGGTTGTTTCATTTTCAAAAAAAATTGTTCCCCATCTGTTAATGAATCCTTTAGCATTTATTGTCAGACTTTAGCGCCTTAGGTATTTCACTAAAGGACAACTAATATACTCCTACCTTATCAAGATAATGAATAGCGGAGGGATATTATATTAATTATATTTGTATAATGTTAAACTGGCCATTATATCCTTAGAAATGAAATATAATTTTTTTCAGGTACCCTTGTCCATGAAAATGACCTATATAATACTTAAAGTAATTAAATATACAAAATATAGTTAACTTACTTTTAAATTTCTATTATGTGTCCTCGTATAAAAAATAATGTTATTAATAAATATAAATATCTATTTTTAGAATAATGTAAATTTATTTCTAATTTTTAGTAATTATATAATTACCTTAAATTCAAACGCAATATTGAGAGTGTATTTCTTCAGTTAATAAAACAAATATAACAATGTATTTCAAAATATTAAAAGTAATCTAAATTCAATGATTTATAATGTATCATGAATATTATATATTAATATTAAATATTAGTGTTGTGTTAAATGGTTATTTGAGAATTCAAAATTTTTCTTTATGTCTTTTATGTCAAATTAAACGACTATTGAAAAAAATTAACATTATTGACATTTTATAAAAATAATATTTATTAAATTACATAAAAATCATAAAAATATTTAAATTGAAAAATATGGATAATATATGGTATATAATTTCATCCCTTAGAAATTTATGATCACATTATCACCTTATATGAGAAATTATAACCTTTTATGTGTTAAAAATATGTTAAAGTGGTTATTGTTAAAATAGTTTAACTAATGGATTAACCCAAAAGATATATTTTAGAACACCAAATAAACCAATAAAATTTTATTTATTGATGGTATTTCAGCCCCATAGTATCCTTTTTTGAATACCTAGTCATTTAGAATCATGTTTTCTAGAGAGTGACTTTATTTTATATTAATTCTTTTAGAAATCCCAAAAGTGGTCATCCCCTAAATTATAAAACGGATCATCTTCTTTCTATAATTTACATAACTTTGAGCCTTTTTTATAAATAAAAATCCTACAAAATTATCTTATAAATTACTATATACATATTATACAGGTTTTGGTCTTCCAATAATACCAACTTGAGTGCCATAAAGTGGATATCTAAAGGGTTCTTTTTCAAAGTATAGGTATTCACCTTAACTGATCACTTTATTTTTTTTCTTCTTATACCTCCTATATATCTATTCTAATATTCATTAAATAATAAATTAATTATAAAAAAAATTATTATAATGTTATTATAAATATGAAACCACCTTTATTCACCATATTTCTACAAAATGGGAAGTGAAATTATTGCACATGCATACATACGGCTTACCATCTCCACATAGTGATACAGTTCATTTTTCATCACCATGTATCATGGATCATTATTAATATGATAATAATGATTATATGTGATATATATGATAGAATTATTCTTCTTTAATTATAATATTATATCTACCTTTTTACCTTCCAAACCGTTGGAAAATGATAATGTTGCTCATGCATACTTGTTGACTACCACATTTAGAAAAAATGTGATCTATTATTCGTTTATGTTTTACTTGGATATTAATAAGGATTGATTTAATGAATATATATGATATTATATAATAATAATTATTCAAACTTGTATTATTTTTTAACATTTTTTCATTCCATCCACTAAAAAGTGAAAACAACATCCTTGTGTAAGTACGACTTGTCGTCTCCTTGAAGGGTTTAGTAGATTTTATATCACTAAAATATAGGGATTAATTAATATATATATATATATATAATGAATATATATGATATTTATATCATTATTAATACTTTTTAGATAATGTAACCATGATCGAAGAACAATGACTTGAACTAATGAACCAAGGTTCTTATGAAAGAATGAAACAGTTAACACCCAGAAATGATGATTTTAATAAGGGATTATGAACATATATGTGTTGAAAGGTCATAAAGGGAAAATATATAAAATTATATTTATATAAATTATTCTATTATATAATTATAATAAATTTTATTTTATTATTTAAGAGGCCATATTTCTTTCGAAGAAGGTCAAGCTGAAGGTAAGGGGTTATATTCTCAAATTGCCTTCTTTGGGGCACATGTAATGTAATGAACCTATATTTTTTAATGAGGTTTTTATAGATCCCCATTTACATTTTATATCATGAATAAATCATGAAATTTATGGTTTCATTTTAAGTTATATTTCATGGGTTTCATTATTCAAAAGATACCAAAGTGGTAATAGTTTTATGTTACTATCTCATTTTTTAGCAGGATAGCTTATGATTAAGCTTTACATGATGAAATATTATGATACAACTCCAAATAAACTTACTAATTTTTTTATACTCTGTTTATTTCTATATAATACATGTTTTTAATTTATTATCCTCATTTTAAGTACTCAATAGACAGAAAAATCATTTCTAATGAATTCTGCCATTATTTCTCTCTTTATTCAAGAAAACTTTTTCTTTCATATACATGTTTCATAAATAAAATTCAATAATTATTTTACTATACTATAAATATTTTTTAAATTCATTTTTACCCATGATCAAATTTTTAAAAAATTATATTTTTTAAAGGACTCTTCCTGACATTTTCTGAATAATGTATTTTTGAATTTGTACCCAAATGTCAAAGGAATGTTTTATTTTAACTTATACAACATGAAATGGATATCCCACTATCATGATCTATCAATACTAAAATATTAATATATATTTTTCCTTTTCTATTATATATATATGTTTTTTTGTGATATTTTGTGAATTTTTAGATTCTAAATAGTTACATTCAATGTGAAAAAGGTATTCCCCTCAATAATGTTTTAATGATATTATAGTTTTATTTATATTAATCAAAGATAAAAACCCTTGATTCTGCTTATTATTTACTGGGGATCTGATCCAAGGATACTATCCTTATTCTTTATCTAGATTTTTTATGATTATAATGGCCTGATATTTATGAATCACATACATTTTTCATGGATTATGAATTACTGAATTGATAAAATGTTTATGCAATCCATTTATTTTTCATAGGTTATTGTTTTTAACACTTTTCATTAGGGAACACTACCCATGATTGTTGTGTTTTCATTCATTGATGGTGAACTATACCCAAAATTCCCACATTCCATAGGTGATCACAATCTATCACTTCTTCTGATATATTTTCTCCTTGATCAAAATAGGATGATGGGATATTTTTTCTTCCTTCCGTGTATTCCACCAAGAATTTGATGCCTAGTCTAGGTCTCCCTCAGATATTAAGATTTTATTCATGAAAATCATTCTTTGTTTCATACCTTTGTGGATTTCGGTTATTTATAATGTTTTTTTAAGGAATTTACAACGTTTTAAGCTAGGGAAGCAACCTTTGTTTATGAGAGAAGTCACACCGGGTATCAATGGAATGTTTGGAATTTGAATCATTATGAAACTTGTATTCTTCCTCATCACAAGGCCTCTCATGGATATATAAAACAAAGGCTTCCCACATCTGTCTTCGGGTATCTCATTCAAGATGAATGTCCCTGAGGTTTTCCTCATCTTCCCAAATTTAAAATGGGTTATACCATGAGTTTAACATCTATAAAGGATGTACTAGACTGCCTAGATCACTTATGAAAGTGGATCGGATAAGCATGTCCATAAGAGGGGTCACCTGGAAGGTTTACCAGAGTGGTCGATAAGAACACCCAATGATTATAGATTAAGTATTGTTTTGTTCAATAAAGATAAGTTTCTTAACCATAAAGGCCAATCTTGAAACCACAATGGGTGGATCAGAGAAAGTGGGTCCCAATGAGTGGGGACACCAATGTTTACTGTTGTCTAGGATTGAACCTCATGGAGGCTTCTTATATATCATATATTGAAGACATGGATAAAACCCCATGTAGTTTGAAAGGGGTATTTGGGGATTACATGTAGTTATATTCACTACGAAATAGGACCACACTTGGTTGGATTGATATGATGTGCGGATCTTTTTAATTGTTAGCAAACCGAGTGACGCTAGGAGTAGTAAGGAAGTGGGTGGGATGATCTAATCAGTATGTGGTGGAATGAGTAAGATTCGGGGTGGATAGAGATGAAATTATTATGAAATTAATGTAATGTGGAAATATATGGGCTTGAACCACAGAGAGGTTTCATACATACCCTGTTTGAAAGGCAAGGATCATGGTCCATGTAGTTCAGAAATTGGGGTGATGGGTCACCTAAGGAGGTGGCCCATGATAATGAACACATAGATGGGTAACTGAAGGAAGTGAAACCTATTGATAGAGTCTTGATCTTCTCGAGACATAGGGACCCAGGAGAAAGATTATTATTGGAAAGAGTAATGGGATTGGACCTCAGAGAGAATTATTACATACCTAGTTTGAAAGGTGGGAATCACAGTCCATATAGTTCAGGATAGAGGCATAGAATCGAGGAATAAATAATGGATAGTGACATGCAGACATTCTAGGGTCTTATGTTTCGTTAGTATTCCTTTATAATAGGATCACTCATTTTTTGAGTATTATGGTGAATTTTGGGTCTTATAAATAGTTAGCTACTGGAATGGATGGATCAAAACACCTCAAATAGATAGATCTCATAGATATTCCCCAAAAAGGAAGATGTTACATCCAGAGGGTAAAACCCTAAAATGGAGCACCAGAGTTTTTCACTGGTTGGTATTGGACCTCAGGGAGGATTCCTACATACCCAAAAAGGGATCAAAACCCATGTAGTTCGGAAGGAGAAAGGGTCTCGTAGTTTAATGTCATGCAGGAAAAAAGTGAACCAATGTGAAATAGTAAGAAAAGATATAATGTAGAGAGTGAGGGGCTTGAACCATGAAGAGGATTCCTACATACCATGTTTGGAAGATCGGGATCAAATTCCACATAGTTTGGTAAGGAGGGTGTGTGGCCCTTATGAATATCTTACAGCCCAAAGAGGATTTCATGGTCAGAATCACTCTAAGGACACATGATCCATGCTTGATGTGAGAAATAAGAGGTAATAGTAGACATGATGATAGTGTCACAAAATATATAGCCACAGGGGATTTTTTTTGGGGTTACACATGTTTAGTGGCAAAGGAAGTTGGTGATTGGGACTTACTCTAGGAGGGAAGCTAGAGGAGGTTGTTCAGGGCTTACGTGGAGACTGCTTGAGACACACATAGCGAGAATGCGCAATGTGAGAGATATAGGGAGGAAGGTGGTATCATCAATCCCATTTCTAGTCCTCTTGGACTTTCCACACATGTGGAAATAACAAATTAACGTCATGTGTTAAGGACAGAGGTTTTTGTAAGTTTAACGTCCTACATCTCGGATGATGAGGACTCACACCTCACCCCTTATAATTACATAACTTTTACCAACCAACACTGGGTAAGTGAAGTCACAAGAAATTACCGATAGACTTGTGGTGGTAATGTGGTCAATATAGGGGTCCATGTTTGCATAGTGATATGAAGAAGAAATAGAAGTTATCATACCTATGTGAAGAATCATTAGGTGGAGCAATGTGACATGAGACACCACATGAGGGACCTAGAAGTCATTCTGAATAAGCTTGGGGGCCGCACGGAGGAGGTATGCACAAGATGTGGGTGATTCAAAGAAGAGGAGCTCAAACATGGTGTCTTGGGGTATGTAAAACCCATGGAGTCGATAGAAAAGGGTGAACCCAAGTTTGGAGACTTGGGGGGAAAAGGATGAGGATCAAGTGAAAGATGTAGTATGAAAGGAAAATTCATGGGTGCAAGAGGTGTCTTTTTAATAAACTTGACATAGGTGAAAAGGAAATGGGATACGGTCAAGCCCCTATGGGTCCACCTGAAGGCGGACCCATGGGGGACTTGTCGCAAAAGATCCAATACCTTGACATGATGACTTCCACATGGTCATAGAAGGAAGAAGCTTGTGCGCATGAAAGAAACTGTTTTCTATCCAAAGAATTACCCAAAAAATGGATGGGGTCCTTCAATTAATAGGTGATGATCTCAGTGGAAGTGTGTAAGTAGGACTGTGTGAAAGAGGTCGATTGACGTTGCATTCATCATGTAGGTGTATTTAACACAGATTTCATCCTTGTGCTCTATCTTTCATGCTTCAGTTCAATTTCCTTAATATTTTTCGATGTCTAGGGTGAAATATCATAATTGACATCACATTAGGAGCGCAAGGGCCATGCTCATAGAATTTCAATCATTCACGCAGGTGTTAAATCTTATGTGTGGCTACTTTAGAGTACTCGAAATTATATGAGGATTCAAATAATGAGTTTAAGAAACAAACATATACCTACCTATATCCACAAGTTGAATTTAAAATCAACAAATTCCCCCCTCATAATTTGATCTGAAATGGGACAAGATGGTTGGTTTCTAAGGGAAACATAGACGAGATCAATGTGTCTGACGGGGTGTGTGAAAAATGTCCATTCTAGTGTGTAAGGTTCTTTCTATGCATTCATAAGACCTGTTCCATGCATATAAATATGTGGAGGGACTCAAGGCACTATAAGTTGACATTCCATATGAAAATAGATTCTCTCTCTTGTGTCTAAGTTGTTTATATTTTCATGAAAGACCCATGTTTGGTCACAAGTTTTCATGTAATTGTTGAAACGTGCATGCTCCTGACTTAGCTGAATTTTCTACAGTCATAATATGATCTTTCACAAAACCATTGGTTTTTTATGCCAAGTATTAATCCTTTTTTTGAGTACTTTGTGCATTTGAGACGTGATAGACATGGCTACAGAACAGACCAATGTTGAGAGGGAGGACGGCTTTACTATATGGATGGATGAGATGATTGTGAACCCCCACATCTCCATGCCAAAAGAGTGTTATTAGATAATCAGATTCTCCTAGGCATGTTGGCACAGGCTCAAAAGGATTATTTCCTAAGTGATAGCCTCTCGCTATGGAATTTTAGCATCCTGGAGTAAGTGATCATTCCGGGTTTCAAGATCGACACACTGTGGTCAAGGGTAACACATGAGGATATACTTTCATGGTAAAACATCATGAATAATGGCCAACCTGTCAGGTAGACATAATAAATGGCCATCCACATCCTAAATTTGAGATCATGGACTATCATGGGTGGTGAACCGATGGCTCGTGAATTTCATGTATATTAGGAATGAACTTTCCAGAGTAGCATTAATGATGAGACCAAGGGATGGAAGAAGGACTGGGATTTTCAGTTCAGTGGTAATTTTACCTATGAGTGGGCATGGGTGTTTTGGGTATGCCAAACATGTTTTGAATTTGGGGATGATCAACAATACACTATTTTCTTAAGCCATCTGGATGTCGTAGTTTCATTTCTATCATCAGCAGGACCTAGTTCCATAGATGTTTAGCCAGTGTTCCCCTAACACAAACACCTTCCACTTCCACCATGAGTAGTTTGGTATCAGTCTTTTGGATGTTCACTACATAATAGTAATTCTTATAGAGTGGTTTCAATACAACAGGTTCCTACCGATGGAGAACATCTAGGGAAAGAGGGTATGGACCCATATTCTAACATGTAATCTACTAGACTTGGCCAATGAGATGTTGGGGATCAAATACATCCTAAATGACATATCATACCCAGAATGGTTTAGTTTATTATTCCAGAGTCATGATAGACTAAGGATGTTAGGCCGAGGGAAGTAATGCCCAAGTGCATCACATAGGGGTAAGGTAGGATCGTATTGGGTGATCTAGAAAGTTGGTGAAAACCACTCATGGGGCTTTAGTGTGAATGAAATTCCTGATCGAAAAGTATGATACATTGGTTTTATTACAACCGTCCTAAGTGTTTGGTTGCTTCCAATGAGGGACACAAGGATGAGGGTCTATCTTGAGACACTGGTGATGGTCAGGATCATGTAATCTAGAGAAAGGTTAACCTCCGGATTTCTGTTTTGGTGAGGCTATACTATATTATCATGAAAATTTCAAGAGGAAGTACGCCCCGGAGAATCTATGGACTATTCTGAATAATTCATGGCTAGGTCATATCTCACACCGGTATATATGATTTTTAAAATTCCATCTATCATCTAGGTGACATCTTGCAACCATCTCTATTGAATATTGTTGGGGTCTAGCTTATGATGCTTAATGAACAAGGGGTCAATATTTGGACTGAAAACCATTAAAACTTCAACTTCCACCCACTCCAAACTTCATTCATCCAAATGGTGGATTTCCTAAGAAGTTTGATGGAGAAGAGGGTGTACTTGTAGAATATCAGGGTTGGTGTGCTACTAGATTTCATTGATAGAAAGATATTTTACGAGCCCTAAATGCCATCATGGTTTTCTAGACCGTTCGGTTGCCTACACTAGATGCCAAAGAAAGTGTGTAAATAGGCTCAGGAAGAGCAACATCCCTATATCCTTTTCAAAGAGTGGATCTTATTTAAAACTTTTGGCCCAAGTGAATCAATCACACTGCCCACTACTGACGTCGATGCTAGCATGGTGACAGAATATGATGATCACTAGGTAGAGGGAAATCAGGAAGAAATTCTATAGAAGAGAATTTGGAAAATCAAGGTATCAAGTGTGGAGTCAAGGAGGTGAGAGAGTAAGTGTATTGTTTCTGGGGAGGATAGACCATAGGCAAGCTATGTGTTTGGGGCAGCATGACTGGGAATGTAACACCCTGATATTTTATGAGACGTATTCATTTTAATTTATTTGATTTCTTATGTTGTATGCTACGCCAAGATTATCTTGTGCTATACGCAACAACATATTAGCTTGCAGTATACGCAACACTATTCTTGGATCGTGTTACACAAAATTTCAAGTTCGTTTGATAGAAGTTACTCTATTCAACATTGAGTGTACATATATATATATTCAATGTATAAATAACATTTGGTTGAATTATATTATACACAACAACAAAGGAATCTCTCACTACATGAAACCCGGACTAGGCTTGCTTTACACGCAATCATGACCTTCCACAATAGCGTGTGTTGTACGCAATACCGAGTTTCACTAAACAACGATATGTTATTAAAATATTATATAAACTAGTCGTTATGAATAGTAATACCCACATTTTGAAATTTTATAAT
Organism: Viscum album; assembly: GCA_963277665.1. Taxonomy (NCBI): domain Eukaryota; kingdom Viridiplantae; phylum Streptophyta; class Magnoliopsida; order Santalales; family Viscaceae; genus Viscum; species Viscum album. Next base: position 2,682,287 of record CAUJRU010000038.1, read on the forward strand.
TTTTATCATTCAAAATGGCCTTAATTTTTTGATTCAGAATATCGAAATTATCCTAAGGTGAAATTTTTATATTTTTCTAAAAAATTTCAATTTTTGATGAATAGTGAAAACACTGAGTTATTAGTTAAAACCGACTTTTTATTTAAATAATAATTTATTTTATTTAAATTTATTTTAGGTCAAAATAGATACATAATACTTATATAAGTTCATTTAATTTCATTTTATTCATTTTATAATAATTTTAGATATATAAAAATTTTATTGAATTTTTAACTGTCTTTTACCCACCTCCTAGGAGAATTTGCAAATTTACATAAAACATAATTTTACTGCTTTTGTGAGTAGAATTGAAAAACTCTGAGAGACACGGTTAATATCGAGGAGTAAAATGTGGTTCGATAAGATAAAAATAATTTTTGGTGAATAGTAACATTTTACTTTTATTTACCACGGTTAAAAGTAAATAGTGTAATTAATGGTAAAAATGATATTATTATTACCCTAACACATGTCCTATTTATATTGGATAAGTTTAATTTGACGCAAAACAACCTTAGGAATAAAATATTACCATTTAGGTCCACTTGGATTAGATTAGGACATTTATTATTATTTTATTTAAAGAAGAGTTAAAATAGTTAAAATCAAAGTTTAATAACTAAAAAAAATTTAATATAGGGTTATACATAATATAAATATGACTCTAAATATTAATTATAAATATAAAAATATTTCCTACATAATTGTATTTTATTTATAATTTTTAGACATTAAATAATTTAATTTACTTATGACACAATGGTGATGCAGTTTTTACCTTATAAATGAAATATAAACATAATTGATGTTATAAATACCTAAATAAATGAAATTTGAGAGTTTTTATAAATTAAAATAATTTTTTAGGTTAATATGACACGTTAGTATTGATTAAATTAAATAATTTCGAACTAATCATGCTGTTATAATTTTTACAAAAATCAATTACCAAATAGTCTCAAAATTGACATAAAATAGTTTTTTTTAATATTATATTAATAATTTTTTTCTATTCCTAAAATATATGGTTCTTCCAAATGACATATATAAGGTTATATATATTAATAATGAACCACTTGGGGCTCTTTTGGCTTGTTATAGTATGTCAATTGACCATATAGTGTAAGAAAACAGGAAGACATGATAAAAGTTAAATTATTTAACTTAGAGTTAAATCTAAATGATAAGGTTAAAATAGTAAACTAAACATGTATAAAACCTATTGGTTGAGAATTTAGACCCATCCCCATTTTATCTTCTAAATAAGTCACTTTGGAGCTATTATAAACCGAATATGACTTTATTATAAAATAATATTTTATGTTTTTTCTAAAGTGCCCGTCTCCTCCCTTATAAAAGGGCACCTCCTCCCTCCCCTGTACACACAATTTTGAGCCTTCATTCTCAGCCAAAACCTACCCATTTCCCTTCTCAACTTCCTGAGAAACATTATAATGGTTCTGGTCTCCTTAAAAGACCAAATCTAGTGCCTTAAGAGTAAGCTTAAAAGAGGTGTGTCGAAGAAGAGGTAATCTCTTCTACCTATTCATTCACATTTTCTTTCTTCTTCAACTTCTTCTTATTTAGTTGTTTCCTTCTAAATTAATAACAAAAGTATCAGTAATATACTTATATGTTATTATAAATATGAAACAACCCCATTTCACCTTCTACCCATCGTATGGAAAATGAAATCACCGCGCGTGCGTACGTACAGAATACCGTCTCCACGCCGTGGTGTAATCTATTTTTCCACCACCACCTTACTTGCATGGGTATAATGGTGTAAATAATAACTATATGTCGTTATTATAACATCATACTGATTCTGAAATATTATATCATCCACTCTAATTCAATTCAATAATTATGGGAACGATATCATCGCTCGTGCGTACGTACGGATTACCATCTCCACGACGCGATGAGATTCATTCTCCGTGTTAACCTTTCAAGAATGATTATAGAGTATATATAATGAATAATAATAAAATATTTGACCTGATAAATCTACTGGATTTATGTATTTATATATATGTCATCTATTTACTTCTATTCAAGTCAATAAGGAAAGGAAAACAGCGTTCATGCGAAATTACGGCCTACCGTTTCCATGAACGATGTATTTAATTTCATTTATCTATCTATTATATATATATATACTAAATATATATGATATAGAAATCATGATTTAAATTCTATAAGTAATTAAATCATGATATAAATAATAATAATATCAAGAACAACAAGTCCAAACACGTACGATAAATAAAACGATTTTACCCAAAACACTGCTTTAACAAGGAATTTACAAAATAATGGGTAATATAAAGTAATATGTGAACCATATTTGATATAATAACAATTAATATGATTATATAATAAGTAAAATAAATTATTTAAATCATTATACAGGAGGTTCGGTTACGTACAAAGCATATCAGACCTAAGGTAAGGGATAATTTTGCAATCTCATTTTTGTCTGAGATTACTTATACGTAAGTATTTATTGGGGTTATATTTTTCATCCATGTCCATAAAATATGTTTTTCATAAAGTGTCTAATATTTTTCCATGTATTTTTGAAGTCATGTTTACCCCTCTTTGAAATTTACTTTGTGTTATGGGAGGAATCTTTCATTTGTTTACCCTATGTGGTACTTTTTTAATTTTCCATTAAAAGTATGAGGAGAGTATTTTTTTAACTTATACGGCATGAAAGGATTTTTACGGTTTCATAACGCCATATTTTAATGAAGTTTACTCTATAATTTTTCGTGGTAATTTTCAAAAAAAAATCCTTTTCTTTTAAAATTTCATGGCATTTTGTGAAAAGAAAATGATTTTAAAGAAGAAATGATATTTTCCTCAGGAATTCATTTCAAGTGTTTTATCAAAACCATTTTCCATATAAGATGACATATTTTCATATGTGTATGTTTCAAGTATAATATCTCTATGATTTACATGGTTTCACTTTTCTTATGATGAAATGATATCCATTTGTTTTATATGGATTATGTTGTGATGGGATGATGTTTATGAAACCCATTTTTATTCTTTGCGTTATGATTAATGATTTATGTTTATGTTGTGGCCCAACTAAGAATGATTTCATTATGATATGGGTGGGACCTATATCTCCCTCCAATTAATTAGGTAAATATTTATATCTCATGAGATAGACATGGATAAAATGGTTAGTTAATCTGGGTTAGTGATAAAGGATTGGAATGAGGAGTGAACTCGATTCAGAAAGGGACTTTGTCCACTAAGATGGTCTTGGCAGCAATGTCTTGGCTACTATGGAAATCATATCATGTGATTAATGGTTTTCCACAATTAAATGTTTTATTCCAATTCTATTTTATCATTATTCATGTTCCTTTATGACCTATGCCTTACGTACTGCCAAGATTTATTTCACAACTCGTGATTTTGATGTGTAAACATTATGTTCATGTTTTGAAGTTCAAATTTATATGGTTTGTTTTATTTTCTCCATGCTTACCCTTACTGAGAATTTTAGGTCACCGTTTATATATTTTCTTTTCCACAGGATATAAATAAAGGTTTTACGTAAGAAAAAAGGGGAAGATATTTATTAGAGATGTTGAAGATCTTTCACCAAGATTAGAAGATTATATTCCGAGTTTCCAAAGACACTAAACTATTATGGTCCCTGTGTGTTTGTTTTTGTTATGTATTAAGTATTCCATAAAAGTAATGTAATGTCCATGTACGTCAAGATTGGGTCTCTACAGTTTGTATCAGAAAAAAGGTTTATTTTACCTTTAGAAAATAGGATGTGAAAACTTTAGTGAAATCCCTAGAGATATTTCTAAGGTATGTCTAGGGATGTCCGTAAGGATAAGTATATGTATAGGTAAAGATCTTAGAATTAAATCTAATATTTTATATATTGAAAGTAATACCCCTTTATTATTTTGTTTTCCTAGCATGATTTTTTCCTCTCACACTGTTCTTTTTGGGTTTTAGATGATGGCTGGAACCTGAAGGAACTGTGTTGATCAATGTAATAGACAATGCCATGATTTTCCTCCTGAACAACCCAATGTTATGGGAGATGGAGTGAACAAATCCTATTGTTATACTTACACAAGCTATGAATCATTCTGGACTTCCAAATGAGGAGAGAAAGGAACAATATTCTATTGAGTCCTTCATGAGGCAACATCCACCTTCTTTTAGTGGGTCTTCTGGCCCACTTGTTGGTAAACAACGGATTAGTAACATTGAGAAGATATTTTCAATACTTCACTGTTCAGAACATAAAAAATTCATTTTGGATGTTTACCAGTTAGAAGGTGAAGTAAAACAGTGGTGGACTCTAATTAAGAATACAAGGCCCAAATATGAAATTGAATCCATGGAATGGGATGTGGTCAAGAACATATGTTTCAATAAGTACTTCCTTCGTATTCTTCAAACCATGATGGAAAAGGAGTTCCTTGAGATTAAGCAAAAGGATGACGAATCTGTTGGTATATACGAAGTGAATTTTACAAGGCTTGCGAGGTATTCATCAAGCTTTATCATCCCACCTAAAAGTAAAGTTGATCGATTAATAAGTGATTAAAACCAAATCTATAAAGGGAATTACCTATAAGAGACTTCAGTACCTATGAAGAAATTGCATGTTGTGTTATCAAGGTAGAACTGGAAGTTGGTGTTACATATCCATCTCATAGTTTTGACAAGAAACAAAAGATGGGGTTCAAGGAAAAATCTCAGAACAATGGTCAAAAGAAGTTGAATGTTTCTTTATGCTCAAAGTGTGGAAAAATCATGGTGGAGATTTCCTAAAAGTTACTAGAAAATGTTTCAAGTGTGGAAAAGAAGGTCATTGAGTAGATGAGTGCTGAAGTAATGGGAAAAAGGTTTCTAATGACGTGAATAGATAAAAGACTACATAGAATGCTCCACCAACACTTCAATGCTACAAGTGCAAGGAAATGAGGCATTATTCTAACCAAGGCCCTAATCCAAGGTTTAATGATGATCGACCTCAACAACATCTTAAGGTAAAAGGCAATGGGAAGTCACATGTGATCACTATTGGCAATGTTGAGTATGACAATGATATAGTGGAATGATTATATGTTTATGTAACAGGATTCTAAAATAATGTTGTGGAATATAATTCATAGTATTGTGGAATATTGGAATATATATTTATTGGTTTATTGTGGTTTTCAATAATTATATGGTATTGATAACCATGAAAAGTGATTCAAATATTTTGGAAAGAAGATGATATGCACATAAAGAAGGGATAAGGAGAAAATGAAATGTTTGATAGTATTCATGAGCTTATGACTGATATAAGTACAAAGTGATATCGTGGTTTGAGAATATGGAAATTTTGGGATTTTGGTATGTGGAAAGAGTTAACTTTTGACAGCATTCATGTTTTCACTAAGGTTCTATGGTAATGGATGTTTCAAAAGAATACATGATTAATTTATTCACATGTTTGGAATATGACCAACATGATATATATATCTTCTGATATACGGGATATAAATGATTGTATTCAATTCTTAGTATATGACCTTTCTAGTAATCATTTTATTTATACTATGAGATTGGACAGAAGTATTTTGGATAAACCTAAATATAGGAATAAATTAAGTTAGACATCATAGAGAACTATTTAAGGCTATAACTTTTTGTTATGTTATAATAGTATAGTTTTAGAAAAAGGACAACCCGAAGGACGGGAGACAACCCATTGCGTCGGACAAGGATGCGGGAATCGAACCCACAACTGAAGTGAGACATTCCTTTATCGCATACCACTGGCCTACAGGAAGTCCCTGGTTAATATAAATTAGTTTTAATTTATTAAGTGGTATGATATATGAAGTATAAGTCCATTTTAGGAACCATATATGATTAATCTCACTATAGATGGACTTATGTATATTTAATAACTTTTTCTAACCTTTTGTTTTAGATAGATAGAATGACTTATCATTCTATCGCATGATCTGCTAACACTTCACGAATGACAAATTCGACTTCATTTCTTTAAGAGATGAAGTGGAAATTGTTCACGGAACGACCAACGGTGAGATTGTACCAAAATCAGGAAAGTATTTCTTCTAATTCTAGTTTTTTTTAAATTTAGGAAAATGATCTTGAAAACCAAAAATGTTGTCATATTTCCCTCATATCTGATGAATCAGATGTTACCTTAGATGATAACAAATTTATGGCTTTTTGATTGTCGGATTTTTCATAGACATGTTCTCTACCACTCTCCATCAGAACTTGATGGTTAGATTTCTCTTCCATATACATATTTTCACCTATGTTCTCATGTGTGGAAACCCATTGATTAGTTAATTTAGGCAACCATTACATTTCCTAATTTATTTTTCAATGTTATGTTTTGGTAGTCCTTTTTAAGATGTGGGTTTCTATTAAATAAACTTCCAAGTAGTAAACCATTTATAACCCCGACGAATTTCGATGGAGAAATTCAATTAGGGCGGTAGAATGTAACACCCCGATATTTTATGAAAATTATTCTTTTTAAATTATTTGATTTCTTCTGTTGTATGCTACACCAATATTATCTTGTGCTATATGCAACACTGTATTAGTTTGCAGTATATGCAACACTATTCTTTGATCGTGTTACACAAAATTTCAAGTTCTTTGATATAAGTTATTCTATGAAACATTGAGTGTGTATATATATATATATTAAATTTATAAATGAAATATGGTTGAATTATATTATACACAATAACAAAGGAATCATTCACTACATGCAACCCTGACTAGGCTTGCTTTACATGCAATCACGACCTTCCACGATAGCGTGTGTTGTACGCAATACCATGTTTCACTAAACAATTATATGTTATTAAAATATTATATAAACTATCCATTATGAATAGTAATACACACTTTTTTAAATTTTATAAATTTTATATTTCAAAATGGACTTCATTTTCGGATTCGGAATATCGAAATTATCTGAGGGTGAAATTTTGGTATTTTTCTGAAAACATTCAATTTTTTATGAATAGTGAAAACACTAAGTTATTGGTTAAAACCGGCATTTAATTTAAATAATGATTAGTTATATTTAAATTTATTTTATGTCAAAATAGATACATAATACTTATATAAGTTCAATATAATTCATTAGAGTCGTTTTATAATAATTTTAGATATATAATAATTTTATTGAATTTTTCACTGTCTTTTACCCGCCTCCTATGAGAATTTGAAAATTTACATAAAACATAATTTTACCACTTCTGTGGGTGGAATTTCAAAAATACGAGAGACATGGTTAATATCAAAGAGTAAAATGTGGTTCAATAAGAAAAAAATAATTTTTGGTGAATAGTTACTTTTTACTTTGATTTACCATGGTTAAAAGTAAATAGTGTAATTAAGCGTAGAAATGATTTTATTATTACCCTAACAAATGTCCTAATTCTATTGGATAAGTGTAATTCGACCAAAAAACCTTAGGAATAAAATATTATCATTTAGGTCCACTTGGATTATATTAGGACATTTATTATTATTTAATTAAAGATGTATTAAAATAGTTAAAATCAATATTTAATGACTACAAAATTTTAATATATTGTTATACATAAGATAAATTCTACTATAAATATTATTATGAAGATAAAAATATTTCCTACATAATGGTATTTTTTTATAATTTTTTGATATTATATAATTTAATTTATTTATGACACAATGGTGATGCAGTAATTACCTTATTAATGAAATATTAACATAATTAATGTTATAAATACCCAAATAAATGTAATTTGATACTTTTTATAAATTAAACTAATGTATTAGGTTAATATGACTTGTTATTATTTATTTAATTATCTTTTTTCGAACTAATCAAGCTGTTATGATTTTCACAAAAATCAATTACCAAATAGTGTCAAAATTGACATAAAATAGTTTTTAAAAAATATTATATTATTAATTGTTATTCTATTCCTAAAAATCTAAGGTTCAGCCAAATGACTTATATAAAGTTATATATATTAATAATGAACCACTTGGGGTTATTTTGTCTTGTTATAGTAAGTTTATTAACCATATAGTGTAACAAAACAAGAAGACACGGTAAAAGTTAAATTATTTAACTTAGAGTTAAATCTAAATGATAAGGTTAAAATAGTAACCTAAACTTGTCAAAAACCTATTGTTTGAGATTATTTTGACCCATCCCCATGTTATCTTCGAAATAACTCACTTTTTATCTATTATAAACCGAATATGAATTTATTATAAAAAATATTTTATGTTTTTTCTAAAGTGCCCCTCTCCTCCCTTATAAAAGGGCACCTCCTACCTCTTCTCTTCACACAATTTTGAGCCTTCAAGCTCAGCCAAACCCTGCCCATTTCCCTCATAAACTTCCCTAGAAACATTATAGAGGTAATGGTATCCTCAAAATACCAAATCTAGTGCCTTAAGTGTTAGTTTAAAAGAGGTGCGTCGAAGAAGAGGTAATCTTTTCTACCGATTCTTTCAAGTTTTCTTTCTTCTTGAACTTCTTCTTATTTAGTTGTTTCATTATAAAGTAATAACAGAAGTATCACTATTATACTGATATGTTATTATAAATATGAAACAACCCATTTCACTTTCTACCCATTCTACTGAAAACAAAATCGCTGCGTGTGCGCACGTATGGAATACCGTCCCCACGTCGTGGGGTAATTTATTTTTCCACCACCACCTTACTTGGATGGGTATAATGGTGTAAATAATAACTATATATAGTTATTATAACATCATACTTATTCTGAGATATTATATCATCCAATTCAATTCAATAATTATGGGAACGATATCATCGCTCGTGCATACGTACGGATTACCGTCTCCACGACGTGATGAGATTAATTCTCCATGTTAACCATTAAAGAATGATCATAGAGTATATATAATGAATAATAATGAAATACATGAAATGATAAAGATACTGGATTTATGTATAAATATATATGTGTGTGTGTTATTTACTTACTTCCATTCAAGTCAATAAGGAAAGTAAAACATCATTCATGCGTACGTACGGCCTACCGTCTCCATGAACGGTGTATTTCATTTCATTTATCTATCTATTATATATATATATATAATGAATATATATGATATATAAATAATGATTTAGATTTTGGAAGTAATTAAATAATGATATAAGTAATAATAATATCATGAACAACAAGTCCAAACACGTACGATAAATAAAATGATTTTACCCAAAACACTGCTTTAACATGGAATTCAAAAAAGAACGGGTAATATAAAGTAATAAGTGAACCATATATGATATAATAATAATGAATATGATTCTACAATAAGTAAATGACATTATTTAAATCATTATACAGGAGATTCGGATTCGTATGAAGCATATCAGACCTAAGGTAAGGGATAATTTTGCAATCTCATTTTTATCCAAGATTGCTTATACGTAAGTATTTAATGGGGTTATATTTTTCATCCATGTCCATAATAAATGTTTTTAATTAAGTGTTTAATATTCATCCATGTATTTTTAAAGTCATTTTTCCCCTATTTGACATTTACTTTGTGTTATGGAAGGAATCTTTCTTTTGTTTACCATATACGGTACTTTTTGACTTTTCCATTAAAAGTACGAGAATATTGTTTTTTAACTTATACGGCATGAACGGATTTTTACGATTTCATAACGCCTTATTTTAATTAAGTTTACTCTACAGTATTTCAAGGATATTTTCAATATAATCCTTTTCTTTTAAAATTTCATGGAATTTTGTGAAAAGAAAATGATTTTAATGAAGAAAGTATATTTTCCTCAAGAATTAATTTCAAGTGTTTTATTAAAACCATTTTCTATCTAAGATGAAATTATTTCATATGTGTATGTTTCAAGTATAGTATATATATGATTTACATGGTTTCACTTTTCTTATGATGAAATGATATTCATTTGTTTTATATGGATTATGTTATGATGGGATGATGTTTATGAAACCCATTTTTATTCTTTGGGTTATGATGAATGATTTATGTTTATGTTGTGGAAGAAGTAAGAATTATTTCATTATGAGATAGGTGGGACCTATATCTCCCTCCAATGCATTGGGTAAAGATTTATATCTCATGAGATAGACATGGCAGGAATGGTAAATTAATCTGGTTCAGTGATACAGGACTGGAACGAGGAGTGAACTCGATTCAAAAAGGGACTTTGTCCACTAAGACGGTCTTGTAAGCAATGCCTTGGCTACTATGGAAATCATATCATGTGCTTAATGGTTTTACACAATTAAATGTTTTATTCCCATGCTATTTTATCATGATTTATGTTCCTTTGTGACATATGCCTTACGTACTACTACGATTTATTTTACAACTCCTGATTTTGATGTGTAAACATTATGTTCATGTTTTGAAGTTCAAATGTATATGGTTTGTTTTATTTTCTCCATGCTTGCCCATACTGAGAATTTTATCTCACCCTTTATATGTTTTCTTTTCCCCAAGATATAAAGAAAGGTTTTGGGTAAGAAAAAAATGGAACATCTTTATGGGAGATGTTGATGATCTTTAACCAAGATTAGAAGATTATATTCTAAGTTTCCAAAGACACTAAACTATTACGGTCCTTGTGTTTTTGCTTTTTTCATGTATTAAGTATTACACAAATGTAATTTAATGTCCATGTATGTCAATATTGGGTCTCTACAGGGAACTTCAGTGGAAGGGGCATCATAAGAAGAGGCCACAGCTCTGTATTCCAAAGAGGGGTGGTCCCGGAGGTGGCCTCACATACTATCTATTGACTCCCTTGGGAAGAATATAAGATATATCCTAAATATGACTTCTGATTCCATTTTTCCATTCCAATTGTCTACTTAGATAACTGTTGACCTTGTTTTAAGTACAACATCCATATCATGTGACCTGGGATGGGAACAGACAAATGAGGGTCAACCGCTGACCATTTTAGAAACACTTGAACTGCCTCAAAAATTTGATTCAATGTTTTATTGGGAATTATTCCAAAATGGTAGGTGAGTCATGAGGCCAAACATTTATTTTGTTAGGGGTTCCCTTCATTTCTAAATGATAAAGGGTACCCAAATAATGGTAACTAAAGTGTGGAAATGGAACTGGGGAATATCCCTACAAAATACAATATTCTAGGTATCATAATACTGCATACTCAAACATGTCAATGTTGAACATCCATAGGTATGATCAGAACCTTCCTCAAAGATCAGGTTTCTAGGAGTGTATGGAAAACAATTTATCGGTCGTGTTTCTTGGGCCATAAGCTCCCAGTTTAAGGTCATAGTGTGTGTACCATTTGTTACTAGTTTAACGTCGTGTGTGTGGTACATACCCATGAATTTTAACATCAAATGGTATGGATGAAGGCTATTATGATGTTTATCATCATGTGATAAGGATGGAGGGGACCTTAGTTTATGGTCATAGAGTTTGGACTAAAAGGTGGGGATTTGAAAGCCAAAGTGTGTAGTGCAGTATCATAAACAACCCGGTGTGAATGATGACTAAATAGGTCTCAACACCACCCCACGTACTCCCTCTAAAGAACATATGAACTTTTGGAGGTCATGATTCTTGGAATCGAACGCTCTTTTTAAATTCATGAGCCCGAGATGTAGGCTCATAGTTTAAGGTCATAGAGTTTTGACTATAATGTGGGATTATTCTTCCATTCAGGTAAAGAAACCAAACAAAACCCCTAAGCCCACGGGATCCATGAACTATATGAAAAATAAGAGGTGGATAATATCCTTTCGAAACATGGAAACAAACAGTAGGAGAATTTAGAATTCAGGTTAGGTATGTTCCAATGATATTGATTAGCCAATTCACTGTGCAAAGGTACACGGAGGGGTAACACAGAGGTTGTTGAAGTTCTTCTTGTACATAAGGATGTGTAAAAGATGAATCACAGTGTCTGATATTTGGGATACGATGAGGGTGGCATAATAATGGGGGATAAATATTGACCATGTTCCAAACACAGAATCCAAATCATGTGACATGGGATGGGAACAAACGATTGAGGTCCAACTGATGACCATATTAAAAAATGGGTCCAGAATCAAATTATTTTTTGAATTTATTGAGGGGAATTGGTCCAAAAGGTTATGTGATACATGAGGCTAAGCATCTATAACTTTAGGGGGTCCCTTATGATTTTAAAGATAATGGGTTCCCAAATAAAGGGACATGTGAAGATTCGGGATGGAATAAAAGAATGTCCGTGTAGAATCCAACGCTCTCGGTCCTACACCATAGTGCATCTGAGCATGTTATTTAGGCATTATAGATAGAGCGATTCAAACCAATTATCAAGGTAAATGTCACGAGCCAACCTGGTTCGACCCTGAACCGGTCACCCGAGCCAGTTCGCGACATGACCCGAAGGGCATTTCCGATCCCCACGGACTGGAAACCATTGTCAGGTATCAAAATTCAACTGTTTGGAATGATTTGTCCAATCAGAAAAAGATAAACAAATTTAAACTGATGATAAAGATAAAAACTGGCAGCAGAAAGAGAATAAAACTGAACATACCTCCTTGTGACCTCCTAGGTCACCACCCAACTCAAGACCATGATGCTCCAACATTGAGCAGCTGAACCAGGAACCTGTACGAGAAAATGAACTTGAAACTGGAAAGATATAATATGCATGAGCACCGAGATGCTCAGTAGGGATTCCAAGAATAAACCACTAAATCCAACAATTATCTTTTCCAAAACAGTTCACTAACACAAGTTTGAAATACAGATATGAAAGTAGGGTTTTCACATTTTAAAATATGCAACATGTTTTTCTCATTTAAAACCCAACACACGCTACAGACCATATCCAAAATCATTTTTCATTTTATAAATGAAATCCAAAATAGAAAAATACCAAAGCTGGTTTAGAGTACAAAAAGTAAAAGTGAAACTGAAAATAAACCAGTGCAACGAAAATTAAACAATAAATGTAAATAATAAAGTAACCATGGGTGATCCTAAACATCCCTATAAACACCTTGTACGTACTCGGTTTTGAAACCACCTATCAGCGTATAGTGAAGCTCCTAAGTGTATAACCAACTGGCTTCCCTAACTGACCAGTCCAGGGGAAAATCCCGCTTAGCCTACCAACGAATCCAGGGGTACCAACCCGTCTAATTGGGGTTGATCAGCAACCATCACTCAATCATCTAAAAGATTCCCAGGAACCCATGGTGGTTATAATAATACTTTGTAAGTAGGACGGCCCTCGCACGTATGACTCATCTCACTACACTTGCCTACCCCAAACACGGAAACTTCCTATACGTTTCCCCATGAAGGGTTACCCTACATAAAAGTGCCCCATATACTAATATATATGAATACATGTCAAATATAAAAAGTTCCAACTAAGCCGTCACATCATTCAGTTATCAAAACCTATTTATAAAACACTTGGAGTTGTAAATTGGTCCTCTCATTTTACATAATCAAATGCCTTTATGAGAACATTGTACAAGCTCTTCTAAAATGATTATAAACACCACTTTTGTATTTAAAAAGCCAAATGTCCATATACTCATGGATTTCTTTTCAAACCAATTTAAAGAACCGCACACAGAGGCCTACATCATTTAGAAAACAAGAACCCCTTATAAACCCAAGGATTCCAGAAAAATACCAATTTAAAGAGACGCGAAATCATTTCTACAAAAACATTAAGTCCCATAATACTAACCGACACAGGACAAATAAGTTCCATAAAACTAACCAACACATGAAAAAAAAGATCCATAAAAATTTTCTACTAGAAAACACCACTCAGGAAGTCCAACAGTACCATTTGCAGATAAAGGCAGTTAGTTCCAACCAAGTTGGCAAGGTATAAAAAAAGTTCATAAATAAAGAAGCATCCAGAAAACCATTTTTGATCGAACCTTTCAACCGGAAAAACACGGTCACAAGTTAACTATAAACAAAATAGAGGTGTGAAACATAATCTAAGATTTAATTAAGAGGACACAACATTAAATGTATTAAAACTGGGATCAAGGGCATGGAAAAACCTACACATAACTAAGGGAGTATTTCATAGCAGTTTTTAACACTTTTAACCATTGAATAAACAATACAATGAATAAACTATTAGGATGATAAAGGTGAAAATAACATCTATAAATCAAATGAAATTATGAAAGTGCCTTTGGGAAGCTTCGAAAAGAGAGAAAAAAAAGGAAAATCCAACCTCGAACAATGGTCGCACAAAGTTTTCAAACTCAACCACACCCCGCTCACGTACGCACACTTCGACAAAAGTGCACGCACTTGGAAAAGATCTCGACTCCCGGCAACAACTTCTGACACAAAAAACAAAGCGACACAGACCGATTCACCTCTCAATAAAAACCAAGGACTCCAAGATATAAAAACGACCAAAAAATAAAGTGTGCACCAAATCAAGGAATTAAAGGCATCACCTCAGACAGCGGCGGTGATCATGAGAAAACAGAAAAGAAACATTGCACACTAAAATAATTATCCATGATACAAATAAAATATAAGTAATTCAAAACACAATAATGACACTAAAATAATCCCACATGCAATAACAAAACTCTTACCTTGGATGGTGGCGGCGAACCAAAACATGTGGCGATGCCAAATTCCCCTTGTGAACAACAGCGGACGATCTGAAGAGATTTGGATCACTTCTCCTTTAGCGGTGGCGGATGGAACGGGGTCCGACATGACCTGAGACACCCTTCGCGAACCCATTGAGGGAATCTGCGGCCACATTGAAGCATGTTGAGGCACTGTGCCACGTAATTCAGGTTTGCTTCAGAAGATCGTCAGACGGCAGGGGTCGGGGTTCCCCATAAGTGTGTAGGGATGGGGGTCGGGTTCGTCGGAATCACGCCGGGAAGGGTGGTGCGGTGCTGCAACTAGGAGGAAAATAGGGGGGTTTTCCAGACTGGAGAGGAGGGAAATTAGGAGGGAGTCACTCAAGGAGGGAGGGTGTTGTCGGACAGTTGGTGGTTCGAAGGAGGAGCTGTTGTGGTTAGATGGCGCAGGGAGGAGGCCGGGACGGGCAGTGGCACCGGAAAAAGATGTCGGAGCAGCGGTGGCTCGTGCGGCTAGGTGGAGAGGCTACCAGCGTATGGGGAGGGTATCGAGCGGAAGGGGGAGCAGCATTGTGGGAAGGCGGCGCAAGAGAGGGGTGTGTGTGAGGTGTAGGCCAAGGTGAGAGGGGAGTGGCGTTGTGGGCAGGTGGCATAGGAGAGAGAGATGGGGAACGGTGGAGTGTGGGCTTCGGCCAAAAAGGGGGGGAAGGGGGGTTCAGTGTAGTCTAGTGTTTAGGTTATTTTTTTAATATTTTTTTTATATTCATAATAGTTATAATAATAAAACAAATAATAATTATAAAAATATTAATATTAATATTACTAATAATTATAATAATAATAAAAATAACCTACACATAATGATAATAATAAAAACAACACTATAATTAAAATAGAATTCTTTCACAATATTATTAATAATATTATTATTAGTAAAAAAATATGATAATATTAATAATATTAATAACAAAAAATTATTACTAATATAAACTAAATGGTATGTAAAATGAAATCTTGTTTCATCTCATTTTTAAAATTGATAATAATCGGCCAACCGCATAGTCTCCAGGACCAAACACACGGTCGCCGCTAGCGGTGCGGGGACCGCGCACCGGCCCGAGACCTACCAAAAATATAAAACAAAAGAAAATTTCAAATAGGGACCCAAATAAACCACATCCAAATGATGCGGATCAATAAAAGAATAAAATAACTGGTGTCTGTGGTCGGGGTGTGACAATTCTTTCTACCAAAGACACTTTCTTCCCCCAGAATGTCACCAATCCAATAGTTGAAATAACTTGAGCACATGACCAGACCAAACCAGAAGAAACCGAGAGGCTCAGGGTGGCCATTACCAACACAAGTCACACCCGACCAACACCAGGACAATCACTTCTCGAAGTTGAGGGGAGTACACAGGAGGTTTCTCCCCACCACAAAAATTTACTAACACAAAAACCTTGAAATCCGAACAAACCACACCCCAGGGGGAAACATGGGAACTCCCATACCAAAATCATCCCAGCTTCTCAATGCTAAAATAAAAACTCCACCACTAGAATTTAAAACCATTACGGGGAAAACGAACACACCGGGGCACTAGGACAGAGGAAACCCCTACAAAACCAAAAGACACTAAAGGAAAACAAACAGAGAGGTGCCTGAACAAAGAAGGGGCCCAGAGACACCACCCATTAATATATGAAACAAAAAATTCCCCTGATGAAAGAAATTGATACCAACTCAGAATTATAATGGGCTTGCCATTCACGGGACCAACTCCCATGAAGGAATACAAATAATTTAAATGCGACATTTAGAGCGGATGAGGCCACTTGGATTTTGGTACAATGAGATAATCACCCCACAACAATGAGGATGAGTTTACGAAGACAACAATAATCGAACAAGAAAAACTTGGATATTTCCATCTGATGTTGAAAACATGGTCTGAGTCTATGTTCCACAAGCCCTAGAAAACTTCTGATTGTCTGTGAGCTTCACCCCGAGTCATTTGGTTGGGGGCCTGATGGATGAACCATCTCCTGCCTCACAGTCAAGCATTTGCATCCTCTGGTCCCTAACTCCTTCCTCTCGAATTACAATTCTTTCAGAACTCCCACTAGTGGAACAAACAGCCGCATGGTAGGAAGCCTTCGGAGGGATGCGACAAGGAAACTTGGAATTCCTGGACCAGCCACGCTATTGGCATGCGTGAGAACGGTCCAACAAACTGGGAGTCCGTACAGACGAATTTCCTTGCCAAACGAGGAACCTTCACAAAAGTCGACCCCCACCAACTACACCAAGACTCTAATAACAATGAGACATCCCACCTTTACTAGTCCAAAACTGAACCCTCAACTAACTCTGGGATAGTACGAACCTTAATTACCCTAGGAGTTCCCAACAAACTGAAGACACACTATCTTTCTAAACTATACAACTACCTCTAAAAGACATTGATTACCTCGATAAGTAGGCAACACACAAAAAG
This sequence comes from Viscum album, assembly GCA_963277665.1. Classification (NCBI taxonomy): domain Eukaryota; kingdom Viridiplantae; phylum Streptophyta; class Magnoliopsida; order Santalales; family Viscaceae; genus Viscum; species Viscum album. Next base: position 2,699,516 of record CAUJRU010000038.1, read on the forward strand.
AACTGGGAACTGGGCATAACCCATTAACAACTTTTGGAGGCTTCCTAGGTGGCACACTCATAACAACACCAAAAACAACATCAAAACCAGCATCAAGCCAAAAACCAATCAAAGAAACAATACAAGCCAAGGGAAACATGCCCATAATCCAAACATACACAAACACAAACATAAATCACATTTCCCAAAACCATCATTTCATTAAAATTTTAAAACCCATCTATGGAACCTTATAAACCTTCACATGTGCATTCATTCAATATCGCTCACATCATCTACAAACAAGTACCCCTACGCACTCTTCGTATATACCCACGCACGTGTGACCTTCCATTAAGAGTGCCATAGTTCAAACACTTCTTTATCCATAGCAAATCTAAACACATGCCATGTTGTTCCAAACCGATACACTTTCTCTAAAAAACCCACTTTACTATTTTCAAAAAAAATTTGAAGAACCCCCCCCCCCCCTTTTGAAATCACTTTCATTTTCATCACACCCACATCGTCCAAGTTCAAAATGAAACATTACCAACTATAAACCATCAGAATGATGAAAGTAGTGTATGTGCCTAACCCGGCGACATGGTGGCGAGTCATGCCCCAAGTAAGGCATAACACTAAGAGGAACTTAAACCGGGCACTTGGACTCCACATGGGTCAACACCCCATGTGATGCCACAACGTGAACCGATTCTCCTCCATAGTCATACCTCAATCCAAAACAACCAAAGAAAAAAGACTCAATTCCGAAACTACCCCTAGTAGCTCAGGTCTCGTCACGAGTGGAGGTGATCAGGAACCGACCCATAACTTACCTCGTGAGCCCCGACAGTTCTAATCTCCATCTACAGGACATCCCAAATAACAGGGGCCTCCTTTGATACCATTTTTTCATGAACCAATCTGAGATGACCTTGAGCCGGTCACCCGAGCTATTCCGCGACATGACCCAAAGGGAATTCCCGATCCCCACAGGCAGGAAACCAGTTTCGGGCATCAAAATTCAACTATTGGGAATGATTTAGCCTCTGAGAAAAAGATAAAATGATAAAAAAAACTAACGATAAAGATTAAAACTGCCATCAGAAAGAGAATAAAACTGAACATACCTCTTTGTGACCTCCAAGGTCACCACCCAACTCAAGACCACGCTGCTCCAACATTGAGCAGCGGAACCAGGCACCTGTACTAGAAATTTAACCTACAACTGGAAATATATAATAGGCGTGAGAACTAAGATGCTCAGTAAGGATGCCACGAATAAACCACTGAATACAACAATTCTATTTTCCAAAACATTCTATTTTCCCAGGTTTTAAATACAGATATGAAAGTATGGTTTTCCCATTTTAAAATATGCAACATGTTGTTCCCATTTAAAAACCTGACACATGCTACACACCATTTCCGAAATCATTTGTCATTTTATAAATGAAATTCAAAACATAAACATACCAAAGCTGGGATAGAGTAAAACAAGTAAAAGTGAAACTTAAAATAAACCAGTGCAACGAAAAGTAAACAAGAAATGTAAATAATTCAGTAACCATGGGTGATCCTAAAAATCCCTAGAAGACCCCTGAATGTACTCGGATTTGGAAGCACCTGTCGGTGTATGGTGAAGGTCCTAAGTCTATAAACAACTAGCTTCCCTAACTGACTAATCCAGTGGAAGAGCCTGCATGGCCTAACAACGAATCCAGTGGGTACCAACCTATCTAATCGGGGTTGATCAGAAACCATCACTCGATCATCTAAAAGACACACAGGAACCCATGGTGGTTATAATAATACTATTTAAAAAGGAAGGTCCTCGCACGCATGACTCATCTCACTATACTTGCCTACCCTAAACATGGACGCTTTTTATAGGTTCTCCCATGAAGGGTTACCCAAGATAAGAGCACCCCATATACTTATATATATGCATACATGTCAAATATACAAAGTGCCAACCAGGACATCGCATTATTCAGTTATCAAGACCACATTATTAAACACTTGGAGTTGTAAATTGGGCCTCTCATTTTACTTTATCAAATGCCTTTATGAAAACATTTCACAAGATCTTCTAAAACAACTCTAAACACAACTTTTGTATTTAAAAATACGAACGGGAATAGACTCATGGATTTCATTTCAAAACAATTTAAAGAACCACATTCAAAGGTCCACATCATTTAAAAAACAAGAACCGCTTATAAAACCAAGGATTCGAGAAAAATACCAATTTAAAGAGATGCGAAATCATTTCTACAAAAACACTAAGTTCCATTAAACTAACCATCACAGGACAAACAAGTTCCATAAAACTAACCAACACGGGACAAACAAGTTCCATAAAATGATTCAAATAGAAAACACCACTTAGGAAGTCCAATAGTATTATTTGTAGTTAAAGGCAGTTAGTTCCAACCAAGTTGGCAAGGTATATAAAAAGTCCATAAATAAAGAAGCATCTAAAAATCGATTTTTGATCAACCCAATCAACGTGAAAAACACGGTCATAAGTTAACTATAAAAAATAGAGGTGCAAAACAAAATATAAGATTTAATTAATAGAACACAACATTAAATGGATAAACACTGGGAGCAAGGGCATGGAAACACCTACACATAACTAAGGGACTATTTCAAAGCAGTTTTTAACACTTTTAACTATCGAATAAACACTACAATGAATAAACTATCAGGATGATAAGGGTGTGAATAACATCTATAAATCAAAAGAAATTATTCATGTCCCTCTGGAAAGCTTCTAAAAGAGAGAAAATATGGAAATGTCTACCTCGAACGATGGTCATGCCAAGCTTTCAAACTCAACCACACCCTACTCACATACACGCACTTCGCAAAAGTTCACGCACTTGGAAACGATCTGGACTCCCTGAAACTACTTTTGACACAAAAAATAAAGCGATACAGACCGATGAACCTCTCAATAAAAACCAAGGACTCAAAGATATAAACACGACCCAAAAATAAAGTGTTCAATAAAGAAAGTAATTAAAGGCATCACCTCGGACATCGGCGGTGATCATGAGAACACGACAAAGAAAGACTGCACACTAAAATAATTATCCATACTACAAATAAAATATAAGGAATTGAAAACAAAATAACAACACTATAATAAACACACGCGTGATAACAAAACTCTTACTTTGGATGGTGGCGGTGAACCAAAACATGCAGCGAGGAAAACACGCCTAGCGAACAACAGCGGATGATCCGAGGTGATTTGGATCGGTTCACCTTCGACGATGGCGGACGGAACGGGGTCCGACATGACCTGAGACACCCTTCATGAACCCAGATTGGGAGTTTGTAGCCACTTCAGAGAACGTTGAGGAGCTGGACAATGGAATTCAGGTTTGCAATGGAAGATCGTCATACGGTAGGGGTTGGGTTCTGCAGAAGTGCACAGGGATGGGGGTTGGGTTCGCCGAAATCACGCAGGGAAGGGTGGTGTGGTGCTGCAATTAGGAGGAAAACAGGGGGGTCTGCCAGACCGGAGCGGAGGGAAATGCAGAGGGTGTCATGCAATAAGGGAGGGGCACCGCTGGAAGGTCGGCGGTTTGAAGGTTGATCCTCATTGGTTGGATGGCGTAGGGAAGAGGTCAGGACGGGCAGTGGCACCGGGAGAAGATGCTGGAGTGGTGGCGGCTCGTGCGGCTGGGGTGGAGAGGCTGTCTGCGCAAGGGGAGTGTGCCGAGTGAAGGGGGGCGGCGCTGTGGGCAGATGGCATAGGAGAGGGGCAAGAGGGAGGTGGAGGCCAAGGTGATAGGGGAGCGGTGTTGTGGGAAGGTGGCGCAAGAGAGAGAGAGATGGGGAAGGGGGAGTGCGGTCCGTGGCTTGAAATGGGGGAAGGGGGATGGGTAGTCTAGGGTTTAGGTTATTTTTTTCTCTTTTTATTATAATCACAATAGTTATAGTAATAAATAATAATAATAATAATAATAATAATAACAACCTACACATAATGATAATAATAAAAACAACACTAAAATTAAAATAGAATTCTTTCTCAATATTAATAATAATATTATTATAAGTAAAAATAATATGATAATATTAATAATATTAATAACAAAAAAAATAGTACTAATATAAACTAAATGGTGTGTAAAATGAAAGCTTGTTTCATCTCATTTTGAAAATTGATAATAATCGGCAAACCGCACAGTCTCCAGGACTGAATGCACAGTCGCCGCTAGCAGTGAGGTGACCATGCACCGGCCTGAGACCCACCAAAAATATCAAACTAAGGAAAAGTTCAAACAAGGACCCAACTAAACCTCATACAAACTATGCGAGATTAATAAAAGAATAAAATAACTGGTGTATGTGGTCGGGGTGTGACAGGAAAGGGGCACAGAGGGGTCCCTTGGACATATAATGGCAATGATCCCATGCCAAATGATGAGCAAGAGAGATATAAGATGGTTAATAAACCAGGTGCTAGACCCGAAGACAAGATTTTTTGGCATTCATATGTATCTAATAAGGATGTGAATGAATCCATACATAGTTTTGGGGTGTTGTTCAATTTAGCATCACGTAGTAAGAGTTTAGATCAGGATAACTACTCCTAGGGGAGGTACATGATTTGGTTGTTATAGCTCAACATGAATGAGTACCATAGAGGTCTCAGTTATTCCACATACTCCCAAAAAACCTAGAATAAGAGGTCGGAAAGGTGGTTATCTCTTAGATGAGAACATCAAGGTGCTGAATAGTTAATCGACATGAGACCAAAATGAAATGATAGTTTAGAAATTGTGTAGGACAAGGAAGTTTCACATCATGCAGGATGAAGGGGAATTTTTCTTTTAGGGTCATGCAGGAAGGACCATGAATAATATGCAGATTAATGTCTTTTGATGAAATGTTGTGTAGTTTAACATCATACGAGAGGATGAAAGATATCTTAGTTTAAAATAATATAATTAGGACCACAATGTGATAACATAAAAACATATGGGTGTGTAGGGTGGTTCCATAATGAAACACAACACAAATTAGGACCAATGAGGTCATAGAATCACACCAGACACTACTATGGAAAGTTTAGTCCATGGGGCCAGAAAGGGTGAAAGGGGGATTCTAAGGCTGGTCCTAGAGACAAAATCTCTAAGTGTCGATACATATCCGGGTAGGGTAGGAAACAAGACACATGTAGTTCTTGGATGTTGTGAAATTTAATGTTATGCAGTAAGGATTAAACAATAGGAAGGTCTTTGAGGGGGAATACATGGTGTGGATGTTATAAACCTATTGTGAATGAGGAAAAAAGAGGTCTCAACCACCCCATGTAATCCGAGGACACTCAATCTATGGGGAAAAGGGAATTAAAAGATCTATGGATATTAGGGCTAGTCCCAAAAAACAAAATATTCAGGCCTCCAAATGTATCTTATATGGATGGGAATCAATAAATATGTATTTTTTGAGTTCCATGATGTTTAACTTCATGTGGTAATCAAAAAATGATAGTTTAACATCGTGTAGGATGATAATGTTGGGTAGTTTTATGTCCTGTAGCCCAGAAAAAAAGATCTCAGTTTAAGGACATAGATCAAGGACTGTAAGGACAACTGTGTAGTTTTTCATCATGCAAGACAAGTAAAATCTTTCTCATGTGATGTATTACTTGATAAACCTTGCATTGGTGGGATGGTTAATTCTCTCACCATCTATGGTGACCAAATAATATGCACTGTTGGGGTAAACCTTGTGAATGAGGTAGGGTACTTTCCATTTGGGCTCCAACTTTGGTGTCTTCCTAGGAGGTATCATCTTCGTCCTCAGAGCCAATATCATGTCACCTTGAAGGAAGAAGTGGAGATGAATATTCTTTTTGAAATCCCTGGAAATATTATTTTGATTCCTCTCTATATTGTGTTAGGATCGAATCCTATTTTCATTGAGGGATTCCAATTCCACTATATGGGCTTCTGCTACCCTGTCTAATGTCTGATGATCATAGATAGGTATATGGAGTAATGGAAACAGAATCTTATGTGCAAGACTACATATATCCCATACACCGGGGTGTATGGGTTCACGTGGGTGGATTTTTGAGGTGTCGGCTAATAAGCCCAGAGGGCATTGGGGAGCATGTCTAGACAAATTTTCTTATGACCACTCAATTCTCACTTTTTTATTTATGAAGAATCTGTTTTGTGAGTGAGTAGTAACCAAAACCTAATGGGTGGCATAAATATTTCAAGCAGTCAAAGGATTTAAAAATTCAAAAAATTCACATTATCCAAGGAGACATAAGTCTATGTGTACCCACAATTGCCAAAGTCATGTTATGTATCTTTCCTGGTCTCCTACCTTCATCATCATGTGATAGTTGTCATCATTTTTCCTATAACTACCATCATCACTATTACCACACCAGTCTCTGGAGATCATCACCAACATAAACACCAAATCTTGGACCACTGTCTATCTTCCACCACCATAAACCACCATTGCAGATCAAGCTCACCACATCAAAACAAAAACAACAATGACACAGAAGAATATCATAGACCACCAGAGCCATTGTAAACATCACATCAAGACATCATCAATCCCGATCATCTAGTAGAAACCAAAACAACAAGACCATGTATAAAAAGAAGAAAATCCATTGAACCTATGTAAGAACATGGAACCATGTTGTGTTATCATCGACCCCCAGTGAAACAAAAATAAACCAAACACTTGTACAACCAGAAACACAAATCAAACACCTCCAAATAGAAAATTGACCACCGATATTGAGGAACCAAACCATCAAGGAAATTGTGCGGAGTAAATCTGAAAGAACCAAATCCAACGTTGAACATCGCAAACCTAGAACACGGACGACTACCAAAAACAACTCCCAAAACATCAATGTTACCACCTATTGGGATCCTACCAAGATAAGAACATTGAAACATGTGTTCATGGTAGAGGTTTTAGTGTTTGATGGATCCAAATGATGGCAATGTCGTTAAGGTAGAAAATTAGGAACCTTCCAAGAAGAAGCAAACTGGCCCAAGTATGGCCTTGAGACCCATCAACTGCCGAATCACCAAAAACAAAATTTCATGAATCATAGTGTCAAATATGACCTACAGAGGTGCTGGGGAACATGAGGTCATATCCATTGGAAGAATGTTTGAGGGAATCAGCAGCAGACAACCAACATTAGAAGGGTGGATAATAAATCTATGTCTGTTAGAATGAACCTGCACTGGTAAGTTGTTCCTAGTGGATATGGTCCTACGAAATAAAGTCCTCAGACCACAAAAGTAAAAGATTACTTGGTAGTATTAATAGTCTTTATAGGTTCATTCTCAGAGTTGGCAGGGATTTGGCATGAGTGGAACCACTTGGCGAACTTGATACAGTCATGGACCATGGTGTTCCAGAAGTATCCCAACCATCAGATATGGTGGGAGAGTTTTAACCCAACATGATGAGCTCCATGGGAACCAACATGGACATCCCACATAACCTGTATAATCTTGTCTCATTGAATAAAATGAAGGATAACTCAATCAAACCCATATTTATTGAAGATCTTTTCCAAGGATAGTACCACTCTATAGGGTGAAATGTACAACATGCTGATGGATTCTCTCATGTTTGACTTTTTCATTCGGGAGATTTCCATGTTAAAGGTACTTGAAAAAAGTTGGTGTCTAATCAAGAGTCTTGTTTTCTACATCAGTGGGACTTAATGGTTCTTGTGTGGAAGTTTTAGCGGTATGTTGACTTACCTACTGGATATAATAATTATCTAGAGTTATGGGAGTGATGAAACTTCAATGCACCACATGGATAATCAAATCATCCTCATCGATCTCTGAGAGATATGAGGAAAATCTAGACAAGGAATCCACTTTACCATTTTGTGACCAAAGAACATGAGTGATTTATTTCGAAGAAGGGAACTGGGCCATCAAATGGTGAGTGCACTCTAACAGGGGAACGAGTTTCAGATTCTTGAAGATATAGTCACCTTTGATCTTTATGATGACCAGCTTTAATTCCCCTTTCACATGTAGGTGGGGAACACCAATCTTTAGGTCCTACTCAACACTAGTGATCGGTTCCTGATACTCTTCCAATTTTTTTGTTGAATCCTTCAGACAACAAGAACAAATATTGAAAATATAATGTATAGGTGTGATGTAGATGATGCATATGCCAACTCTATTGAGCTTGGGATCGTGGAACATTATACCAGTCAGAATCTATGATTAATCATTAAAATTCATCTTCCAACATAGCATAGTCTGATCCACTAATATAATGGCCTCATCTATGATGTTAGAATATCAGGAATGCTCTGTGGGGGCCAGATGAGTACTGAGGAAATCTCTACTTTATTACCCTTGATTTCCTTCTATGGAATAAACCTGATGTTGAACTACTGAAGGATATTTTCCCACCAAGATAGACAGCCTATCAACATAGGGTGGTCCAAATTGTAATTATGTGGATCCACATGAAACATCAACTATATATCATGATACTTTAGATAATTCCACAAATTCGACACTATGAAAAACAGCACAAGCCATCCCTTCTAAATAGAGGAACATCTGGTCTCCATGTCGAGGAGCATGCATACGAGATAGTAAAAACTGTTCTCTATCACTTAATTATTAATCTTGGAAGAACATTTTGGAGAGACCCTTCTTGAATGGTCATATAAATGACAAAAGTCTTTCTGGATATGGTTGGAATCATAACTGAAGATCAGATATTGATTGGTCTCCTCAAAATCAGTGGGGCACCCTTCATCCCAATGGTAGAAGATACCTTTATTAATGAGTATGGAAAAGGTATTACACTCTCTGGCCAGATATATAATGAATCAGTGTATATATTCTAAGTGGCCTTCAAAGCCTTAGAGCTCCCAAATTTTTCTTGTGGGGCATCTAACTGATAGAGCTGATCATCACTAGGTCAAATTCAATGCCTATGTATTTTATGACAAAGCTAAGAAACTTCCTAGAGGTAACTCTAATATCACACTTCAAGAAATTTATCTTTTTATGGTGGGAGTGGAGGAATCTGAACACCTTCTCAAGATGTCTATGGTGGTCCTAATGATGGTGGTATTTGACCACCAGATCATCCATATAGCATTCCACTATCATTCCTATAATTTTTTTGAATATGTAGTGCATAGAATACTAATAGGTAACTCCTACTTTTTTCAACCTGAAGGGAATTACATGTTAGAAGAAGGTACCCTATTACACACTGAAGGTAGTAGAATCTTCATTTTTATGGGCCAAGGGGATTTTATTATACCCAAAATATTATTCCATTAATAATAGATCATAAATCACATTAGTGTAATAAATCAATAGCTCTATCACAGGAACGGAAAAGGAATCCTTTACATAGTGATGGTTCAGATCTCAAAAGTTGATATATACTATGATCTGCCCTTTATTATTTATAATAGGGATGATATTGTCCTACCATCTGGTATAATAGACTTCCATGAAAAGTTTTTCTTTTATGATCTTATCAACTTTGGCCTTGACCATGGCACCATGAAAATGGTCCATCATTCTCAAAGGCTTCTTAAACCTGTGATAGCTTATTGGGAGACCAAGGTAGTGGATGAAGACCTGATGATATATTCCTAAAATATCATTAAATAAAATAAAATAAATCACGATACTACTTTATAAATTCTACATATTGTTGCTACTCATTGGCAAGCATAGATGTGTTGAACTGTGTTGGCCTTGGGTCGGCCACGGTATAAAGATTTACCTGTACCAACAGATCAAAAGTTTTGAAGATTCCTTCTTAAAATGAAGGAGGATAGTCTTCCAAATACTTTTCATTGTCTAAGGTAAGAGTATTATTAGTATGAAGTACTTCTTCTAAGATGGATGATCCCGAAAGAATGCTGGTGCCAGCCTGAGTGCTAGTGGAATATTCATCGAGAGACTCTTTCATTACTGATACCATGGTGGTGAAAGATGTCAACCCAATTTCATCAGGCCTTCAACCCAAGGGGACATGCATGATAATATCAAATCACTAGTGGAGTGTCGGTTTGATTTTGATCAACCTATTCTGGAAGAACAAAAAAATATGGTGTATTGTTGTTTCCATGGGAAGAACGTCCTGATACCTTATAAGGGTAGGGGGGTCTCGAATCACTCAAGCCTGGTTCACGTAGGAGTACGACATGATCTTCTAGGATTACTTGTACGTGGGAACATTCCTCCCCCTATTCTAGGATAAAATAAAGTATTCTCCCAAGTCTAGGGTTGTGGCCTCCAATCGGTGAATCGGATGGATGAAGGTATCATCAAGGTCCATTTAGGGATTTTCCACAGTAGTGGTGGCCTCAACATCATTAGTATGACCCTAAATTTACTTGATATTATAATAGTTGATATCAAAATAGTAGGTGTCACCATAGAAAAAGGAAGATACATCACCTTGGATCATACCCACTCAGCCATTAAGGGTGTATTTGAGGCACTGATGGTATTAATAGGGAATGGTTGCATGCATATGGAACCAGTGTCTACCCATAAACACATTATAGTGAGTCCCCTATGAGAAGACCATAAATTTACTACTAGAAATCATACCACCAAAATGGGTCTTCAGGTGGATCTTCCCACACAGCCTTTGTTCGTTCCTATCGTAACCTAGAATTTTCAAGTTAGAGGGACACAAATCTGTTTCAAATGATCCTCGCATGCAGAGTGTCCAGTTCGGGATGATATTGATCCCAAAACTTGTGTCAATAAGATAGTGGTATAATTCCACACCATTAAGCTGGCCAGTGATTTACAATAGGAAAATGTGACCCTGTAAGAGGGAGCCTTCATCTTCTCCTGAGAACGAGATGATTACTTGGTATTCTTCTTGAGAAACATCCTCATCATGGAAGGAATCCATGGCCTCCAACTCTATTTATAACTTGAGGAAAGTTTTGGAGGCTCTATGAGAGCTTCACACATATCTTCATATAGGAAGAGTGCTTCAAGGATTGATAACTTTTTAGGAATATTGGTGAGGTTCTTAAGCACATAATACATATATGATAGATGCACATTCCTATTGGTTGGGAGAGGCTCCATGGTATATGGTATGAATGGAATTTGTGTTCAATCTGGAAGATTCTAGTTGGTGCTAGGAATATCTCTTTTTTCACTAGCTGAACCATGAGAAATGACTACCGGATGACTATCAGATGATTGCGGTCTAGCCACAATTGGATGAGGTTGATCATGTTGTAGTCACAAAAACTATGCCAGATTGAGTAATAAGAAGGACGTTCACTATAAGCCTATCGTGATGGAATGATAGGACTATGCATGTTGAGATACGCACTGAGCCTGCTCTCTGGTCTTAGTGGTGTGAAAAAACTGGCTAGAAACATTGGCCCGAGCATTTTGATGGTTTGCATACCAACAACTACATTAATAATGGCATTGACTAGGGACATTAGGAATACTAGCCTAGAATTACTCATCATCAAGAACCATTTAAGGGTCCATCATATTGATGGTATTCACTATGTCATACTCTTGATCATCACTTTATGAATACTCCAATGTTGGGAGAACTCTGGGAGTGATCCCCATATCAGGAGGCATAAAGTCTCCATGATTAAAGTATTTCTTCGGTGTCGGGGGGGGGGGATTTTCTTTCCCTTTGGATATCAATTCCTACTCTTTTGGGAATAATAAGGCTAATATGTGGATGTATAAGTGGTAGAAGTAGAGGCGCATATACTTTGGGAATCTTGAGATGATTCAATCAAGCTCAAATAGCACAATAGGCATGAGAAACTACTTTGTGTGATAACCAATCATCATACTTTTGCAACCTGTTGTTGGATACTTGTTTCAATCCACCTTCGTTGTGGCTATCAAGATTTATAGAGATGCATTCAACCTATATTGGGGTAAGACCTAACCTAGCCAAAATTTTGTTGACCTGGTCTTGGATCCAGCCCACGTATACATATCACTTATTTAGAGAATTTCTAAATAATTGGTGGTAGGGGCCACCATTGGGGAGATCAATGAGATCATCCCCCTCGGCCCTTTGGAACTATGGAAACTTTAGGATTCCCTAATCTAAGGAACTTTCGAAATAGCTAGGGACCTAAGTCTCATCGAATTAAAAGGTTCATTTTCCATGGTTAGAGAAAGGTACTTTGGGATCCTAGATTTGAAGAGGGGATGGATCCTGAATAGAAGTTGGAAATTGATTGTCTTTCTAAGGCGGTGGTGGTTGATGAGTTGGAATCAGTTGATTCTGAGGCGGATGATGATGCGCCTGAGTTTGGGCCTGGGTAAATTTTCCTTAGTGATGCTATGGATGTGTCTCTACTGATAACAATTCTAGTGGCCCTAAGGCCTCTACCTGTGCAACGATAGAAATTTTGGCCTCAGAGTCTCTCCTTGAAGGAGTTTTTGTAGGCAACGAACATGCCTATTTGGCCTACTATAAGGATTCCTCATGGAACTGAGCCTTTTTTGTAAAAATTCATAGATTCACCTATGAACTTATGAGTGATAAGAGAGGGGACCAATTTAGTCTCCATGTTCCCCACAGACATCATCAACAACTATTTTTGAATTAGTAGTATATCGAGTGAATATGTGAGGTCCACCCACCTAGAAACAATGCCAATAACTCACTCATTTGGCCATTGTTTACACTTGAAGAGGTCATCAATACTGGTATTCTGCATGGTGGAGTTGAACTAGTATATAAAATACTTCCAGAGAACTTCTCAACCAGCTATATACCCAATGGGTAACTGGATATTCCAAACGAACATAGGATCCTCAAGTGTCTATATGAAACACTAGTCTTTTCAGCTTCCTACTACACTAGAGATCCCAAAATTGGACCACACTATGAGATAAAGTGGGTTATATGATACAGTGGGTCGACCATCCCATTGAAAGTGGAAAGGGTTGGGTTCCTGAAATCTGGGGGTGTCAGAATATCATCTACCCATGTTAGATACGACTTTCTATCAGGAGGTATCACCACCTAACATGTCTCAAGGGACTCAAGGGGGAAATGAGGGCTTCCATTAGGTCCTCTTGATTGGGATTTCTATCTCGATGTGGATTTTTTCCTTCCAGCACATTGGTTGGATCTTCAAAACAGTAGGTAGGACCTGTGGCTTGTGGATAAAATAGTAGAACTACCAGAGGAACAACCTAAAGAGATGGTGGAGGAGAAACTTGATTCAGATCCTGGGGTGATTCTTATACAGTTTAGGTAGGTTCGGTGATGCATTCCATGGTTTCTTTCCATAAACTCTTCCCTCTACCATGTCAAGTTGTGCAGGGTTGCTGAGATTAACAGAGGCTCCGGGCCAAGAACAACCAATGGTTTCCACTACATCCCTAATGGATGATGGATGGGATAATATCGAGTATTACTATAATTTGGATGTAGTCCTACATGATGCTTTTCCAAGAACTCATTGTTGTCCCATTTCTGTTTGGAAAGTTGGTGATGCAAGGCAACCACAGTGGGGTCAACCTTCGTCCTCTACACTGAACCATATGGTTCAGACAACTTAGTAGCCCCAGGTAGTCCTTTAACATTATTGGGGTCTCATCCTAAGGGAAATGAGTCGGATGGATTTTAAAGGATGATGACTTTCCTCTGATGGTGGGTGAAAATTACTGGGGGGGGGGGGTCCAGTAAATGTTGTGATACCTTAAGGGCTGGGTTATCCTCTATGAACCCTAATTCAGTTTCATTCTCCTTAACTGTAATGAGTATGGACATATTCACTATGACTATGCCTGGTGTCATTACATCAATGTCACTATGTAGGTATGACTACCGTAGGATTGGGATGAATTATTGAGAGACATAATTCCCTAATCTTCGGATCTTCAGGTATATATATACATCTTTGATTATTCTCCAAATCATGGAAAAGTTCTGAATACATCTTTGCTGAAGAACTTGGTGACAACTGGGTGATGTAGGTTGATGATCCATATGAGGCTTAGCAAGTTCAACCATGTGACATTGTTGGACAATATTATCAAAGTTATTTAGACTCTTCAGATGAACCAACTAATGGTTTCAGAGGTCGAAATGTGTTACCCAGAGAGTTCAGCAGAAGTACGTGACTTTTTCCTAGGTGAGGGACTTCATCAAGTTGAATTTTTTAGTTGCAATCAACTAGAACATCTTGGAAAACTGGTATGTCATTAAAATGTCCAACAAGAATCTATGTTCTAAAGCACCATCTTACTCTTGGTTTCCCCATTCATCAACTGGGGTGGCTGTAAAACCAAAAATGACACTGATGTTGACCACAACAATGGAGGACTTGCTAGTGGAGATAATGGTGTGTGATCTGACAATCCACTGCATATTGGGTCTTCTCTCGGGGATGGTATAGAATGCGTCATCATGTACCTGTAGGTAAGAGTGTTGACCTCTGCTTCCTGTGCGAGGGTAGCAGAAATCGATGGTGGATTAGGTTGGGGATCATCATTTACCAAAAACACTAACAATTCCATTTGATATCATGTTGATGTAGAGATTGAGTCTAAAAACTGTTAAGAAGACTACATAGTAGGACCCTAAAGGGGATCCAAATCTTCCTCCCCTTGCATGTACCCATGGCGGGACTTTGGGATCTGGTACATCTCACTTTCTGTAAGGATTAAGCTTACACGCCATTTTTCTACACTATATCCTGATTCATAGGATTGGGGTGAAGTCTCCATCATCGAGTCACACTCCGCCTCAGAATCCGAAAAGCAAACTGGATTGACTACAATTTGGTTGTTCTCAATATTCTTCCATTGGCAGCGACAATTTTCCCTCTTGTCATGGGATGGTTCATCAGGGTAGGGTAGACCTTTGATATGGGGAGGACCTCCATGAGGGTTTATTCTAGAGTAGGGATGACCCCAACCTTGGTGATCTGGGGTGCACGGAGCCCCCATGCATATGTCTAATTCAAAACGAGTAGGACCTCTGTGTTTGTCTTCTGATGCACGGGGAGGACCTCTATAGTATAGAGTGCCAGAGTAGGTAGGGCCTCTTTTGGAGCTGGCTAAAACATGGGACAAACCTCCATGTTAGTTATATGTGGCATGAGGATAACCTCCTCATAGGATGGAAATGATAGTAGGATGAGGTCCTTCATAATGATCAAACTATGCATGGGTAGGACCTCTGTGTTGGTCATCAAAGAAGTGGGGAGGGCCTCTACTTGGATGATTTTTGAGTGGGAAGGACCTCCTATGGAATTAGTGATGATGAAAGAAGGGCCTTCTCATTGGTAGCCTAAAATATTGAAAATTTATTCTTACCTAGGATCATGGGATGGGGAGTAACTCCATGCTAGGTGTCAACAAAACTGGGAGGACCTCATCTTGGACTGATGTCGGTAACATCGGAAGGGCCTCCATACTAAGCATGGGATATGGGAGGACCACCAATCTAGTTGAAGATTTTATGGGGAGGACCTTCGTACTAGGTATCATCTTCATTGTTCAACCTATGATGTCTTATATTAGTTCTAGTGACCAGAAGCGTCATCCCATTCTACCCATTTGGTGGATGGCGTCTCGATCCTGGTCAAGCATAGAAGTTCCTCTTCTATTTGACAATGTGGAACTGATAGTATGCATCTATGGTGGCATGGGACACTGAAGCTATATAAGATGACACCCCCTGATAGGCATCTTCTAGATCATGTGACTGATATTGGCACCATGTTATCTGGTCCAGGGATGGTGGAGTAGGGTGATAAACAACATGTTCCTCAGACTAAAGTATCAACACTTGGAGGCACTATTGAGGCCTGATGGGAGTCCTCCTTGGTAGCTCGTAGACAATAGTCATCTCCGGGTTGACTATAACTTCCCTTACCTTGTAGGTATAGGGGAATGACACATAGGAGAATTCTAGGGAAAGGATCCCAAAGTGGTTGGATGTGGGATTGGGGAGCAGTGGCACCATGTGCGGCCCTTGGGGTGGCGGTGATGGTGAGGCACAAGAGCCTCCAGGTCTCAATAGTCCATATCCCTCCTTGAGATTACCCTCTCTTATTCATATTGTTTAACAAGAGTGTTTATCACCATCCATTGAATGATTTCTGAGGGTGAGATGGGGCATGAGAGCCCAGTAGCAATGGTCGTAGATGATGTCATGACAGTGGTGGAGTCATGTAGGATTTCCACATTAGCATTTCCACTACCCCTATGTCTACAAGCAAGAGAAAACTAGTCTATAACTATATCTTGGGTCTTTCCAAGTAGGAATATTCATCCATCGGTATAGATAATAGTAATGCAATGTCCAATTCACCAATGTTGTTTAGTCTTCTGTGGTTGCAGAGAAATCTCCATGATGATAGTTCCACACACTAGAATTACCAATGATTGACCACACCGAATTCTGGTGAGTTTCACACTAGTCCCACTATTTTCATGGTAGGACCTAGTACCAGATATCTGGATCTAGTGACATTCCCATCTATAGATTTCTCGAGCGCTAAAAATCACTATAGTGAGAGGAGAACTAGTTCACATCGGGTTCTCCATTTTTCTATTTTCGATGCTTTTTGTTGGGGTGTGGCGCCTGTACATGTCATTTTGATGTCCATTTTTGGGGTATTGTACCTCAAATTCCGACTTTCCAAAGGCGGTTCACATCCATTGCTTCTTCAATAATGTTTGAACCTTGATAAAAATAGGATGATGGGATTTTAGTTCATCCTTATGTGGATTCCTCCTCAGAACTCATCGCATGGTCTTAGTCCTACATAGATATTAAGAAGTTGTTCATGAAACACTATCTCAGTGCCATATATTTTTGTGTTTCGGTTAATTACGCTGCTTTTATCTGGAAATTCCTAGGGGGTCAGTCTAGGGTTTAAACCTTCATTCAAGAGAGTAGTCACACTGGGCAATGATGGAATATTTGGATGACGAAACATTGGGACACTTGTATTCTTCCTTGTTAGAGGAATTCTCAAGGGCATAGAAACCTGAGGTTTCCCACATCGATTATAGGGTATCTCATTCCGTAGGAATGTATTTGAGGTTCTACATAGCTTCCCATATTTAAAATGGGGCATGTTGTTTGTTTTACGTCTAGTAGAGATGGATCGGATTAATCAGAACACTTATAAAAGTGGATTGGATTGGCACATCCCTAGGAGGGAGAACCTGGAAGGTATACTGGAGGGGTCGATCCGAACAACTAGTGAGGATGGATCCCGGAGTGTTGTGTCCTATAAAGGGGAGTTTCTAAATTGTGAAGGTCGGTCTGGACACCACAAAGGGTAGATCATAGAAAGTGGGTCTCAATGAGCGGAGAGACCAAGGGTAATCATTGGTTGGGATTGAACCTCGTGAAGGCTTCCTACATACACTATGTGGTAAACATGGATCAAAAACACATGTAGTTTGA
This sequence comes from Viscum album, assembly GCA_963277665.1. Lineage (NCBI taxonomy): Eukaryota > Viridiplantae > Streptophyta > Magnoliopsida > Santalales > Viscaceae > Viscum > Viscum album. Next base: position 2,716,976 of record CAUJRU010000038.1, read on the forward strand.
AAGGGTGATTTGGGGCTTCTATGTGGCTAGGTGCCCTACGCAATAGTACCGCTCTTGTTTGGATGGATATGATAGGTGGGGATTATGCATGGTTAGCAACATCAGTGCTGCTAGGACTAGTGAGGAAGTGGGTTGCATGATCTCACCAAGTTGTTTCACACTGGGTAAAAGTTGGGATGGATATGGATGAAAAGATTATGAAATGAATGGGATGTAAAAAAGTGATCGTCTTGAACCTTTGAGAGGTTTCCTACATACAATGTTTGGAAGACAGGGATCAAAGTCCACTTAGTTCAGAATGTGGGGTGATGGGGCACCTAAGGAGGTGGCCTGTGAGAATGAACGCATTGATGGGGACCTGAAGGAAGTGAAACCTCTAGGTTGAGGAATGATCCTACGTAGACATTGGGACCTAGGGTAATGATCAGGATAGTAATGAGTAATGATATTACACCACAGAGAGGTATCCAACCTACCATGTTTGAAAATGTAGGCATCTAATTCAATTTAGTATAGGATGGAGGCATAAAATCATGGCATACACAATGGACAGTGACCATTAGATATGCTAGGGTCTTATGCATGATTGGAGACCATTTTAAATAGGATCACTCTTATTTGAAAGAGTATGGTGAAGTGCTGGACAAATCGATGGTCAACTACCTAATTTGATGGATCAAAACACCTCAAATAGATGGATCTGGAAGATGTTTCCCAAAAAGAAAAGATGCCACGTCAGGAGGGTACATTCCTAGAAGGGAGCATCGTAGTTTACCATTGGTTGGTGTTGGACCTGGAGGAGGATTTCTATATACCCAAAAAAAGGTTCAAAACCCACATAGTTAGTAAGGAGAAAGCGGCTCATAGTTTAATGTAATGCAAGATGAATGTGAATCGATGTAAAATAATCAGAATAGATGGAATGCGGGGAGTGATGGGTTTGAACCTTTAATATGATTCCTACATACACTATTTGGAATATAGGGATCAAAGTCCACATAGTTCAGTAAATAGGGGTCATGGGGATTATGCATTGCTAGCAGCCCAAAGAGGATTTCATGGTCACTGTCACTCTAATCCCACATGAGTCATGCTCAGTGTGAGAAACAAGAGGTAAATGTAGACTAAACTATTATGTCACGAAAGTTGTGTCCATGAGGGATGGTGTGAGGGTTATGATTGGATATCAACCCATGGAGATAGATATTGAGACTTTCTATAGGAGGGAAGCCTAAGGAGGTGGTTTGAGGATTATGTGGAGACTGCCTGAGGAGCACATGGTGATGAAGCCCAAAGGGAGAGATAGAGAAAGGGAGGGTGCTAGCAAAAATATATGTTCTGGTCCTCTTGTAATTTCTATGCATTCAGTGTTCACAATTTAATATCATGTGTTGAGAATGTGGGTTCTTGGCAGTTTAGCGTCCTGCAGCTCGAACGATGAGGACTCACTTCTCACCCCTTGTACTTACATAACTTGTACCAACCCACGCTTAGGGAAGCGAAGGCACAAGCAATGCCCGAAATGAGTGAGGTGGATGAGTGTTCAATAGAGGGTTCAATATTTTTATATCTATGAAAAGAAGCAATACTTTTTAGCACAATATGTGACGAATAATTTTGTAGAGCAACACAAGATTACACACCACATGAGGGACCAAGAAATCACTACGCATAAGCCTGGGGAGATGCACAGAGGAGGTGCACACAATATGTGGGTGGTTCATGAAATAGGAGCTTGAACATGGTACCATGGGGTAAGTAAAACCCAGGGAGTTTATAAAAATGGGTGTGCATAGTTTTAGGGAATTACAAGTAAAAGGATGGGGCTCAAGAAAAAGATGTAGTAGGCATGGGAAAGTCTTTCACTCAAGATGGGTCATTTGCATGCACTTGACATAGGTGAAAATGAAATGGGAAAGGGTCAAGACCTTATGGACCCACCTGAGGGAAGACCCATGGGGGACCAGTTATGCAAGATCTAATACCTTGACATGATGACTTGCACGTGGTCACAGAAGGGAGTGGCTTGTGCGCACAAAAGTGATAGTTCAGCTTCTGGAGTATTACACCAAAAAGGCAGGGTGTCCTTAAATTTATAGTTGATGATCTCAATGGGAGTGTGGAAGAGGCCATTTGACATCTCATTGGTCATGTAAGAGTCTGGCATGCATATTTTTGCCTTTCTCACTATCCTTTATGCTTCTGTAAACATTCATTTTTCATTTTTGGGAGTTTGAGGAGAAATATCTCATTTGACATCACATTAGGCATGCAATGGCTTTTCATGTAAAATTTTAGACTTGCGCAAAAGCATTCAATCTTTCAAGGTGATTTCTTGGGGTTCTTGAAATTATCCGCTGAATCAAATTATGACTTTGGGCTCCAGAAATATGCCCAAATATTTCCTCCACATGAATTCGAAACCAATAGTTATACAATGATTAAATGTTTATGAAACACATTTATTATCCACAAGTTATGTTGTGTTGAAATATTTATGAAATCCATTTCTTTTCCATAGGTTATGTTATGATGAAATGTTTATGAAACTCATTGTATTTTCATGATTTATGATGTGATGAATGTTTTATGATCTTGTGGAACACATATATATGATTTTCTTTTTATGATGGGTGGGGCAAGAATTATATCGTTCTCTAATTCATTAGGTAAAGAAGGATATCTCATGATATAAATAGGACTATAATGGGAAGTGAACCTAGTTTAGTAAGGGGTGTTATCCACTATGATAATCATAAGAGTGAATCCTTTCTACTATGATGGTTTGGGGAGTGAACCCAATCCACTATGATTGTCTTGTCAATGAGACCCTACTACTAAGGAAATTATTTTATATGCTTATGTTTATGCCTCAATTCCATGTATAATTCCAATTTATTGATCTCGTGGTTCATTTTCTTTTATTTCATTATGACTCATGTCTTATGAATAACCAAACAATATTCAGTGGCTCAAGTTTACCATCTATTATATGTAGGGTATAATTTTCAAATTTTAGTCTCATGTTCTCATATCCTTATTCTTATGTAATACTTATTTGATATTTTATATCACTATCATCTACCCTTATTGGGAATATAATATCACCCATTCTTATGTTTTTTTCCTTGGTTATAAAGAAATATTTTAAGTATGATATTTATAATGAGGGTTCTAGTTATGGATAACTTTGTGGGAGAATATGTAGTTCATCTACGAACCCATTATTCACGCTTCCATGTTTTAAAATATAATAGTACTTTTTTATTATTATGTGGATCATTATTTTATGCAATGAATATCCATATATAAAGATGATATATATATATATGAAAATTATTGGTCCCTATTATTGTACCATAGAAAGGATTAGTTACCTTTAGAAACTAGAATGAGAAAACTTTAGTGTAATACTAGGGGATAAGTATATGTATAGAATAACATCCTAAATTTTAGGTAATAATCATGGATGACCTTGGTTAAACCTAATGTTTCATATATTAAAATTATGGTGTCTTTATTTAGACTTCTAATAAATTATTTATCATGATTATGTAGTTTCCCACTATGATTATTGTTTCTGTCACTGATTTTTGGTTTTAGTCAATGGCTACAACATGATGGAAGCTTGCTAATTATGAATGTTATGGAAAATAAAATGATGTTACTCCTCAGAAACAAAAATTCATGGGATATGGAATAAAAAACTATATTTTTATTCTTACACAACTTTATAAGGCTATAAATCATATTGATCATCCAAATGAGAAAATAATGGAACAACATTCTGTTTAATCCTTCGTAAGGAAACACCCACCATCCTTCAGTATGTATTATCATCCACTAGTTTCTATGAAATGTATCAATGCAACAAAAAAATATTTTCATTCTCCATTTTTCATAATATGGAAAAGTTATTCTAGATTTATATTATTTGGATGGTGAAGTAGATTAGTGGTATAATATTATCATGAACCCAAGGAAAAGGAGAGACATTTTCTTTATGTAGTGGGTCATGTTTAAGATATTATTATTAAATAATAACTTTCCTTATATTCTCCATATGAAAATTGAAAATTAATTCCTTATTACTAAATAGAAGTCTGATGTATATTTTAGTATCTTTGTGGAAAATATTACAAGACTATCTAGGTATTCTTTTGGTATTATCATCCAACCTAAAATTATGGTTGATCAATTCATTAGTGTGTTAAAACCATTTCTCAAAATGGATTTAACCATAAGATACATTTGTAGCTAAGAATAAGTTGTTTGATGTTCATTCATGGTGGAAACTAAGATTGTAGTTACTTATTTGTAACTTATTTTTTATAAGAATTATAAGATGGAATTCAAAATAAAATATAAAAATCATGGATAGAAGAAGATGAGAATTACTTTATGTATAAAGTTTGGAAGGAAACAATGTGTAAATTGCCTCAAGGGGACTAGAAAATGTTTTAAGTAGGGAAAGTAATTTCATCTAGAAATTTAATTCTAAAGTGATGTGAAGAGGCTAGTCCATGAAAGGAACAATGAAAAAGTACCACATAGCTCACCACCCATATTTGAGTATTTCAAATTCAAGGTGTATGGGAATTATTTTAACTAGTGGTCAAACCCAAAGACCAATGATTATGATTGAAAATAGTAACCTATTAATCCTGTAGAATAAGGTAAATATTATGTGATCACTATTTTAAATGTGAAGTATAATAATTAAGTGGTGAAATTAATTCTTACCATCCACACTATAATTTCTAGTTTCTTACTTGATTCTATAACAAACCACAAATGTATATCTGAAGAATTTTTCAAGGGTATAAAAGTACCACCTCAATGATTATATGCTTAATTAGTAGTAAAACCCCCTAATTGTATGATGATCACATCTCAAGTCTATGATTCTTCTCCGATTTTGTTTTGAGGCATTTTGTATCGTGTAAATCTCTTTATACTCCATGTAGTTAAATTCATTGTTATTTTTGTAATGGGTTGGATTTTTAAAAAATTCCCATATAAATTGTTGAGGGAGGGAAATCATGTTTTATATTCCAATCCAACCAATAATTTTTCATCAGTGTGTTGATAAATATTAACTTCAGATGGATATTTCATCCATTTTATGGGTCTATATTATTATTTAAAAGAATTTTTAGCTCATAAAGTTGGGGAGAAAATCAACATCAATTATATGACTATTGTATGAGATGTTTTTGATTGATTTCTGGAAGAGTTTCTTAGTATTCCACTAAATAATGATGGTGAGTTTTCTATATAACTCATACCTAGTGCTATGACTATTTATAAGTATCCATATATAATGGCCCTAATTGAGTTGCAAGAATTGAATAAAAAACTTTTGGATTATATTAACAATGTATTCTTTGATAAATGTGTTTCACAATGGGGTGTACCTGTTGTTTTCTAAAGAATAATGATGGATTGATGCATCATTTTATTATCTATCGAGAACTTAACAAGGTTGATATCAAGAACAAGTATCCTCTATCCCATATTAATAACTTGATTGATCTAATTCATAGAGCTCGGTACTTTTCCAAGATTTAACTTTATTCTACATGTCATCAATTGATTTTCAATAATGAGGATATACCCAAGATGGAATTATATATAATTTATAGCCACTGTAAATTTATAGTGATTTGATTTTGTATTACCAGTTCCTTTGTTATATTAATAGATTTATTTAATAGAGTCTATAGATATTACCTCGATTAGTTTTTGGATGTCTGTATAGTGATATTCTTATATATTCAAAGAGAAATGAAGAGAATGAGGATCGCTTGAGTATTGCACATAAGACCTTGAAGAAGGAGAAATTTTATGAAAATTTTACCCTTTGTGAATCTTGGGTTCAGAATGTTTAATTATTGGGCCATATAATCTTGTTTGAGTGTATATTTTTGGATCCATCAAAGATGGAAGTTATTGACTGTTGGAATAGAAGAACCACTATGATTGATATCCAAATTTTTCTTGGGTTTAATGTATATTATCAGTACTTTGTGGATAATTTCTCATCATTTTCTAATCCACTCACCAATTTGACTCAAAAGGGTGTTAATTTCTTTTGGATAGATGATTGTGAAGAAAATTTCATAGAACTTAAGTGAAAGTTAGTTAGTGAACCTATTCTTACTTTACTCTATAGTGGAAATGAGTATGTATTCTATAGTGATACGTAAAAGAAATAATTGCGATGAATTATCATGTGAAAGGATATCCTGATAGCTTATTCCTCATGATAATTGAATGTTTATGAGAAGAATTACCCAACTCCTGATTTTGAGTTAGCTGTAGTAATTTTTGAATTAAGGATATAGAGGCATTATCTATATGGAGAATGGTGGGATATATTTGATTATCTTAAAAGTGTAAAGTATAATTTCATATTGAAATAGTTGAATATGTTCTATAGAATATGTTTAGAGATAATTAAATAATATGAATGCTTAGTACATTAACACCCTGGGGACGACAACAAGGTGGAAGATACTATGAATCTAAATGATCATCCTCTCTTATCAATGATGAGGATCCCAAAATATCTGATATCTTTGGATTTTTTTATGGGTGGATCTTCAAATATGGAATGAAGTTGAGAAATACAATCTTCCATAAATTAGTGTTCCACCATCTATAAAGGTAATGATTAAATAATTGTAAAAAGAATAGGTGGAACTAAAAAAGAATGTGAGAAATGTGTAACACCCCAAGATTCCATAGTACGCTTCTCTTTGAATAATAAAATTGTGTGTGTTGTAGGCAACTTCGAGTTCTAACACACCACAACCACTCAAACTAGACCTTATGAACAGTAATACCCACTTTTTGAAATTTTATGAATTCTATCAATCAAAATGGACTTAATTTTTTTATTTTGAATATTTAAATTATGTTAGGGTGATGTTTTGGTACTTTTTGATAACTTTCATATTTTGATGAATAGTGAAAAATACTATATTTTAACTAAAAACAACTTTTTAATCGAAATAATTATTAGTGACATATTATGAATTTTAATGGTTTTGAAGTATAATTAGATTATATATTTATCATTTAATACAATTTATGTCATTATAAGTAATTTCACATTTAAATTTGACATTAACAAGTGCCAATCTTTTGGTAGTTATTATTTCATAAAAACACGCTTTTTGTTTTGACAATGACAATTAATTTTAAATTAATTTCTGCCAATTCTGTTTTTTGAATTTAGAAAAATGGATTCCATATTTGGAATCATGAGGTCCTAGTTTTGTAAATTGGTAACTTTTATTTTTAGATATTTTGAATAATTATTTCGGTAAATATTTTATTTACCATGGTTAAAGTGTAAATCCGGTAAATATGGGTAATAAATAATATTATAATAATATTAAATTACCCTAAAACGTGTCCTAACCCTATTTTATGATACATTTCCGAATATGGGCATCTATGGGTCTATTTGGGGACCACTTGGAGCCACATGATAGTGATAATGACACTTTATATTAATTAATTTAAAGTAAAGGCAAAAATGACATAAACATATATCTTTTATTAAAAAATATTTACAAGGTTTTATATAAGCTATCCTTTCGACTATAAATATTAATTAAAAAGATTAAAATATTTCCTACATAATGGTATTTTATTTATAATTTTTATACATTGAATAATTAAATTTATTTATGACGCAATGATGATGTAATGTTTTCCTTATTAATGAAAGAATCAAATAAATGGTATTATAAATGTTAAAGTAAATATATATTAATATTTTGATGTCATAAACTAATTTTATAGGATACTATGGAATTTTAGGATTTATTAATTAATTCTTTTTTTGAATTAATAAGCTTTTTATGACTCTAAAAAAATCAATTATTAAATAGTGTCAAAATGGACATTAAAGAGTTTTTAAAACAAATATTATATTATTAATTGATATAATATTCTTAAAAATATATGATTCAGCCAAAGGAATTATATAATGATATTTATGTCATAAAACAACCACTTTGGGTTCTCTTTGAAGTTTATAGTATGTTTATTAACTATATAATATAAAAATACAAAGAGATGTGGTAAATGTCAAACTATTTAACTAAGAGTTAAATCTAAATGATAAGGTTAATATAGTGACCCAAACCTATATAAAACCTATTGGTTGAGTGGTTTTAGACCCATATCCACATTATCATTTAAATAATCCACTTTTGAGCCATTAAAACCTGAAAATTATTTTATTATAAAATAATATTTCTAGCTTTTCCTATGGTGCCCCTCACCCCTCTTATAAAAAGGCACCCCCACTTATCTCTAATTCACACCTTCAAAGCCATTTGGCTCGGCCAACCCCTGCCCAAATATCTTCTAAAATGTCCTCCCTTCATCATAGAGGCCTTAATTTAGTCATAAATCCAACCTATGGATCCTTTTTGATCAAATCAAAAAGAAGAACCTGAATAAGAGGTAAATATTTCCTCACCTCTTTCAAGTTCCTTTCTTCTTCCACTTCCTTTTTCTTTGTTGTTTCCATTATAAAATAATAAATATAGTATCATAGATATTATATGATATTATTATAAATATGGTACAACAAAATTCATTATTTTATTCATCCTTTTAATTACATGTCACCATACGTGCGTACGTACGGCTTACCGTCTCCACGTCGTCGTGTAATTGTTATTCAATACATTTTTATTTGAATGGGTATAATAATGATGTGTAATTGATGTAAATAATAAATATAACATGATAATTATTATGTAAATATGATATAACATCCAATTATATATTATTTTAATATCATAAGAATGATATTATCCCTCGTGCGTACGTACGGATTACCGTCTCCACGAACGCGATGAGATTCATTCCCCATCGTATACATTCAAGAATAATTTTCATTTGATGATTAAAAATAATGTTTAAAGACTTAATATAATTCTGGATATGAATAAGATACATCACATCCATAACAAATATGACTCACATAAAAAAGAATATAATGGAAAACGAATCTGTTAACACCCGAAATGATGATAATAATAAGATATTATTAACAAAACAATGTTACAAGATCATATACATTATCATATTAATGTATATGATTCTTATATAATTTAATAAAAATTATTCTACCATTATACAGAAGATTAATTTACCCTCAACCAAGGAAAAGTACAAGGTAAGGGTTAATTTCACAATCTCTTTACTATTTGAGGTTGTTTTACGTAAGTATCTACTGGGACCTCTTTATCATCCACATCCATGTTTCTTAAAAATGTATTTCAAAACATTTTTACTATTTACTAATAAATGGGTTAAAGTCATTTATACCCTTATATGTTTTTAAATTAATCTTTCCATTGTTTTCCAAACACGGTACTTTTTGTCCTTTTCGACAAATTTTAGGTAAGAATGTTTTTTTAACTTAAACAGCAAGTGCGGATATTTTTGGATGTTATAACATCATCAAAGGTTACCTACAAGTTTATAAGAATATTTTAAAAATAAATTTTTTCTTTATAATTATGTGACTCTTAAATGATTTCAAAATAGAAAGATATATTTCTCTAAAAAATGTTTAGATTTCATTTATGTCCACATCATTTGATGGATTTTAAGTTTATTTAAAGTTGATTTATTATGATAAAAAACATCCATATTGTATTGAAGGTTTGGTGATATGTTTGACTATGGATGTGCTATTTTTATACCATTCATGGTTAATGGTTAAAGTATTGAAATTTTATTTTCTAGTTTTAATATGAATGTTTATGTTATATTTCAGCCTTTTCATATGAGGAATGTATTGGACTTAGTAAGTGACTGGTGGAGCCTGCTATAGCTCCCCGATGCATTGGTAGTTCTCATGATAGAACTAGACATGTAATTGGTCGACGCCCTTTCCCAATTTGATATGTGGTTTTGGGTGAGGCCTTAATCATTTTTAGACATCTTGGTCGAGGCCTTGAAATAATGTTTCAGAATGTCTGGTTTTATACATTCCCTCATTATGAAAATAATATCGATGGTTCATATGGTCATTCGACTAGTAGAATACCCATAATTATGTTTTATTATGGCATTATTTACACATTTTTTATTCCTTCTATAAAAGTATTCATGTTAATTATTGTTAAAGGCATGTCATTTTAATTACTCAACATGGTTAATATTTATATTGTCTTCTACTGTATTTCTTACCCTTACTGAGCATTTGAGCTCACCCCTTTCTTATGTTTAATTTTCCTAGGATATGAAGAAGTTAGTTATGAGTGGCATCCAGGAATAATCTATGAGGCTTGGATGTTTCTAATGGAATAAATTAGTGTTGTATTTCTTTTCAAGTTGTAAAGTTAAACTTATGTATGAATCTTGTTTCCAATAATACTAAATTGATTGGTCTTTTGAGACATGATTTCCTTGTGATCATGCCAATGTTATATAATAATGCACCGACTCTGGGTAACTAGGGCCTAGGCGTTATATTTGGTATCATAGGAAGTTTAGTTCAAACCTTGGAAACCAGATTTAGATAAACTCTGATAGAGCACATAGCCCTAAGATAGACTTTGAGGATTAGTATAGAAGAAATTCATAGAATTTTGGTTTTGTAGATATTTTGTGATTTTTACAAGAAATACATCCCAATATGGATACGAGAAGGTAGTTGCGGCTTTGGTACAGATGTACCTTGGGGTAAAACATGAAAACACCACTTTGAGCTAGACTCGAACGGGAACTGGTGCACGACAATAGGCCTTGCTGCACTATTGGTTACGACACTCCTGGGGGATACGCTTAGGATATTTCTAATTTTATTTACAAACCATTATGAAGAGTTTATGAGTATATAAATCATCAAAGAAAACATTTTATGATTTTGGATTATATCCATAAACTATTCAATTTATGTTAGGTATTTTACAAGTTTTGAATTATGTATTTTTATTTATAAACTAATCTATTTTATGTCATTGTTTAGAAATGGCACCTAGTGGAAGGAATGGAAATCGTATCAATGCACATACTCCATATAGGGATTTCCCTCCTACTAAATATAATTATAGTGGAGCAGGTGATACAACTGGTGCTGATCAGCTTATCACCATACTGTGACAACTCACTCAGGTTATGAATAATAACCATACCCGTATGGAGCACCCTGATCCAAAACATGGAGGATTAATCATAGATCTCTTCATGAGGCCAAAACCACCAACATTAAATGGAAATACAAATCCATTGTTAGTTGATCAATGGACAAGTTCCCTAGGGAAAATATTTCAGGCTTTTGGGAGTAGTGAAAGGGAAAAAAATTCATATTTTAGGCCATTCTTTGCAGGTCTGCCGAAAAGCTCGCTCTAAGGGTGTTGATGTCCAGGTGAATTCAAGGTCTTCTGATCAGGCCCCTTATAAAGTCATTGATGACAGTGCTCGGGGTAGTGGTAAGGCTCCTATTCACTATGAATTTTCATCGATGTCTTTGTCTTCTAATCAGGCATGGGAGGGAAGTGCTTCTTCCAATCATGATTTGGTCCCAGTTCCCTGTTTAATGGGCCAGGAAAATTTTATACAGATTTTAGTGGCAGATCTGTATCCCTCAGAGAAGATAATCATAAGATCTCTTTGCCTTAGGGATCTATTTGTGGATAACTGGGTACCCATGCACAGTTGTACTTCTGAAATCTCGGTGGTAGAATCTGGCTCGAGTGATCAGAAGGATTTTCAGTCCTCTCTATCTAGGGGGATACCCCTCCTATCCTTAGATCTCTGCACTATGGTTTCCTCTCTTTCACCTAGCATGGTGGTGTCTTCTCCTCCATCCTCACCATCAATGCTTATAGCCTTATTCCATCCAGGTTCTTCCTCATCTCCTTTGGATTAGAGCAAGAGTCAGGGCCTGTGTTTCGATTCTCTAGTGGTCTTTTGCAGGGTGATGTCCAGTAGTGGGTTATCCCCTGTGGCAACCTCCTCGCAGGTGCAAATGGGTGTTAGAACCAGGTCAAAATCAAGATCTGATGAGCTTGTATGTAAAATATCTTCTCTTAATGTAAATGGATAGGATTCTGGGGCCAAATCTAGACAAGCGTCTATCAATGTTTAAAGTCAAAATATGGAATGGACGACGCTTTGGAGCCAGGGTCAAGTTTTATTTTTTTTCAATGAGTTATGTAATAACCAAGTCTCCCTAGTTGCTTTATTGGAACCTAAAAAAGCTTCCAACCAAATAATTGAGTATTCTTAGAGGCTTAAAGTACATGGTTTTGTACATGGGGATCCTTCAAATTCACACATATGGATTTTCTAGAAAGATCATATCAGTGTTGATCTACTGAGTACAATGGATCAATCTCTTAACACTAAGATAGTGTGGGTCTCCAATAGGTTTTCTTCTTTTTTATATATGCCATGTGTAATGCTGAGGACAGGGAGTCTTTATGGAGTGATCTAGAGGGCTTCAATCCTGATGCGGCTCCATGGATTGTTAGTGGTGATTTCAATATTGTTGCTAGTACAGAGGAGAAAAAAGGGGGGTAAAAATTTCCCCAGGAATTCCAGTCGTTCTTTAGTTTCATTCATGTCATGGAAGGGATTTTTGGATACGGGTTATGAGGGAGGTATCTTTACTTGGTGTAATAATCAATGAGGGGGTGGGGTTCTCTTACAGTCATCTTGATCAATGTCTGATGAACAACGCTACATTATCTATGTTCCCGGACTCCAAAGTCGCTGAATTGACTCAGAGTTTTTCTGATCATTCCCCACTACGCATTTACCTTGGTGCATGTGTGTCGTAGGAGGATCATGATATGTTTTCCAAATCATTGGTGTAGGAATAGGGTTTTCTAGAGATGGTCAGAGAAACCTAGGAATCACAACACTGGGGGAATCCTTGGAATACGTTTCATAATAAGCTTAGGCATGCTAAAAATCTTCTTTCCGGCTGGAGAAGAACTCTCCCGGCACATGATCATGATGTTTCTGAGATTATTGAGGAGGTGGATATTCTGGAGAAAATTTTGTAACAAGAATGGGTGGACTCCATTTTTTCTGATCTAAGAAGGAAAAAAGACTCTTTATTCAATAGTCTGCATAAATAGGAAAGGGTCTCTAGAGAGAAAGGATAGGTAAGATGGCTTCTGGAGGGGGACCAGAATATAGGTTACATCCATGCTTGCATTAAGTATCACCGGAATGTTTAGATGCCCAATATCTGTAGTAAGGATGCATCCTTTTCCTCAGATCAGGAGGAAGTCAGGGCAATGGTTAATGAAGCTATTCAATCTTTAAGGGCTGCTCTTAATCCTGCCATGGTAGGGGGTACCTGAGTGGTAATGTTGAGATTTTTAGGGAATTTCCAGCAGTGTATTAGAGGACATAGATGTTTTCTTGAGAAGAATTCTTTATGAGGATGAAGTGCATGAACCGGACTGGACCTTGAACCCGGATAGTTCACCAGGACCAGATGGGTTCCCTGGGTCTTTTTATAGGGCTTCTTGGGAGATTATTAAAGGGGATCTTGTACGTGATGTTCAGGATATCTTCCTAGGAGGGGATTTTCCGCATATTTTGTGTGATACTAAAATGATTATTATCCCTAAAGTGAGTAATCCTCAATCCATTGATAAATATAGACCCATTAGTATGTGCAACTTACTGTACAAGATCTTATCCAGCATTCTTAATGAGAGATTGGCTATCCACCTGGATGAATTGATGAATCTAGAACAGAATTTTTTTCATAAAAGGGTGTTCAATTAAGGGTGTGATTGGTCTGGTCCAAGATATGGTTAATGGAATCAACAATAAATCTTTCGGGGGGAATTTTGTGGTTAAATTGGATATGAGAAAGGCGTATGATAGAATGGAATGGGGTTTTGTTCTAAGAGTCTTGGCTTGCATGGGGTTCTGCAACTGGACTATCAATCTCCTTTTCGATTTCTTTAGCTCAGCATGGATTTCTACTTCATTCGTGGGAAAGAATTTTGACTTTTTCAAGGCATGTTGTGGTCTCAGGCAAGGGGATCCTCCATCCCCTACTCTTTTCATTCTTGCACAAAATGTTTTCAATTGCTACCTTAATAAGGGAATCAGTGCAGGTAAAATCCTTTCATATCACAATAGGTATGCCACAAGGGGAATTTCTCACATGATGTTCGCGGATGACACTATTCTTTTTATCAATGCTAGTAGAAGATCTGTGAGGGGTCTCAAAGGGATTGTTAAGGAATATTTCAAGTGGAGTGGAAAGTTGGGGAATAAGGAAAAAAGACACTTCTTTACTTCAAGGAGGACCTCTATGAGGAGGGAGAGGCTTTTGAGAGCCAGCATGAGCATGGGAAGGGTCTATTTTCTCAGGGAATACCTTGGAGCTCCGGTTAGTCCTTATTCCCTGAGGGTTCATCATTTTGATAAGATTATAAGCAAAATTACAGGGCGTATCCAGAACTAGAAGAATAGATTTCTTTCCTTTGGAGGTTGTATCACTCTAGTCAATAGTGTTCTTGTTTCCATCACTATGCATATTCTTTCTACTCTAAAGGTTACAAAAAGTGTAATATCCAATTTGGAAAGGATTATGGCATCCATCATATGGGAAGGTCAGATGGAAGGCAGACATGATTGGGCTTCTAGGAATTGGTTAGCAAGATCTCTATCTGAAGGGGATATTAATATGAGAAGTGTATCTAGTACCATGCATGGGCTCTAAACTAAGTTAGCATGGGAGGCTATGGAAGGCCAGTCACTATGGAGAAGAATCATGCAGGATGTATATGGCCTGAATGTGAATACTCAGAGAAGGTTACCCTCTAGGATATGGAATCTGACCCTCCGGCATTTGGAAATTATGCATCATCACTCTCGATGGATTGTGTCTAGGGGGGACATCAACTTTTGGCAGTAGGATTGGGGGTAGGCAGTTTGTGGTTCCCATGGTGTCCTACCCTAATCTTATCTCTTAAAGAAGCCAGTAATAACCCAAGTTTCCTTCAGGCTATCCTTGATGTGAGTCAAAGGAAATATTTCATCACTATTGTTGCTAACGAAGAGGAATACGAGATGGTATTCATGGGATCTTTGTTGGGTGCTTTCTCCATTAAGAATTTTGATCTTGTGTCAAGGAACACAGTGAATGTTTATTCATGGGGGGAGTCTCTTTGGTGCAAATATATCCCCTCAAAATTTAACTTTTTGTTATGGTGTGTGCAGAACAAGGCTTTGTTGACCGATGACAACCTTCATAAAATGGGTGTTAATATGGCTTCAAGGTGTTGGTACTACAGGTATTCCAACCAAGAATCAATAGGACATCTTTTCTATGATAGTGAATGGGCCAGAGGGATTTGGCATGCCTATGGGGCTTTCTTTGGGTGGAATGGGTACAAAGGATCTCCTGTTAACTTTCTCCATGCTTGGTTTAGTGGAGCTGGAAACCAAGGGGCAGAGAGAAAGGCTCGATCGATCATCCTAAGTGTTGGGTGCTGGACAATCTGGAAGGCCCGTAATGATGGTCGACACAATAACGCTTCTGGATCCATGGCATGCATTCTTTTCAAAATAAAAAACAATATCAGGGTTCTGCTTTGTTTATCCCCAGATTGTCATTCAGCGCCTTCGATTAATGCTTTGGTCCCATCTATTTCTACCGATCACCATGAATATGGTTTAGGGTAGGGATGTTGGGTATGGTGGTGGCCTCCAAGCCAAGGGCTCAAAATTAATTCAGAAGGGTCGTTGCGTGGGGGGGAAATGCATGGGGGTGGTGTTGTGAGAGATCAAGCTGGGTCAGTGCGTGTGGCCTTCATTGCTTCATTCGGGGAAGGCGATACTCTTTAGGCGGAGGCCCTGGCTTTAGCTAAGTGTTTGGAGATGTCATCCAGTAGTCAGATTTGGTTAACGGCGGTGGAGACTGACTCCCTTCTTCTGTATAGAGCCTTGCTGGACATGGGAAGAATTCCTTGGAATGTAGTTTATACTATCAGGAGATGCAATGTTTTCATGGGGAATCACATGGTGATATCGCATACATGGCGGAAGGGAAATACAGTAGTGGATTCTCCGGCATCAATGGATAAATCTAATCGCGGTATGGTTTCCTTTATTAACTTGGGTTCATTTCATAGTGAGGGGATGAATTTTGTTGTCAATGATTCGTTGGGGTTGCATTACTTTAGACCTCTGTGATGCTTTTCGTTATTCCTGTGTATTGTGATCTCTCAAAATCAATAAAAATGATAACTTTCAGTCAGTGGAGGGAGTTTAAAGAGATTTTCCTAGAAAAATACTTTCCTCATGACCATCGAGCGGATATGGAATGACAATTTCTCAGTCTGAGGAAAAAGGAGGATGAGAATGTTGAAAAGTTTGAGGCTAACATTACAGGGTTATCAAGGCATGTTGTAGATTATATACATAACCCAGGAAGTAATATTGGTCATTTATTTGATGGGTTAAAACCATTTCTTTGTCGAGATTTTGTATCATAATCCTTCTCATCGTACGAAGATATTGTCTCATGTGCTATCAAGATAGAAAATGAATTCTCTAAATCTTATGACAATAAAGTAAACCAAGAGAAGAAGAGAACGGTGTAGAAAGAGGTAGGTAATGGGAAAAGGGGAAAGAAGTATTTTCATTTTTGTGAAAATTGTGGGAAGAAACACTCTGGTACTTGCCTAAAAGTAATGGGGGTCTGTTACAAGTGTGGTGAAAAAGGCCACCAAGCTCATGATTGCAAGGGAAAGAAAGTTGTTGTCAACGTTGATTGCTATAATTATAGAGAAATGGGGCATTACAAAAACTAATTTCCTAATTAACAAGGAAAATTACCTTAGAAAAGGCCAAGGGAGAAAGGCCATGCTTATGCTGTTACTACAGTTGAAGTTGAATAATTATTGTATTTCTTTTTTTGGATTCAAGAACTATATTCTGGTTATAAGAATAATGTGATATATATAAGGATTATACTGTAGTACTTGTTGTTGTCATTAATGTTTTAATATGACTAAGGTAATCATATTTTCAGTATGTGACAATAAGAGAAACTTTTTTTTTGTTTGGGGAATCTTATGTTACAATTGATTTTGGAATTTAGATACCTTTTATAGAGAGTCTTTACATAGGAATTTTTGATATCTATAATGCTTGTAATGGATTAATTTAAACTTTGGATAGTATTGTTTAAGGATAAAACATTTCTTATTATTATTTTTGGAATATTATAATACTATAGTCTTGGGAAAAGGTCAACCTACAGGTCGGGCGATAACCCATCGCGTCGGACAAAGCTGCAGGAATCGAACCCACAATCACAGTGTGACGGGCCTTTATTACCTACAACTAGACTAAAAGAAGTCCCTGGTTGTTACAAAATAATTTTCATCATTTATGTGGTATATGATTATATTTAGAACCCTATACGGTTAGGATAAATTGGGTATTTTTGAGTTATATTATGTTTTGGAGTGAAAGATGAGTTTGTAGTAGAACTTTATTAATGGATAAAACTCTAATAATAAAGTAAGTATATCTCCTTATGATCTTGGCCATTCTCATTAATAAATTTTTCAACATTATTAAAAGGAACATAGACCAAAAACGTTGTCTGTTTACTTTTCCTACGAGGTAATCAAAGACCTTTCAACCCATCACAAGTTTATGGCTTTCAGATCGTTAACTTTCTCGTAATAATATTCTCGATCACTCTCCATCAGAATATGACGATTATTTTTCTCTTCCATATCCATGTTTTCCTACATGGAAAAGTGGTATGTTTTATTTTTGGTAACCTTCATACTTACCCTTCTTTATTTTAAAATAGAGGCATCGTTAATCCTTTTTTTGACGTGGGATTTCAACTAAGATATTTTGAAATGTCAACCCCAAGTTTCCAATACCAAGCATAAATTGTGAGGATGAAATTTATTAAATGATAGAAGAATGTAACACCCCAATCTCCCATGGTATTCTTCTCTTTTAATAATACAATAGCGTGTGTTGTATGCAACTTCGAGTTCTAACACACAACAACCACTCAAACTAGGCATTATGAATAGTAATACCCACTTTTTGAAATTTTATGACTTTTATGTTTTAAAATGGACCTCATTTTTGGATTTTTAATATTTAAATTATCTTATGGTGAATTTTTGTTACTTTTCTGATAACTTTCATATTTTTATGAATAGTGAAAATTACTAAATTTTAATTAAAACTAACTTTTTTAATATAAATAATTAACATTGATAAATTATGCATTTGAATGGTTTAGAAGTATAATTAGATTTTACTTTATAATTTAATACAATTTAGGTCATTATAAGTAATTTCACATTTAAATTTGACGTAAACATATGTCAATATTTTGGTTGTTATTATTTCATAAAAACACGCTTTTTGTTTTGACAATAGGAATTAATTTTAAATTCATTTTTAAAACTTATGTGTTTTGAATTTAGAAAAATGAATTCCATATGTGGAATCAGGAGGTATAATTTTTTTTAAATAGGTAACTTTTATTTTTAGACATTTTGAATAATTACTTCTGTAAATATTTTATTTACCATGGTTAAAGGGTATATCCTGTAAATAAGGGTAATAAATAATATTATAATAATATTATATTACCCTAAAATGTGTCCTAACCCTATTTTCTGATACATTTCCGACCATGGGAATCTTTGGGTCGATTTGGGGACCACATGGAGCCACATGAGAGTGATAATGACACCTTATATTAATTAATTTCAAGTAAAGGTAAAAATGGCATAAACATATATCATTTAGTAAAACAATTTTTACAGGCTGCTATATAAGTTATCCTTTCGACTATAAATATTAATTATAAACTTAAAAATATTTCCTAAATAATGGTATTTTATTTATAATTTTTAGACCTTTAATAATTAAATTTCATTATGACATAATGATAAAGCAGTGTTTTCCTTATTAATGAAAGAATCAAATAAACTATATTATAAATGTTGAAATAAATATAATTTGAATATTTTCATGCCTTCCAAGAAGTTTCTAAGTTACTATTTCATGTTTTGATTGATTAAATAAATTTATTTTTAAATAATAAAGTTTTTATGCCTTTAAAAAAATCCATTATTAAATAGTGTCAAAATTGACATAAAAGGGTTTTTAAAAAAAATATTATATTATCAATTTATATAATATTTATAAAAGTCTAAGGTTCGGCCAATGGACATATATGATGATATGTATGTCATTAATTAACCACTTGGGGTTATCTACGAAGTTTATAGTATGTTTATTAACCATATAATATAAAAATACAAAGAGACATGGTAAATGTCAAACTATTTAACTAAGAGTTAAATCTAAATGATAAGGTTAATATAGTAAACCAAACCTATATAAAACCTATTAGTTGAGTGTTTATCGACCCATACCCTCATTATACATTAAATAATCCACTTTGGAGCCATGAAAAATAGAAAATTATTTTATTATAAAATAATATTTCTAGCTTTTCCTAAAGTGCCCCTCACCCCTCTTATAAAAGGGCACCCCACATTCTCTCTCATTTAAACCTTCAAATCCATTTGGTTCAGACAAACCCTACCCAAATATTTTCTACACAGTCCTACCTTAATCCTAGAGGCCTTCCTTTAGTCAGAAATCCAACCTAAGGATCCCTTTTGATCAAATCAAAAGGAAGAACTAGAAGAAGAGGTAAATATTTCGTCATCTCTTTCAAGTTCTTTTCTTCTTCCACTTCCTTTTTCATTGTTTTTTCCATTATAAAATAATAACTCCTGTATCTTCTATATACTGTGATTTTATTATAAATATGGTACAACCAAATTCATTATTATATCCATCCTTTGAATGACATGTCACCATACGTGGGTACAAACGGCTTACTGTTTCCACGTCGTGGTGTAATTGTTATTCAATACATTTTTATTTGAATGGGTATAATAATGATGTTTAATTGATGTAAATAATAAATATAACATGATAATGATTCTATATATATGATATACCATCCAATTATATATTATTTTAATATCAAAATAATGATATTATCACTCGTGCATACGTACGGATTATCATCTCCACGAACGCGATGAGATTCATTCCCCATCATATACATTCAAGACTAATTTTCATTTGATGATCAAAAATAATGTTTGAAGACTTAATATCATTCTGTATATTAATAAGATACATCCCATCCATAAAAAATACTACTCACATAATAAATAATATAAAGGAAAATTAATCTGTTAACACCTGAAACGACGATAATACTAAGATATCATTAACAAAACAATGTTAAAAGATAATATATGATATCATATTAATGTATATGATTCTTGTATAATTTAATTACAATTATTTAACCATTATAAAGTAGGTTAACCTACCCTCAACCAAGGAAAAGTGCAAGGTAAGGGTAAATTTCACAATCTCTTTACTATTCGAGGTTGTTTTACGTAAGTATCTACTGGGACCTCTTTATCATCCACATCCATGTTTCATAAAAATTTATTTCAAAACATTTTTACTATTTACTAGGAAATGGGTTAAAGTCATTTATACCCTTCTATTTTTTTAAAGGAATTTTTCCGTTGTTTTCCAAACAAGTTACTTTTTGTCCTTTTTGACAAATTTAAGGTAAGAATGTTTTTTAACTTATACGGTCGGTGCAGCTATTTTCTTCCATTATAACATCATCAAAGATTAGATTATAATATTATAAGAATATTTTCAAAATAAATGTTTTCTTTATAATTATATGACTCTTAAATGATTTCAAAATAGAAAGAGATATTTCTCTAAAAAATGTTTTGATTTCATTAATGTCAACATCCTTTGATGTATTCTAAGTTTATTTGAAGATAATTTATTATGATACAAAACTTCTATATTGTATTGAAGTTTTTGTGATATGTTTGACTATGGATATGCTATATTTATACTATTCATGGTTTATGGTTAAAGTAATGACATTTTTTATGCTAGTTTTAATACGAATGTTTATGTTATATTTCAACCTTTTCATTTGAGGAATGTATTGGACTTAGTAAGTGACGGGTGGAGCCCGATATAGCTCCTCAATGCATCGGTAGGTCTCATGAGACAACTTGACGTGGAATTGGAAGAGGACCTTTCCCAATTTGATATGTGGTTTTGGCCGAGGCCTTAATCAGTTTTAGATGTCTTGGCTGAGGCCTTGACAAAATGTTTCAGAATGTCCGACATTATATATTCCCTCATTATGAAAATAATATTTATGGTCCATGTAGTCATTCGACTAGTAGAATACCAATGATTATGTTTTATTATGGAAATATTTACTCAGTTCATATTCCTTCCACAAAATTATTCATGTTTATTATTGGTAAAGGCATGTGGTTTCAATTACTCATCATGCTTAATATTAATGTTATCATCCGCTGTATTTCTTACCCTTAATGAGCGTTTGAGCTCACCCCTTTCATATGCTTCATTTTCCTAGGATATGAAGAAGTTAGTTATGAGTGACTTGCAGGCATAATCTTGGATGCTTGGATGTTTCTAATGGAATAAATTTGTGTTGTATTTCTTTTCAAGTTGTAAAGTTGAACTTATGTTTGAATCTTGATTCCAATAATACTAAATTTATCTGTCTTTAGAGACATAATTTTCTTATGATCATGTCAATGTTATGTAATAATGCACCAAATCTAGGTAATTGGGGTTGGGTCATTACAAAATTTTCCTGAGTTCGACATGGATTTTGATGGAATTATAAGTTTCCCGACTCTTTTATGTGTCTCATCAATTATGGGTTACAATAAAGATCTTTTTTTGTGGATCATAGTTCATTATTGTCATTAATATTAAAAGTATGAATATGTATAAATATTTGGAATTGAATTTTTGGTGGGACAGTATGAAGAGAGATATTTCAAAATATATATTTATGTGCTTGGTATAACATTAAGTCAAGGGTGAGAGATATATGTATATGGGGGTGTTGTGACCATTACGCATACTAGAATGGATATGGGAAAATTACCATGGGTTTTCTCATCGAACACCCAAGTACTTTTAAAGGATGTAATTCTGTTTGTGTTGTATTTGATCACCACATGAAGTCATCACACTCTATTACTATCAGAGGAGTTTTTCATCATGACCATATTACTAGAATCTTTATTAAGGAAGTGGTAAGTTTATATGAAATAATACATTCTATGGTATCTAATTATGATCTAAGGTTTACCTACATGTTTTGGAAAAGACATCTATAGGCTATAGATAAAGAGTTAAGCTTCCTAAATGATTATCATTCTCATATAGATAGTTAGTATGATATAACCATTCAAACTATGGATGATATTTTTAGATATTGTTCCCTTTTTTCAAATGGGGTTGGGATCAATATCTTCCTATAGTAAATATTTATTACAATAATAGATTTCATTTGAGCATTTAAATGGATCCTTATAAAGACATATGTGGAAAGAAGTGTAAAAATATAACATGCACGGATGATACTGGAGAAAGAAAACCATTGGGACCTAAGATAGATAAGTAAATTTCATAGAAATTCACATCTATTCATCTGAAAATCAAGGCATCTCAAAGTCGGTACAAAAGTTATATTTATAATCATCAGTTGAATTTGGAATATGAAGTTAGTGAAAAACTATTTCTATGAATTTATTTATGGAATAATATTATGATATTTTAAAGTAAAGTAAAGAAAATCCCTAGTCATATTTTCCCTTTTAATATTATTGATGGACTAGGGTGTGTAGCTTTTCACTTGGATCTTCCACCAAACCAATCTCATGTTCATTATGAGTTCCACATATCTCTGCTGGGGAAGTACATTCTTGATATATCACATGTACTGAAATCAGAGTTCATACCACTATAACATGAACTTTATTTTGAATAAAAACTCATAAATATATTGGATTATAGATATAAATTTCCACATAACATGACTACTCAACAAAGAAAAGTCCAATGGGGGAATCAAAAATTCAAAGAAGCTAGTTGGGAACCCTAGGATGTAATGAAACAGATATATCTGCTTTCTTTATTATTACATTGATTGATTTTCAGTTATAAATTCATTATAACATGGTTATAATGTAAAAACTTCATTATTTAGAAAATATTTATCTTTAAATAATTATATTTATTATATATCTGTTATTACACAAAACCCTGAGTTCAAATGAAGCACGATATACTATTAAAATATTATTTTGTGATAGTTATATCCTAGCCATTGGATTAGATATTATGAATAATATTAACTAATTCATGAAATATATATTGTTTATATGTGTAAAAAATGAATTCATTAGGTATCTATTAATTATAAAAAATCATTTTAAAGTGAAAGAGATATTTTTATGAAACAAAATAGTTTTTATGCATACATTATACTTTTATCATAATAAATTATTCACAATTGGTGACCAATTTTAATGAAATAGAAATATTATATATTATATAAAATCTTTTATCATTTATATAATATTTTTTTCTAAGCATGGGATAAGAATAAATATTGTTTTATATTTAAAAATGTATTTTCCTAAAAGGAGGTTTTCATCATGTTTTGTGTGATTATTTTAAAATTAATGTCTACCAATTATATAAATTTAATATGATAAAATAAATTCCATATTTGGAATTAGGACGTTCATGTTTGGAAAATATATGCCTTAAATTTTTTTCAATATGAATAGTATCCTTATTAAAATTTATCACCTCGATAAAAGCTAAATCGGGTTAATCCAGGTTAAAAAATCTTAAGGTGGAATTTTTTCATATTAAATCATATTGGATGAAGGTAATTTGACCTCTATCACCTTAGGATATACATTTAATTTTATAAGGAAATTTTTCCAATTAAAATGACCAATCAAATATTTAATGTAAAGTAAAATTCAAAATGTCACTCTCTTAATTTTAAATATTTTTTATGTGTCCGCATAGAGAAAAAAAAGTTATGAATGAAAATAAATGAATATTTTTTTAATCATGAAAATATTTTTATGAGGGAAATTTATTTATAATTTTTAGTATTTATATAATTACTATAAATTCTTATGCAATGCCGATGTATATTTTCATCAACTAACAAAAAAATATAATAAGTGATTTTAAAAATATTCAAACTAGTATAATATGAATGAGTTATAGTGTTACACAAATTTTATAGATTAATTTGAAATATTAGCGTTCTATTAAAAGATTATATCTGAATTAAAATAATTTATTTTTGTCTTTTATGTCCTATTAAAGGATTATTTCCCAAATTGACATTATTGATATTTTATCAAAATTATATTTAATTAAATTATCTAAAAAACATAAAAATATTAAAATAGGACAAGTTGGATAATATATGGTCATTAATTTCATCATTTGGTTGTTTATGATACAATATTCCCCTTATATTTCATATTATAACCCTTTAGAAGCTAAAAAGAAGTTACAACAGTTAATGTAAAAATATGTTAATTAAAGGGATAAACCAAAAGATAAAGTTTAAAGCCATCATACACCAATCAAAATTTTATTGTTTGAAGATATTTCAAACACATCCTATATCATCTTTGAATCCTTGTTTTTTTCATGTTAATTAGGAAAGAGAATTACTTTATTACATTTTAATCTTTTATAAAATTCCAAGAGTAACTCTCCCATCAATTTTTAAAGGGAACCTCTCATTTCCTTTATATCACTTTGAGAATTATATCTTGACCAAACCTAGAAAATTATCTTATAAATTCCCATGTACATATTCCATGGGTTCTTATCTTCTAGAAATACAAACTTTATGTTCCTTATATGGATATCGAAAAACATTTTTTTCCAAAAAAGCGTTAATATCATTAACCTATCACCTTCATTTAATTATTATTTTATCTCCTATTAATCTATTATTATCATCCAAAAACAATATATTGTGTATTTTAAATGTAAAAAATGTTATTATCATTATTATTAACCCACCTTTAATAAACCTATTTCAATCAAATGGGAAGTGAAATTATCGTTGGTGAATATGTACGACATTTCATCTCCACATAGTGATACAGTTCATTTTATATCACTATATTTTTTGGATTATTATTATAAAGGGTTTAATGTTTAAATGTGATATTTATGGAATAATTATTCTTATTTAATTATAAAATCATATCAACATTCTTCCCTTCCAAACTTTTGGAAAACAATAATGTTGCTTGTGTGTACATGTGGGATACCACCTTCACAAGGAGATGCGATTAATTTTTCATTTATATTTTACTTGGATAGTAACAGGGATGGATTTAAAAATATAAATGATATAATAATAATTATGGAAAGGAGAATTATTATTTTCCTTTATTTCATTTCACCTTTCAAAAAGTGAAAACAGTGTTCATGTGTACATATGACAAACTATCTTAATAAATGATAAAATTAATTTTTCTATCCCTAACATTTATGGATGACTATATATATAATATAGGATTTTTATATCATTACTAACATTCTAGAGATAATGGAAGCATGATAAAAATAAAAGGATTGAAACTTTCTAACTAAAATTATTATGAAGGAATGAAATATTTTACACCCATAAATAATGATTTTGATAATGGGTTATTAGTAAGTTGGTTTTGAAATATCTTAATGTGTAAGATCCAAAGCTTTTGGAGATAATGCAAGATCATTTTTAGGTACAATTTAAGGTTTTTTTATTATACCTTAGGGTGATTTTTTTGGGTTTCTATGGGTGAAATAAAAAAATTTGGAAGCTAAAGGGGTTGTGCATGATTTTCACAAAGTTGTGAAAAGGCATGAGGTTTTTTCTAGGAAACTATGGATCTTGTTTGGGTGAGATAGGAGGTGGTTCATGGTTTGGCCAAACCATGTGGCCTCCCTCCCAAATCGTGAACCCTCTAACAGAGGGTGTTTTAATGGTTGGCATATGGTTTTTCAAATTGTGTGACCCCTAAATAGAGATGCATTTTTAAAGTGCAAACTTTGGAGGGTTGTTCACCTCTTCCCAAGAAACATTGTACATAGGATTTAATTTCCATCCTGATTTTAAAAAAATCATGAACACCCCAGTTTTAACCCCTATTCTCCTCCACTCAATATAACACTATTTCCTCCAGTTTTGGAATCCCCTAAAAGGATTATAAGGATCCTCAATCTCCTTTATTGAAAAATCAATGATCCAACTGAATGATTGTCTCCTCTATGGAATTTGTTTTCTTCCCCGTTATATTTTATCCCTATCTGATCTCTCTTAGATGAAGAATGGGGATGATTGTTTCTCTATTGATGATGGTTTAGATCTAGTTTTTTATAGTTTTTTTATACTGTATCTCCATTTTATGTTTTGGGATGAGATCTATCACGCCATTGTGATTTCTGTCCTTCTACGTCAATTTGGGGGTTTTGGAATGGTGAACATTCGTCAAAAATCTTGATTTATGTAGTATAATTTTAAATTACCATAGTCTTGATTATTAAATTCATGTATTTGTTTGTGAAATTTAAATTTCTATATTGGGAAATTTAATTCTAAATTGAGTTAATTTATTGACTATTTATCCGTTGTGATAATGAAATTGGTGAATATGTTATAATGAAGTCAGTGAATAATATGATTGTAATATTGATTGATTAATGGTTTATGAATTTGATATAGACACATGGTGTGTGGTTATATGATTGAAATGATGCAATTATGTAATGGGTTGATAATGAATTATTGCAATGGTAGATAAATTGTTGGAAATATGGAAACATGAAATGAGATATTTTTTAATGAGTTATGGGATTGGGAATGCTGCTCCAAATACCCTTGTGGTGATATATTTAAACTCTATAACATAATTGTATATATGTATTATATTTGATCACGGTGTTTTGGGATAGGGACTACTACTCCAAATACCCATGGGGGTCGGACTGCTTCTCTAGGCCCCAATTATTTGAATGTGAAATTGGGACCAAATGAATACTGAAATCCCATGATGAAATGAAATGTGACACCCCTTGGGGGAAGGTTCACACTCTGGCATTGGATGAAGCAGGTATTGGTGGTTCATGTGTCATCATGAACTCATGGTTTTAGGTGATTAACTAAATAATAATTTAGTGTGAAAATTATTTACCTCATCATTTGTATTTTTATTCTTTATACAACTTCATTCAATATTTTATATTGGATATTGGTTTAGACATTGGTGGTGGTGGACTACTGAGTTTTACTCACACCCTACTTAGGAAACCTGATCGGAACCTAAATAGACTACATGTTTTCTGGATTGGATAAGGGAAATAGCCCTATGTTAGATCGATGAGTAGGGATGGAACATTGATGAGTGAACCAAACATGATTTCGGGACCTACTTGGTAGATATTTGTGTGTATTTATTTTGTGTTTTATTTAGCCACTTGACACATATTTGGCATGGAATATTTACTAATTGGGTTTGTGGTCATTTGTCCTTATTTTCAAATTATCATGTGATGTTGTTATTTATTGGTAATATAAATTTTTATAGTTATTATTCATTAACATTATTTTATTATTTATTTATTTATATTGTTGTGATACTTTGATAAAGAGGGTATAGTATCCCACATTCTATATTATACAATCACTACTATGATGAGTTGGGAATTGGTAAAGAGAACATGTATCAGAGTATCTAAGCCATGTATTGTATTAAAACCAAGTACCAACAGTGGGATTGCAGTTCTTGATGATTACTATTACAACTGAATTTCAATTCAACTCAAGTGATACACTTGTTTTCAGATGTTATTACTTCCCAAATTTTTTCTTCGTGCCCTATTATGACATGGGAGTTAAGCATACATGCATCATTTTAGGAACTTCAGATTTTATACGACATGCATGATTTTATACATGAATGGGAAAAAATGTTTTGGGTGAGTTGTTAAAAAAAGAAATGATTTTATTTGTTTGAATAATATAGGATAAAATGGTCCTTAATATGGAATTGACAAATGTAAATGATGATAAATGCGGTAAATTGACATGAGTAAAATGGTGTCTAATTTAAAACATTGAAATATCAAAAAAAAATTACCCTATATTATCCAGGACCCAAGTGAGGGATGGTTAAGGGTTGTGATAGTTCCTCGGTTTTGACCATGTGGAAGGGTATCAGGGATAAATTATTATGGACTTATATGAATCCTTATTTTGTTAATGTGTTAATGATGTGTTATGTGTCCTAAGATGTGTGATTTAATTGAGAGATATTCCTCCATATTTATTCTTGTTGATAGGATGAAAAGATGACATGAATTGAAATGAGCCTCCAGTAGCAGAACCAAAGTGTCTGATTGGTCCTGGTGAAGGGTTGGGATAGTGGTTCTATGAGAACATTTCTCTATTTATGTATTTTTTGGAGAGATACCCAAAAAAAATTGTGAGGAGTATGTCTGACTTGACATGAGTGTTCCAGTTTCAACACCCTCTAACAGTCACTAGAGAGGGTGGATATGAGGTAACTGGGTTCTGGATTGAATTTATCTAGACATTCCTTGAAAATTTATATATTCATGTACATAAGAGAGTCAAACTGCATTCTTATATATTAATTGGTCAATAAAATCTCTAGTGGGATATTCAGACTCAAGATGGTAAGATGGAAACATGGTATGGAATGGATTCCAGGATTTTTTTTAGAAAACATTTACATTGAGATGATAAGGTAGGAGAGGGAGGGTGAGTTTGTTTGGCTAGCCTAGTGGAGTATGTCTGCGATGGACTACTCCAGTCACTTTAAATATTTAGAATTCATTGTCTCAATTTTTTACGGAGATGTGTCTACCTCAGTATGGTGCTTCTAAGATGGGCTTAAATGTTATCTTATGTCCTGAGTTAACATATTTAGTTTTACGAATGTTTTATGAGGTGGTAAATTTGGCTCTCATTTCTATGGGTACCTGAAGGAGGATTCAGGTGGAATACAAGTTGTTTTCACTAGAATATCAAGAGTTATATCTACCAAGAGTAGAAAACATCACTTTGATAATTTCAACCATGGAGAGGTAAAACAGAGTGGCTAATGAGAAGGATTAGTTACTCAGAGTAATATGTAATTTGATTTTCACTAGTGTGGTAGGTTGGGTCACATTCACTACAAGTGCCAATGAAGAATATTGGAGTTTTGAGCATATGTAAGCATGGGTTACTTGTATAGGTATTATAATAACCCTCGACTAATGGGTGGTGACCGAGGATCCATATATATTCAGAGTGTTTGAATGGGGTCTTCTACCTCATATCATTCAGTCAGTTGGAGTTCTTTTGGTCGTAGTGGTTGACATAGTGGATATGGTATGTCTGGGAAAGATTGCCTGACTCAGAAGTGTGGTGGAGCATATGGAAGAGGGGAATGACATTTTCATGTATTTTATCCTACACTTTTAGATAGAGATGTTAGGATATCCATAGTTAGAGGTTATATACATGAAACTTATACACATTCTAGAGCCTTATTTGATACTGGAGCCTCTCATTATTTTATATTTGTACAACTATTGAATGGTTTGAGTCTAGTAGAGGAGTTTGTAAGTGGGGTTATGATGATTGACACACCATTGGGAGTACATCTGGGAGACATGTGTTTATGTAAAGGTTGTTCTCTTAAATTTTGGGAGTATCATTTACATTGGTAACTTAATAGAATCTACATGTCATATTTTGACTTTATTTTGGGTATGAAATAGTAATTATCATACTGAGGCCACATTAATTGTTACTGTAGGATAGTGACCATTACATCTACTGAAGAAAACAATTATATTAATCGCAGAGAGTGAGATATCTAGGCAGTCTATAAAGGGTTAGTTCATCATCAACTAGGGGATATCACCACCTTGGTTTCAAGTATTTTTCTTAATGATGAAGGTGTAAATCATGATTTTTTTCCACCCATAGTGTATTGGTTTTAGTATTTGTTTCTTGAGTAATGATCATGGTTACCACTGGAAAGGGATTTTGATTATACAATTGAGCTCATTCTTGGAGTTGAACCAATTTATCTTCCACCTTATAAAATGGAAAAAATAAATGTTCAATAACTTAAGACATGAATGGAATTGTTTATGGATAGTGGATTTAACCGTCCAAGTACATAAGCTTTGGGATCTTGATTTTTTTCTAAGAAGGATGATGTGACCGTGAGTTAATTTATTGATTACTGGATGATGAGTTGTTTGATAGTGAATAACTAGTATCCTCTTCCATGTATTGAGGATATCTTTGATCAGTTGAGAGAAGATTGCGTATTATTCAAGATAAACATCTGATATGGGTGTCATCAGTTGAGAGTTTAGGAATCTGATATACCAAAAACAACTTTTAGAAGAAGGTATAACCTATTTGAGTTCATCATGATCTTATTCGTGATAAAAAATGCATTTTTTCTTTATAGACTTGATGAAATGAACCTTCCACCCATACCTAGATTAGGTTTTGGTTGTTTTTTTAGATGAAATCTTTGGGTAATTCAAGACTCATGATGATCATTCCAAACATATTGGCATCATATTTAGTACACTAATAAAGCATTGGCTATATTCCATGTTATCTAACTATGAATTATGGATCAAATAGTTACATTTATTGGGTAACATCATCTATTATGAAGTAGTTTCAGTAGTCCCATAAAAAGTTTTGGTAGTGGTTTCTTGGGATTGTCCTGAGAATGTTTATGATATATGATTATTCTGGTTTTATTGGTATATTATCGATGGTTCATACAAGAATTTTCATTTTTAGAAGCCCCACATTCGGTATTGACCAATAAAGTGATAAATTTTGAGTGGTATGGATAATTTGATAACTCTTTCTAAGAATTAAGTAATCATTTTTAAAATGTGTCGATTTTGATCCTACCTATGCTGGGTGAGAAGTATATAGTGTTTTGGGATCCATCCAGGTTTGAACATGGATTAGTGTTGTTGTAGGGGGATTGAGTTGTGGGATATGGGTCATGATATTTGAGGCCACATGAACAGAATTACCATACTCATTAGGCGGAAATGGTTTTGTTGGTTTATTCCTTAAAGTGTTAGTCGTATTATATATTGGGTAAAATATTAATTTTTCATATAGATCACAATATTTTAGAGTATATATTTTTATAGAGATATTTGAATCTCTAACAGATGATGTGGGTTGAGTATATTCAACTATTTGATTTAAAGATAGCACATACACCTAGAAGGGGGACAATGTTACTACCGTTTTAAGTAAGAATATATAAACTCAAGTAGTTCATTAGTCTTGTTCAGAGTAGAGGATGATGAATTTGATGGTTGAGATGCATATTGTGGTTCTATAGAGTCAAAATCATATGACCCTCATATTAGTATCAGTAGATTCTACACTATTTTGAGCCCAATAATGGGGAGGTAATCTGAGGATCTGGAGTGTTTGATCTTGACGGAAAGCCTTGAAGGTGGGGAGTCACCTTCTGATTGTACTATAGATGAGGAAGGGGATTAGCTATGTATAGAACCATGTTTTTGTTCTTATGTGTATGTGAGAGGAGCTGATACATGAATTTCATGCTTCAAAGTGGGGGGTATATCCTAGTTTGAACAAAATGTACCATGAACTATGTCGATAGTATTGGTGGTCAAGCATGAAAAGGGATATTGTAGGGTTCCTGAAAAGACTCTACACTTATCTTTAGGTGAAGGTAGAGTATCCACAACCTGGTGGTTGTCAATTGTTTTTACTCATTCTAAAATGGAAGTGGGATGAATTTACTATTTATTTTATGGTGAGTCTTATAAGGACACCTCAGGATAATGATTCCCTTTAGTTAATTGTATACTGATTGAGGAAGGTATCCCATTTAATACCTATCTGAGAGAATTTCTTAGTGGAATGGTTAAGTGAATTTATGTTCAAGATATAGTCTATATGCATGGGGTACTATGAAGTATAGTTTTAGAACGTGAATCGTGTTTCACTTCACACTTTTGGTAAGGCTTATAGAAGTCATTGGGGACTCATGTTTTTCTGAGTATAGATTTCCACCCATAGATATATAGGGAGGTCAATATGTACTATTAAGGTGTTTGAGGATATGTTATTGGCATGTGTCCAAGACTTGGGGGGTCTTGGTAGAATCACTTAGTTTTTGTTAATGAGACATAATAGTAGGTTATGTTGATTCATAAATATCTAGATACAATTCAGAGAATAAAGAATTCAAATTCCAATCAATGTCGATAACCCCTAGTTTTTATAGTGTATGATCATGTATTCCTTCAGGTTTCACCAATAATGGTTCACCATAGGATATATAGGTAGGTAATGTTGTTTCCTAGTTTCATTAGACCATTTGAGATTGTGTAAATAATCTGGTCGGTGTCGTACCGATTGGATCTTCCACATTGGTATAGTGTTATGCATGTTTTTTTTCATGTGTCACAACTTCATTAGCATCACCCAAACATTATCATGTGATTGATGTTGATGATTTTGATCTTGATGCTGATTACTCCTTTGAATTAAATCTTATTGGTGTTATGGATCATAGTGAGAAAGTGATAAGGAGAATTACCATGTCGATAGTTCGAGTTTAGCAACAGTGTGGAAGAGTCCATGATGAAAATTGGGAGAGAGAAGATATGTGATATTATTGGCCCAATATTTTCACTATATAATCATAGAGATACAATGGATTACATCTAGAAGATAAGATTTTAAAATATAGAAAGATTGTAAGATCCCTAACTTTTGGGGGATGCCACATGTTCGTTTTCAGGTACTCCTTTACCCTGTTTTTTATACTTTGGGTGGTTTTAGTTTCAGGGTTGTTTTGGGTGAAATCAAAAAAAAATTGGAAGATAAAGGGTTTATTTATGTTTAGTTCATGGTAAGGGAAAACAATGTGGTTTTGCCTAAGAAATTGTGTTTCCCAATTGGGTGAAACATGAGGAAATTCGCGGTTGGTGGATGGTTTTTCTAAACTATACAGCCTCCCTCCAAAACTTTTCACCCTCAAATAGAGGGGATTTTCACGGTTAGCACATGGTTTATCAAACGATGTGCCTATTAAGATAAATCATGTGAGCACTAAATAAGGATGCATGGATAAGGCACATAGTTTGGAAAAATTTGTTCCCCAGTACAGGAAACTATGTGTGGGGGATTTAATTCCCTTGAAAATTTTAATAAGAACACCCTAACCCACTGGTTTTGACCTCTATTCACCCCACATGGGCTAACCTTATTTCCTCTAATTTTGGAATCCCTTGGGAGGATTCAAAGGATCTTTTAACCCCTTTATTGATGAATGGAAGATCCAATTGATAGATTATCTTCTCTACAATGTTTGTTTTCTTCCCCATTTAGTTTTATCACTCTTACATCTCTCTTTCCTGATGAACATAGATGATTCGTCCTCCGTTTTTGATGGATTTGATATTTTATTGGATGTGTTCTGTTGGTTCTTGATACTAGGTTTTAGTCCTAGATCTTCTACATTGTTGTGATTACAGTCTTACCAAAAAAAATTGGGGGTTTTTGATTGCAAAAATCTTAGCTAAGGTTGTCTAATTTTCAATTACCATAGTGTTTATTGTTAAATGTGTTTATGTGAATGTGAAATTAAAATTTCCACATTGGGAAATTTTAATCTTAATTCAATTAGTAGATTGATTACTTTTCCCATGTGATAATAAAATTGATTGAATATGTGATAATGAATTTGGGGAATAATTGGATTATGAAATTCATTGATTAATGGTTTATGAACCCAATAGTGACTAATGGGGTATGTTTATATGACATAAATGTTGAAATTATGAAATTATTTGATATTTAATTATTTCAAAGGTTGATAAATGTTTGGAAATATATATTCAACAAAATATAATATTTTTTACTAAGTTGTGGGATAAGTTCTACTACTCCAAATACTCATGGGGTTCCAGACTACCACTCTAGGACCCCATTATATATATGTATTGTATATGATCACTCATTTGTGGGATTGTGATTGCCACTCCAAATATGAATGGGATGAAAACCCGATAATCAAGGCCCCCATTGTTTAAATGGAATATTGAGACAAAATGAATAATGGAAAACCATGATAAAATTAAATGTGATATACATTTGTAGATGGTTTAGACTCTAACATGGGCCTAAGAAGGCATTGATTGCTTAGGTGTTATCATGAACCTAGGGTTTTATGTGGTCAATTAAAGAATAATTTAATATGAAAATTATTTACCTTATAATTTGTATTTTTACTCCTTATACAAATTTATACACTATTATAGATGGGATATTGTTTTGGACACCATTGGTGGTTGAATATGGAGTTATAATCACACCCTACTCAGGCTTCCTAATCAGTACCCGAATAGATATCATGATTAAAGGACAAGATAAGTCCAATAACACTATATTAGATTGTTGAGTTTGGATAGTGCATGGATGAGGAAACTAAACATGATGTCTGGCCCCTCATGGGATATTTTTGTGTGTCTTTATTTTGGGTTTTATTTATACACTTGACACATATTTGGCATGTAATATTTTCTGCTTCGATTTGGGTTTATTTATCCCTATTTTTAGCTTATCATGTGATTTTGGTCTTTATTGGACATAGAAATTATTCTAGTTATCAATCTTTATTGTTTTGTTATTTTTTATTTATTCCCTCTCTTTTCATTCTTTGATAAAGAGTTTATATTCACTCCACATTATATTTAAGACCCTCTTGGCTAGTCGTTAGCCTCTGGGATATGGGGAGGTGCACATGAGGTCATGTAACCAATTGGATCAGGGCATTGGTGAATGGAACCCAGGTTGGGACATTACATAATGGGGTCATTTAAGGTATTATATGTATATAAATCATTATTTTATAGACTTATAATAAATTTAAATTTATTATAAAAGAGGATAGAGTACATTCAAATCATTTCAAACTCAGGGTTAGGTTTTATCATCTCAAATTGTCTTCTTTGGGATACATGTTATGTTATGCGCCTATATTAATTTATGAGATGTTTATATAGACCCATTGACATGTTATATCATGAATAACCTTATAATCATGGCATTTAATGTTACACCCCACCCCAAAATCCCAGAGTCAGTGAATTAGTTTATTGGATTGGCTTGATTACAAGGAATAAAATGCCAAAGGAATTATTAGTTTAGCTGTACTAAAAGACTGAATTACATTCATGATACCCCTAATACATTTGGAAAATTGAATAAAACATGATACAATATTAAATAAACTGCATCCTTAAAATCATATTCAACATTTTCTTCTTCATTACCTAGGGAAAGGGAACATAATAATGGAAGTAAGATCAGATTCTAATTAAGGGTAAGTAAAAACTATCGATGTTATTATAATCAGGAAAATTATTCATGGTGAATAACTGAAAATACATGCCTTCAAAAAGAAACATGGGAATAATATGGCATGAATGAAAGTAGAGTAAACAAATCCATATAACAGATCACATGAATCTTTACCATGTATACTATCATAGTTTAATAATAACATTATTTATAAATTACTTATATCAGAATGAGGGAATATATATACTAGACATCACAGAACTATTGTTGAGGCCTTGGCTAAGACTTCTGAAAATACTAGGGCAAGGCCTCAGCCCAAATACAATTCTATTTTGTCTCATGAGACCTACCGATGCATCGAGAGGTTGTAGTGGACCCCACCCAGCAATTGATAAGTCTAATGAATTACTCATATTTATAATAAAATATATCTTTAAATAGAAGTGTCTCATAAAACTTTTAAATATCTGAATCATAATCATAGATGAAAGTACTCTAATTAAATCACTGATAAACTCTTCAGGAAAATGATGATTAAACATTCCAAAGTGTCCCATACCACATGGAAAAATTTAATTCGTAATTCCATATAAAATCATAAGAATAATAAGACTCATTATTTGATATATAAAATGGAATTACATACACCACATGCATGGAATAAGTGGTGAACAAGTCATAAATCTCATTTTACTAAAAGTGAGCTGAAAAACCGATTTTTCTTTAGAAAGAATAGTTCTTTTGGAAAACCATTTTTATTTGTCATAAAATCTGATTTTAAACTTTATATCCACAAAAAGAAAATAAAAATACATTAAAATAATATTTTAGGTATAATTGATGTCCTGCGTAAGTGAAATCATGTAAAAAATAGTTTTTAATAATCTTAGGAAATAAAACATTTTAGTGCTGTTTAAGGAAGAGATTTTAAAATAGAAAGGATTGATTTTTTTCATAAACCAAAAATAAACAAAGATATTTATTCATGATAAATTTTTTTAATTTATAAACATAATTATAGCTTAAAATATATTAAATAGGGCACTTCATAATGGGTAAGAATTTGAGAAGTTTCCTTGAATCAGGCTTGTTTATTGGGAAGAATTGAGAAGAAACCCATTTTAAAACATTAATATAACCATAAAAGAAGGTTGATATGATCTAGATATATTATTTTGGAAAATATAAAAATAATTTATAATATAGATACAAAAATAATGAATCATTACATTTGATTAAAGGTACATAAATTGTAACTTGAAGGATAACAGGGGTACGGGTAGAATTCTTTACCAATTTGCAATCAATTGAATTATATGCCCCAAAATTAATAATAATAAAATGATATATTTAATAGCACTAAAATAAAGATATTAATGATATATTAAATAAATAGAAAGTATAAATACACCATACATAATAAATATTGGTGAATGAGGAGTATCTCACCAAAAATGGAAGTGATATGAGAAAACCATTACCTTTTGTCTGAATGAGTTCTTTAATTGATATTAAGGTCCAAGAATATGAATGTACACTCATTAATAATTTTATTAAGAACATATTAAAAATTTATATTGTTTATTATACTTTTATTAAGTTAATTTAAATCCTTTTGATGAGTTATAATACTGAATTCTGTCATTTTGGAGTGTTCGTTTACTTGATTTTCTTGATCAGTTAACTTTAATATATATAACGGTGTTCACGTAAAATGGGTATAATTATAAAGAATTATAATTACATATTATTTGTAAAAATAAATAATTTTAAATGGTTATTTAATTTATTTGGTTATATGGTATGAGGATGAGTTATTAGATGAAATATTAATGGCAATCATTTAGATTATTTTGGCAGTATTTCGATTATTATGAAGTAGTTTTGTCGTATAAATTAGTATTTGGTATATATAATAGTTACAGAACATTAAATATGTTATTATACATATTTTATAGTATTATGTAACCATAATAAGGGTATCATGACCATCCTTGAAGAAGAAATTGTGGAATGAAAGTTCATCATCCAAGAAGGTTGTAAATTGGGACCTCCCAAACAACGATTTTGTTTTTAAAATAAAGGAGATAGAGAGATAGAGAGATAGTATTTTTAGGAAATATTTAACACCCCAATATTTCCTTGTACGTTATCTCTCCAAATCAATTCAATAACTTGTGTTATACGCAACATCGAGTTCAAGCGCACCACAACTTACCAAACTAGTCGTTCAAAAATTGGTTAAGAACAGTATTAGCTGAATTTTGAATTTTATATACTACATATAATTTTTTAATCCATATTATGTGTTTCTTAGACATAATATAAGAAAAAATAACTTTTTCAGATAAAATAATTATTTTTCAGAAAATGTAATTTTACAGCCTTTTAATGGCGAACCCATTTTAAAACCAATATTTGAAACTTTTATATATTCAATTAAATTAAATTATATTCTTATTTAGAAAAGGGACATAAAAATTTTGTGTGTATACATTTTTGGAACTCTTTTGATAACTTTCATATGTTGATGAATTGTAAAAAATACTAAATTTTCATTGAAAAAAACTTTTTTAATCGAAAGAATTTATAGTGTAAAGTTATTCATTTCAATGGTTTGGAAGTATAATTAGATTATATTTCTATCATTTAATACAAATTAGGTCATTATAAGTAATTTAATATTGAAATTTGACAAAAAAAACTCATGTCAATCTTTTGAAAGTTTTTACTTTTTAAAAACCCTCTATTTGGTTTTGACAACGAGCATTAATTAATTCAACTTCAATGATTTGAATTTTGTAAAATAGAATTCATTTTTGAATTTGTAATATCAAAATTATATTAGGGTGAATTTTAGGTATTTTTATGAAAACTTTCATTTTTAGATGAATATTGAAAAACAATGTGCTATATTTTAAACCCGACATTTTATTTAAATAATTATTTATTTTATATAAATTTATTTTAAGTCAAAATAGAAATATAATAACTATATAAGTTAAATTTAATTAATTAGAGTCATTTTATAACAAAATTAGATGTATAAAATTTTATTGAACTTGTTAACTTCTTTTACCCACCTTCTAGGCACATTTGCAAATTTGCATAAAATGTAATTTTACCACTTCTATGAATTGAATTTTAGGCATTCAGTATGAGGGACAATGGATTTATAGGCACTACAGAGTTGGTCCTTCCTAGGGTTTCAATCCTAGCCCCTTTTTTCGGGTTTTTTCCCAACAGTGCCCCCCATGCAGTTTATTCGGTTTTTGCTGAAGATTTGTTTAATTCCTTTTATTTGGAGGCTGATCTGATCGAGACCAGCTCCACAAAGCTCCCGATGGCATTTTCTGGTTTTTTTCTCTATTTTAGTTATGGAGGACACCATAGGTGGTACATGGTGGTGATGTTTATGGTAAATATTCCTTTCTCTTCACATTTTGATGAAGTGAGTTCGAAATGTACTGGTGTTTCGGATGTTCCTGGTTTACGATGCAATGTTGTTGTTTTAAGGTGGTTACGAAGTTCTTGCCGGCGACCAGTGTGATGCTGGGTTTTGACGATAGCAGTCTTGTTGGTGATGGTGGTGCGTTTCTTCTCTGGTGGTAAGGACGGTGATAACCATGACTCTGACTATGGAAAAGGAAAAAGGTAGGGACATGACTGCTCTCTTAGATTGAGGTCTCCTTGTGGTGGCTGGTCATTTGTGGATCGAGATGGGTTTACTCATGGTTCTAGGCAGATGTGGTGGTCCTTTTTTTATTTGACCTTTCTAAATTTGAATTTTGGAATTTTTAAACTTTGAATGTGGTGCGTAGTGGATTTTGTGGAGGTGGGATATGCATGTACTGGTGTCTCCTTTGTATGGTTCTCACTTACCCAAAAAGTGGTTTTTTAAAAAATAAAAAAATAGTAGCGGTGGATATTATAATTACCCTAACACATGTCTTAATTCCATTGGATAAGTTTTTTACACCAAAACCAACCTTAGGAATAAAATATGATCCTTTTGGTACACATTAATTAGATTAGGGCATTTATTATTTTTTTAATGAATAGTTAAAAGTTATAAATTCATTGTTTAATAACTAAAGAATTTATAATATAGATTAATACCTAAGATAAATTCGACTATAAATATTCATTAGAAATATAAAATGATTTTCTATATAATGGTATTATATTTACAATTTTTAAGTGTTAAATATTTAAATTTATTAATGACATAATGATGATACAGTAATTAATTTTATCAATGAAATATTAAAATAATTGATATTATAAATATAACAGTAAATGTAAATTGAAGATTTTTGTGCCATCCACGAATTTTTTGGTTTATTATGACATATTAGGGTTCATTAAATATTTTCTTTAAAGTGATAAAATTTATATGACTTTAACAAAAATAAAATACCAAATAGTGTCAAAATTGACATAAATGAGTTTTTAAAACAAACACTATATTATTAATTGATATAATACTTATAAAAATATAAGGTTCATCCAAAGTACATAAATAATGTAATATATATCAATAATTAACCACTTGGGTTTCTATTGGATTTTTATATTATGTTTATTAACCATTTAATATAATAATACTAGAGTACATGGTAAAAGTTAAACTATTTAACTAAGAGTTAAATATAAAAGATAGGGTTAATATGGCGACCTAAATATTTCTAAAACCTATTTTTTGAGATTATTTAATCCCATAACCACCTTATCTTTGAAATAAATAAATTTGGATCCATTATAAACTAAAAATTATTTTATAATAAACAATCTTTCAAACTTTTCCTAAAGTGGCCATCACCTCTCTTATAAAAGGGAACATAACCTTTTGTCAAAATCACGCCTCCAAATCAATTTGGCTCAGCCAAAACCTACCCAAATATCCCCCATCTTATCTTGCATAAACCCATATGTCTTCCCTTGACCATATAGCCAACCTATGGTGACATTTTGTTCAAATCAAAAGGAAACACCCAATGAAAAGATAATTATTTTATCACCTCTTTCAAAGTTCTTTTCATCTTCAACGTTCTCTTTATTTGTTATTTCCATACCAAAATAATAATTCCAGTACATTCTAAATACTGTTATGTTATTATAAATATGGTACAACCATACTCATTATTTTATCCATCCAATGAATGATAATGTCACCATGCGTGCATACATACGGCTTATTGTCTCCACATAGGGGTGTAATTTGTTATTCAACACTATGTTATTTGGATGGATTTAATTATGAGTAATTTGTTATAAATAATTAAAATAACATGATAATTTTTCTTTAAAATTAATAAACCATCCAATTCTATACCTTTTAATCATTAATGAAATGATATTGTCACTCATGTGTATGTACGACTTACCTTCTCCACGACGCAATGAGATTCATTTCTAGGTTCACCATTCAACGATGATTATAAAAATATATATTATTAATAAGTATGTGATATATGACATAATAATTCTACTAGAGGTATATATATATGTATGTACTTAAATATATTTTATTCACTTACATCTATTCAATACGATATGAAAATCGAAACAACATTTATGTGTACGTACGACCTACCATCTCCATAAACGGTGTTTTCCATTTCATATATCTATATATTATACATGTTTATATTCTAAATATATATAATTTATAAATAATTTTTTACATTTTTTAAGTATTAAAATAATTATCTAAATTATATGATCAATAATAACAAGATAAAACACGTACGATAAAGAAAGCGATTATTACCTGGAATGTTAATTTAACATGGAAATCATTATTAAATGGGTAGTGTAAAGACATAAATGAATCATGTATGATATAATAAATATTAATATGGTTCTGGTAAAATTTAATAATGTACTATGGTCATTATACAAGAGGTTAAACATACCCTCAACCAAAGGACGATGCATGGTAAGGGTTAATTCCTATATCTCATTGTTATTCAAAATTGTTTATGTGTATGTATTTTCTAGGAAGTATTTATTATCGATGTCCATGTTTCGTAAAATAAATTTAAAAATGATTCTTTTATGGTAATCCCTAACTAAAACATCATTTTAAATTATTTAAATATTTATTCTTCTAAATCTTTCTCATTAATGTCCATGTTTTCAAAATGGTTTTAAGGATTTATTTATATAGACATGAATGTTTTAAAATGTTAATTCCACTAAGAAGTTTCAAAGTGGTACAAGAAAATTTTATTCAAAAATATATTTTAAATGAATTCCTTTATAAGTGTGTTACTTTTAAATGATTTCAAAAAATGGATATTTTTCTCAATAATATTTACTGATCATTTTCAACTATGTCAACATTCTTTACTGGATATTATTCTTGATTAAGGTTGATTTATTATAATACAATCTTCCATATTGTATCGAATGAGTTGTGATATGTTTGACTGTGGACGTGCTATTTTTATACCCGTCATGGTTTATGGTTGAAATATTTTCATTTTGTATACTAGTTTTAATACGAATGTTTATATTATGATTCAACATTTTCATATGAGGAATGCAGTGGACATAGTAAGTGATGGGTGGGGCCTGCAAGAGCCCCTCAATGCATTGGTATGTCTCATGAGAAAAACTAGTGTCTTGGAACAAGACCTTAACAAAAAAAATTATTTGTAGTCTTGGAATGAGGCCTTGACTATGTGGTAATGATGTCCGATGTTAGGCATTCCATCATTATGATTTTAATTATTACATGTGATTATTCGATAAGTAGAATATCCATGTGCATGTTTATATGGTAATGTTTGACTTATTTTCTCTATATTATGTTCATTTTTATGTTTAAAAGGTTTTTTATTAAACATCATTCCTTAAAAGTTTATAGTTTCCACTAAACTATTTACCCTTACAAAGCATCTGATATCATCCCTTTCTTATGTTTAATTTTTCTAGGATTCTAAGAAATGTATTGTGTTTGATATGATAGGTTAAGATAGGGGAATAATGGTGTTCTCAATGGATTATTTATATTTTGTTTTATGTTTGAATGTGTAATGCAACGTTCATCTATGTAATCTATTTTTCGAAACTACTAAACTGATTAGTCCTTCGGAACTTGATTCATTATAATCATGACAATTTATTAAAATAATGCATCCGCTCCGGGTTTTTGGGGTTGTTGAATTACAGTTGGTATCAGAGAAAGTTTAGTACAAACCTTGCAATCTAGATTTATAAAAACTCGTATTTGATAACATTACCCTAAGAGAGATTTTGAGGATTAGTATAGAAGAACTTCCTAAAATTTTGGTAATTTAGAGATTTTGTTTACTTTATAAGAAATATATCTCTGTCTAGAAATGAGTGGGTAGAGGCGGCTCTGGCACAAATGTACCTAGGATTGAAAATCCCAACGAAGAGTTTTGGGTTTGACCTACGGTATTCTAGTACATGACAGCGGGCCTTGCTGCACTCTTGGTTATGACACTCATAGGGGATATACTTAGGATAATTCACATTTTCATTACAAGCCATTATGAAGGATTTAGGAGTAAATACTTACTCAAATAAAACATTTTTTATGATTATTGATTATATGTATAATATTTTCAAT
The DNA here is from genome assembly GCA_963277665.1 of Viscum album. NCBI lineage: Eukaryota > Viridiplantae > Streptophyta > Magnoliopsida > Santalales > Viscaceae > Viscum > Viscum album. The sequence continues at coordinate 2,759,986 of CAUJRU010000038.1, forward strand.
TTATGTTAGGTATTTTACAAGTTTGTAATTCTTCATTGCGATTCATAAACTAACCTAGTATATCCCACTATTTAGAAACGGTGCCCAGTAGAAGGAATGAGAACTCCATCAATATCCATGATCCAAAGAGTAATAAATATCATATCTTTCATGGTATTAATCCAACATTTAGAAGGGAAGTTGTCTCCCATTTATTCTCATAATATGACGAAATATTATCATGTGTTAATAAGAGATGTAAATAACTCTTTGAGTCATGTGTCTTTCAAGGGAAGCAAGAGAAGAAAAGGATGTTAGAGAGAAATATGGTTAAAGGGAAGAGAGGAAAGAATTATTTTCCAATATGTGATAACTGTGGAAAGAATCACCTTGGTAAATGCTTGAAGGGAATGAGAGTTTGTTATAATTGTGGAGAAAAAGGACACCAATTACGTTATTTCAAGGGTAAGAAAAAAATTTCATATGTACAACGCTTCATCTGCAAGGAGTTGGGACACTACACGAATCTAAGTACACATCATTAGAGTATGCCCCAAATTATTCTATTGGATAATAATTAAGTTATGATACTACCATGGATCAAGAGGAATGACTAGTGTTCTTATGTTGTTATTAATGAATTATTTCATTTGAGTGTTGTATCAATGATGTGTCGGTTATATGAATTATTGAAATAAATAAATATTGTATTGTAGTACTATTTAATTTAGTATTTTTTATTATATGGTTCTATGAAAAGTGACTCAATAGAAAGTTAAACTTTTTTTAAAATTCATGGTTGAAGGAATGATAAACCTTAATATGGTTCTGATAATGAGGTAGTGATTTTGGAATAAGATACAATTGATTTGGATAAATTATATTCAATATTATTGAATACTTTAAAACTAATTCATTGTTTGTTTATTCCATTATTGTTATAGTTTACAGAAATTTTGGATATAAGGAGAATATCTAGTATTATATAAGTAAAAAAGGGATCATGAATTTAATAAATATGGTTTTATGGTAATTCAGGGTGTCACCCTGTTTTAAAATATTACATGATGAAGGTATTAACATGGTATTACATAGTAAAAAAGATCTTCAGTGTGTTAACCTTCCTTATAAATTTTGGACTGTGAGTTTGGACAGGAGTATTTTGGATAAGTATAAAGATTGGAATGGATTAAATTTGACATTGGATACTATTTTTAAGGTTAAATTATTTCTTGAGATTATTTTTGTATTGTTATAAAAAGGACAACTCAGAGGTCGGGCGACAACTCGTTGTGTCCGGAAAGGCTACGAGACTTGAACCCACAATCGAAGGGCGACAAGGGTGCATCACCTACCATTGGCCTACGTGATGCCTGGGATTGTGTAATATAGTTTTTTTTAAATAGTATGACAAATGAGTTATAAATTAATTATTTTTGGTACCCTATATGATTAGGATAAATAAAATATTTTGGAATTCTATTATCTTTTGGATTGGAATATGAGTTTGTGGTAGGAATTAGTTGAAGGATGAAACTCTACTTGTTAAGTATATTTTTTTCCTCTTATTCTATGAATATATTAATCCTTATACTATGGGAAGGGATCTAAAAACTAAAAATGTGTTATCCTAATACCTTATGTTTTGTTGAACCAAAGATATTTTAAATCATAATAGATTGATGGATTTGAGGCCCTCAATTTTACACTTGTTTGTGATTGATGACCTCAACAGCTCCCTGTAAATATTTACATTTTCCTACAATTAAGTGTCACAAATTTCCACAAATGTTATCCTAATCAAGGTCATAATTTGGTGGTGAATTTTTAATTTCCATTCCCCTCTTATTAAGAAAAAATTTTATTAACCCAATTTCCGATGTGGTTTTTCCACATATGGTTTTTTCTATTTTTAACCTTTTATTTTAGAAGAACAATTTCAAATTGTGAGGACACAATTTATTGAAGGAGGGGATAATGTAACACCCCATATTTCATAGTACATTATCTCATCAAAGCAATTTAATAACTTGTGTTACACACAACACCGAGTTCGAGTACACTATGACTTACCAAACTATACCTTGCAGTTATGAATAGTATTAACTGAATTTTGAATTTAATAAACTCCATACAATTTTAGAACTCATATTATGTGTTTCTTAGACATAATATAATAACTAATTCACTTTTTTAGATAAAAGAATTATTTTTTAAAAAATACAATTCTACCACTTTTTAATGACGAACCCTTTTTAAAACCAATATTTGAAAATTTTATAAATTCAATTTAATGAAATTAAATTATTCTTTAGAATAAGGAAATAAATTATTTTTTTGGTTAAATTTTTGGTACTTTTCTGATAACTTTCATATTTTCATGAATAGTGAAGAATAGTAAATGTTAATTGAAAACTTCTTTTTTAATCAAAATAATTTATAGAGTTAAATTATGAATTTTAATGGTTTAGAATTATAATAAGATTATAATTTTAACATTTAATACAATTTAGTTCATTATAAGTAATTTCACATTTAAATTTTACATAAACACCTATCAATCTTTTAATAGTTTTTACTTTTTAAAAACCCACTTTTTGGTTTTGACAACAAGAATTAATTTTAATTTAATTAATGAAACTTCTATGTTTTCAATTTGGTAAAATAAAATTATTTTTTGAATTTGGAATATCAAAATTAGATTAGGGTGAATTTCTTTTATTTTTCTGAAAACATTCAATTTTTTATGACTAGTCAAAACCATTATGTTATTGTTTAAACCCGACTTTTTATTTAAATAATTATTTTTTTTATTTAAATTTCTTTTAAGTCAAAATAGATTTATAATACCTATATATGTTCAATGTAATTCATTGGAGTCATTTTATAATAAAATTAGATGTATAAATTTGTATTGAACTTTTTAAAGTCTTTTAACCACCTTGTAGGCACATTTGAAAATTTTCATAAAACGTAATTTTTCTACTTCTGTGAATAGAATTTCAAAAATTCGAGAGACACAGTCGAAATTAGTAAGAAAAATTTAGTTCAATAAGATGAAAATAATTTTTGGTGAATTGTAACTTTTGACATTTATTTACCACAATTAAATGTAAATAGAGTAATTTAAGGTAGAAATGATATTATAATTACCCTAACACATGTCCTAATTCTATTGGATAAGAGTTTTTTTACTAAAACAAACCTTTGGAATAAAATATGATCCTTTTGGTCCCCTTGAATTATATTAGGACAATTATTATTATTTTATATAAAGAAGAGTTAAAATTGTTAAATTCAATGTTTAATAACTAAATCATTTTTAATATAAGGTTATACATAAGATAAATTTGACTATAAATATTCATTAGAAATATAAAAAAATTTCCTACATAATGGTATTTTATTTATTATTTTTAGGGATTAAATAATGATGTTTATTTATGACACAATGATGATGTAGTAATTACTTTATCAATAAAAGATTAAAATAATTGATATTATAAATATAACAATAAATGTAAATTGAGGATTTTTATGCCATCAATGAATTTTATAGGTTAACATGACATATTAGGGTTGATTAAATATATTTTTTTTGAAGTTATAAGCTTTTTGTGACATTAAGAAAAAGAAAATTACTAAAAATGTCAAAATTGACATAAATGTGTTTTTAAAAACAAATAATATATTAATAATTGATAAAATATTTCTAAAAATCAAATGTTCTGCCAATGTACTTAGATAAGATTATATATATCAATAATGAACCACTTGTGTTTTTCTTGGCTTATTATAATAATTTTATTAGCCATTTATTATAATAATACAAGAGGACATGGTAAAAGTTAAACTATTTAACTAAGAGTTAAATCTAAATGATATGGTTAATATAGTGACCTAAAATTGTCTAAAACATATTGGTTGAGAGTATTTAGACCCATATCCACCTTATCTTTAAAATAAATTAATTTGGAGCCATTATAAACCAAAAATAATTTTTATAATAAAATAATATTTCAAACTTTTCCTAAAGTTACCCTCACCTCTCTTATAAAAGGGTACTTCCCCTTCTCTCAAAATCATACCTCCAAAGCCATTTGGCTCGGCCAACCCCTTCCCAAATATCCTCCCACTATCTATTAATTAAACCTAGAGGCCTTCTCTTGATCAGAAAGTGAACCTAAGGATCCTTTTTGTTCAAATACAAAGGAAACACCCAAAGAAGAGGTAATTATTTTATCACCTCTTTCAAATTTCTTTTCTACTTCTACTTACTATTTCGTTGTCACTTTCATACCCAAATAATAACTCAATTACCTTCTACATATTGTTATGTTATTATAATTATGGTATAACCATACTAATTATTCTATTCATCCAATTAATGATAATATCACCATGTGTGCGTACGTACTGCTTATCGTCTCTACATCGTAGTGTAATTTTATATTCAACACTATGTTATTTGGATTTAAATAATGATGAGTAATATGTATATAAATAATTAAAATAACATGGTAATTTCTTTTTAAAATTAATATACCATAAAATTCCTCACCTTTTAATCATTAATGAAATAATATTGTCGGTCTTGTATATGTACGACTTACTGTCTCCTCGATGTGATTAAATTAATTTTGAGGTTCACCATTCAACAATGAGTATAAAAATATATATTATTAATAATTATGTAATATATGACATAATAATTATACTGGAGGTATATATAAAGATGTTTCTGTGTGTGTGTATTTGTTTGTGTGTGTGTGTGTGTCTGTACTTACATATATCTTATTCACTTACTTCTGTTCAATACAATATGAAAACGAAAACAGTTTTTATATATACGTACGGCATACAGTCTCCATAAACGGTGGTTTCCATTTCATATATCTATCTATTATATATATTTATATTCTAAATATATAATTTATATAAATCATTTTCTATATTCTGGATGTATTTAAATAATTATCTAAATGATACGATCAAGAATAACAAGTTAGAACACGTACGATAAAGAAAGCGATTATTACCCGAAATTTTAATTTAACATGGAAAAAATTATTAAATGGGTAGTATAATGTCATAAATGAAGCATGTATGATATAATAAATTTTTATATGGTTCCGGTATAATTTAATAACATACTATGGTCATTATAGAAGTGGTTAAACGTACCCTCGACCAAATGAAAGTGCAAGGTAAGGGTTAATTCTTCAATCTCATTGTTATCCGAGATTGTTTATGTGTAAATATTTTCTGGGACATATTTATTATCCAGGACCATGTTTCATAAAAGATATTTAAAAATGATTCTTTTAAGGTACTCTTTAACTAAAACATTGTTTTAAATTATTTAAATATTTATTCTTCTAAATACTTCTCATTAATGTCCAAGTTTTTAAAAAGGTTTTAAGGATTTATTTATATGGACATGATTGTTTTAAAATGTTGATTCCTTTCAAAATTTTCAAAGTGGTATGGGACACTTTGATTAAAAAATATATTTTAAATTAATTCCTTTATAAGTGTGTTAATTTTAAATGATTTCACAAAATGGATATTTCTCACAAATATTTATACTCATCATTTCCAAATATGCCAACATTCTTTACTTGATATTATTCTTGATTAAGGTTTATTTATTATAATGTATTCTTTTATATTGTATCGAATGAGTTATTATATATCTTACTATGGATGTGTTATTTTTATACCATTCATATTTTATGTTTTAATTATTGAAATTTCATATTCTATTTTTAATACGAATGTTTATGTTATGTTTTAACATTTTCATAAGAGTAATGTTGTGGACTTAGTAAGTGACAGGTGGGGCCACTATAGCCCTCAATGCATCGGTAGGTCTCATAAGACAAAATAGTGTCTTGGAATAAGGCTTTGATGAAAATATTATTTATAGTCTTGGAACAAGGCCTTGACTATGTGGTAATGATGTCTGACGTTAGGCATTCCCTCTTTATGAAATTAATTATTACATGTGACTATTTGACAAGTAGAATATTAATTTGCATGTTTATATGGTAATGTTTGATTTATTTTCTCCCTATTATGTTCAAGTTTATGTTTAAAATGATTATATTTTTATTACACATCTTGCCTTAAAAGTTTATAGTTTCTGCTAAATTATTTATCCTTACTAAGCATCTTAGCTCACCCCTTTCTTATTTTTTGTTTTCCTTGGATTCCAAGAAGTGTATTATGTTTGATATGCAGGGTTAAGATTGAAAAATAATGGTTCCCTCAATGGATTATTTATGTCTTGTTCTATTTCTGAATTTTTAATGTAGCGTTCATGTATCCAATCTATTTTCAAAGATTACTAAACTGATCGGTCTTTTAGGACTTGATTCCTTGTAATCATGCCAATGTATTAAAATAATGCACCGTCTCTAGGCTTCTGGGGTCGGGAAGTTACAAAAGATATTCCATGAAAATGATATCATTATAGTATATAGATTATTATATAATTATCAAGATTATTTGGATAGATGTGGTGAGCATAATATATGAAAATAAAGTTAATTAAAAATGAAATTAAAAGAAAAGGAAGAGGGTTTACCTCTTGAAATATCATCCTTGGGAACCTCCTTAAGGGAAGGGGTTGTGGAATTTTGGAAAGACCAAGAGCTCCAAAATTTGGGTATAGACTAGGAAAAAGTATTTTGCTAGAACTTTTAGAAGCTTCAAGGCTAATAAGAGTGTGGATAATGGGGAGTGAGGGTTAGTTTTTATAGTGGAGGATAGGGGTGGTTTTGGAATATCTTATTCATTATATTATTATTTTTATTAAGAAAAGAAATTTTTTTGATTCTTATGAACAAAAATATTTATAAGTGCATGTTAGTTCAAATTAATTGTGCTTAAATCATCCATACGGCACCCATGACTCAATAAATCATGTATTCAGCATTTATCGTAAATTACCATATTTTCCTATTCACTAAAATTTCAATTATTTTTTAAAAATAAAAAAAATTCACCATAACCATTTTTTGATGTGTAGAACTAAAAAATGGACTCCATTTTGTCAAAATAATTTTTCTAAATATGTGAAATTTAATTTTTAAATAAAATCATTATTTACTTGATAAATATAGATTTTAAATTTAAAACTAAATTTATAAAACATTGAAAGATTAAAAAAGGTATCATAAAATTATCCTAAAATCATAGAAGAAAAATATTGGTTTAGGAAATCATTTTTTGAAAATGATTTTTCTTTTAAATAAATTTATTAATTAAAAAATTTAATTAAATACTTATTACTCACAAAAATACCAACACTTAATTGTTTTTTTAATAATATTCCTTTTCATTTATAAGCTGCCTAAATTTTATTTATACAATTATGGGAAAGGTTACTATTCATATGTGTCATATGACTATTCATAAGAGTAACATTATTATTCACAAGGGTAAAATTACTATTCATATTGGTAATTTACTATTCATAAAAAATTAGTTGATTCTATAAGACTATAAATATCTTACTGATCATAATTGTTTATGTCTATTTTTCAAAATTCAAATCACAGAAGTGAAAAAATTAAGTTTAACAACTATGTTATAAATATAACAAAGTGTTGTTTTATAGAGACTTAGTGTTTTTTTAACATAATCTATTTAATAAATTGAAATTATTTATGAAGAAACATACCATAAAATCTAGGGGTGTCATATTAAAAGTGAATATATTCGTAACACAATTTTGAATTTATAAAAATAATTTAATTGTCAATATATACATTATTCTTAAATTATTTAAGAAAAAAATATAATACATATATTCATATTAAAATATTCTTTTATACACAATAATACTATAAAATGGTATTTTTATATCATTAACTTAAAATTAATTTGAAAGCTATAAATTTGAAATATAATTATTTATAAGTATTATTATTAATTAAAAGGATTAATTTTAAAATTATTATTTTTCATAAGTTAATATATTTTAAATTATAAAAAAAATTACTAGGGTGTTACATTATTCCCCCCTCAACCAAATTGTGTCCTTGAAATTCAAAATTGCACTTCAAAAGCTAAAGGTTGATACTAGAAAATTCAATTATGGAAAACCCACATCAGGAATAATGTTAATAAATCATCCTCTTCATCAGAGTAGAAAAAAATTCATAGGTTTTCAGAGAACTAAACCTTATAATAGGTTACATTAGTGTAAATTGAAAATATAGACATTAAAGAATAATCTAACTATAATGTTCTAATAGAGAGTGATATAAGATATAGTCAAGAGGATGTTAAAAATCTACAAATTCGCGATGATATAAGGGAAAATATGATTCATTGGAAAAGAAGGTAGTAGGGTAATGTTTTTTTCAAGATCCTTTTCATAAAATTTGAAAAAAAATCACTCAATAATTTAAGAAAATATAAGTATATGATACACAATATTACCCTTCGATTGGGGCTTTAACTATTCCAAATTCATTTCCTAGAAAAATTTGTATCATAGGGTAAAAGAACTTCTAAAACTTTATCTAAAGATAAAATTCAAACATTTCATAAATGGTTAACTTTTAAAAAATACAATGACCCAACACTTTATAAATATGTTTACTGAATTTCCATTAATAAATTATTAAAAAACATGAATTGGATCTATATACAAACATGTGATTACATTCTCCTATTATTCTCTTGAAGCGTTGTAAAAACATGAATTAACATAAAACCTTATTGAATGTGTTAATGATTCCTTATTCCTTTGGTAAAACATATGAATTCGGATAAATTCTGTATGTACAAAATGTTGTAGACTCTACGACTTGGTCAACAATCCATTATTTTGATCCCAGATAGTAAGTTTTATCCATTTTAAATTATCCAAAAAAATAATCTCTTTATTCTGAAATCTTTATCTTAGTATCATGAACATAATAAGGGTTGTGTTCCCATAAACCATATACTCTCCCATGATATTAACTATATACTGATTCACTTTTTCTTGGTACCATGATATATTATTAAATCCTTAATGAAACAGTAGTGCAGTAGAATCCTTATGTATCTCATAATTTTTATAACAAAAATATCATAACATAGTTATTGAATCGAAAAAAACACAAATACATTAATTATTCTACTTCGACCATAGCAACATCATAAGCTTGACCATGATCCCTTCACTTTTTAGAAGCTACATTTCCTTCATGCTTATGAAATTTATTTTTGTATTTGCCTATATCCCTACAGTTAAAGCATTGAATATTATAAACTTCTTTCCTTCACATGAAATTATGAGCATGGTGGAATTTTTCTCCACACTTAATGCACCCTCCTTTTCCTCTTAATCATACACCTAGGTGTTTCTTTATACAATTATCACTTGTGGGAAGATACAACTTTGCCTTCTTTCCTTTATTTATCGTTTCCCCAATTGTCCCCTTCTTCTCCTGTTTCCTTCCAAATCCATAATACTTTGAAAGATCTTTACCCTTCTTGTAAGGACATGATACTATATCCTCATATGATGAGAATGTTTGAGATACTAGCTCCGTTCAAAATACTGGCTTAAACCCATCAAAGAAACAATCATTCTTACTCTTTGGATTGTGTGCATTGATGTGGTTCCCATTATTTTTGGTAGATTCCATCTCTAAACAATTTCATAGACTAGATTATATAATAATAGTATGAAACTCAATATATAATCCCAATATTATTTATATACTTAACATAAATTGAAAAATGTATATGTACCTAATCTCATAATCATAAAAATGGATTCTTTGAGGACATGTTTACATTTAAATCATTCATAATGCTTTTTAATGAAAATATGAACTATCCTAAGCATATCCCCTAGGAGTGTCAAACTAGGGGAGCAGTAAGGCCCGTTTTTGTGTTCCAGGTTACCCTGAGTCAGGTCCGGAACACTTAGTCAGAGTTGTTACTCCAAAGTTCATTTATTCTAGAACCACATCTACTTGTAGTATCCAGAGATGGATGTATTTCTAAGAAGATCCACATAATATATAAATTACCAAAATTCTAGTAAGTTTTTTGACTGAGAATTATTTTTTATTTGATTATCAAATCACTTTTAAGGAGAAATTTAGAAATCACCATATTGAACAAAATAGCCAAATAAAAATCAAAGAAAAACAAAATCAACATATTGGTTCCACCTCTCCCCAGTAGCTATAACAAGTGAATGCCTCCACCAAATCATGAGCACTCGGCATAAAGTCCTCTGAAAAGATGCATGGGAATGGAACCGAGGGCCAAGCCATACCCTCTCAGTTATACTAGTAAGTTATTCTATGATTATCTTCAAATTCTATCATAGGTTTACATTATCTAATCTATGTTTTCTAAATCTAGTTTCCATGGTTATTGTTAAACTTCCACTGAAACCAACTATAACTCCCCAACCCTTGAATCACAGAGTCGGTGCATTATTTTATTACATTAGCATAATTATAAGGAATATAATCCCAAAGGACCAATCAATTTAGCAGTCTTGGAATACCATATTAAATTCATAATACCCATAATAAATTTTGAAATGAAAATAAAATATGATACAATATGAAATAAATTGCATCCTTAAAAGCTTATTCTAATTGTTCTTCTTCATCGCCTGGGGAAAGTAAACCTATGAAAATGGGTGAGCTCAGATTCTCAATAAGAGTAATTAAAAAATTTAATTTATCATAAACATAACCATTAGTCATGGTGAATGACACAAAACACATTCCTTTAAAAATAATCTTGATAATAATATGGTATGAATGAAATATGGGTAAACAAAGATATATAATTGATCTCATGGAACTTCACCATATATATTCTACTTGTTGAATAATCACATGATTTAAAAATTACTAATATAATAATGATGGAATCCATATTCTAGTCATCATAAAACTATTTTAGAGGACTCGTCCAAGACTTCTAAAAATACTAGGGTAAGTCCTTGACCAAAATCCAATTCTGTTTTGTCTCATGAGAACTTATGATACATCAAGGGGATATAGATGACCCCACCCATAACATGGTAATTCCAATTAATTCCTCATATGTCTAATAAAATATATATTTAAATCAATTTGTCCCATACCACTTTGAAATATCTGAAACATAATCATAGATTAAAATAATCTAATAAAATCATTGATAAAATCCGGACAAAAAAACATTTTTTATTAATGAAGTTGCCTCTATATAAATAAGATACAAGAACACAAAGACCCCATAAGGGGTAAAAATGATGGAGACCAAGGTAATCCCCTTAGATAAAATCCTTTCATTCTAAAGGAAGAGAACCCTGACTATCATAAACAATAAGCCCCTCCCCCTGTCTTCCCAAGCGAGCAAGTGAGTCTACCGCAATGTTCGCCTCCCTCCAGCTACAATGAATTATATTCCTATGATTTTTCTCAAAAATTCATATTCCTACCAAACAGAATAAATACCATATAACAAAAAAATTACCCTGGATAGACCTAACCATAATTTTTTATTCTAATTCAACTTCTGAAATGCGAAAACCCCACCTCTTATAGATCATCAATCCAAAAAGAAGCACATGTGTCTCCTCCCCGAAAGAACTTCCTGGTCCATAATAAGCACTAAACCCTAAAAGTAATAAACCCCTTGAATACTAAAGTACCCCCCACCTCTAATCAACCCATCCATTAAGGATTTGTCGATGTTTTGTTTCAATCCGCTGAGAAGAGGTTGCCAGCTGATCCATCATCCTACTCCCCTACCCTACAAATGAAGTATGTTGATAAGGTTACAGACGGTGGATAAAAACTTTCCCCCCTTCCATAGTTAACCAAGCTCAACTATCATCATCCTATTTCTCATCTAAATGAACTAAGTCTAATGGTGATTACCTATTCGTGCCTAATTTCAAGTCTCCCATATAGTACAATATATGGATGAGAGAATAATGACCCTCATTTTTCATTACATACCCATACTTTCCAATCCATGAAACCAAGAAGCTAAGAATCCATTAATGTAAAGTTTTTCACTGTCCATGCATAGATGTGGAGAGAAGAAGGATGAATGAAATTTCTCCCAGTTAATCCAAAAAAATAGGTGAAAATACAACTCAACCCTCGTATTCTCACAACAAAAACAATGGAAAGCCAGTGGTATGCCCTTCCTTTGTAGGTTCTCATCTGTCAGAAATGCCTCGTTCCTGATAAGACACATGAGGAAATTCATCTGCGTAGGTATTTCAGTACACCACACTTTTTCAACCACTCATCTTGGGAATTTTCTACATGTACTATCCTCCTATAATATCAATAAACAAAACTCCCCAAACTGGATCCCATGAAGAAGAAACAATCAAGTTCATCACTCTAAATAATCCCCCAAAACACCATCAGATGATAATTTTTAAGAACCAAAAATAAATAAATTTGGTTGTCTTTCTAGCCTTGGATAAAATTCTTCGAAGAAGGATAGCCTGGAAATTCCAGCCTCTCACCCAGCCTGTTAACGTTCCTAAAACGGACCTTGACTTTCCTAAAAATTCACCGAGTTGAGCCATGAAGAACCTCAAGGTGAGAGAACATGCACCACATTAGATGTGAAAACTGAGTTCCATGGGTCTCATTCACATCCCCTTCACCATACCTCTTCCTGGAGAAAGATTCATAAAGATAATTTCTGACTTTAATGTCCCAGGATAGCCACCCTTGCATGCCTTGAAAGGATTCATTTAGATCGTGCAGCCCCACTCCCCCTTCCTCCATGGGCCTTGCCAAGAGATACCACAAAGCCCAATTCAAATTCCCCACTTGGTTATCATCCTGGAGGAATGCATTATGCATTTTCTCCATTATCCAAACAACCCCTCTTGGAGGCTTGATAATATAAAATGCATGCATCGGAATGGATGTAAGTATGCTTTTTATCAAGGTAACCTACCCTCCAAACGATAAGAGCTTGATTTTAAAATTATAAATTCTTCCAAGAATATGTTTGATAATATCCTCAAAGAACTACTTCTTGATATGGTCCTATGAAAGTGGAACACCCAGGTAAATCAGTAGTAACTGTCTCGGTTGACAACCCAGTGTTTCCTGAATTCCCCTGTACCACCTTACAGGACACTTGTTGGAGATAAAAATATGGGACTTCCTTGAGATAACACCCTGAACACTTATGAAGTCATAGGAATACATGATCTCTATGAGGTTTTATAAGGAATTATACCTTCAATTCGTAAAAATAAAAATATCATCAGCGGACATTAAGTGTATGATATCTTCCTAACCACCCTAGATAGATACGAAACCAATAAACAATCCTCCAAACCTCTATGAATATTATGTGACAAAGAATCATGGGCCATGATGAAAATTCTTGGAGAAAGAGGGTCTCCCTGATGAACACCATTAACCAACATAATGAAGCCAAAGCACCTTCCCCTAAGAGATATAGATTTCCACGGTTTAGAATAACACCTAAATCACAAGTCACAAAACCACTCTTATAATACAAGTTTATGCATCACAAAAATAATAAATCTATACTCCAACTTTTCATATGCTTATATGTATCCACTTGTAAAATAACATTTTAACCCACCTATCTTTTATTAATGTCAAGAACAAGTTCACTTACTATACCTATTGCCTCTTAAATGCTCTGACCATTAACAAACCCATGTTGCTCCATCGAGACAAGCCTTGAAATGATCTTAGTCGTCCCCTTTGCAATGAGAAAGACAATATATTATACGAAACATTACAAAGTAAAAATTTCCAATAATGTGTGAGATTATTGGGAAGTTTTATCTTTGTAATAAGAACCAGCCCTTGAGGAACAAATGCTCATGTTTAGAGCGCCACCATAAAATAAGTCTCAGACTGCCTCAACCACTTGGCGGCTTAAAATGCCCCATGAAGTAACATATAATGAAACTAAAAAAATCCATCCCTAGGGTGTTGTCATGCAGCATATAATGGAATGTAACCTCAACCACCTCCTCCTCTAGTAAAATAATCATACACGCATTCTCTGAAGTCCTGAACCGCCACAACCACTTTGAAACATTTAATTCCAAATTCCATATAATATCACAAGAATAATAAGAATAATGATTTAATATGTAAATGGGAATTACATTCACCCCATGAATGTAATAAGTGGTGAAAAAGTAATAAATCTCATATAATTAAAAGTGAGATGAGAAAACCCTTTTACTTTGGAAAGAAGAGTTCTTTTGCGAAACCATTTTTATTTGTCATAATATGTGATTTTCAACATGTATATCTAAGAAAATAAAAGATAAGAACATTGAAATAATATGTTAGGTATAAATTATGTCCAACTAAAAGTAAAATCATGTAACAATAGTTTTTAAGAACCTTTAGAAATAAAACATTTAATGCGATTTAAGGAAGAAATTTTAAAATGGAAAGGAATGTTTGTTTTCATAAACCAGAAATGAACCAAGAATGTTTTTAATGATAAAATTTTTTATTGGATAAAAATAATTATTTCTTAAAATATATTAAATATAAAACATTATAATGGGTAAGAATTCGAGATGTTCTATTGAATTAGGCTTGTTTTTTTGGAAGAATTGAGAAGGTTACCATTTTAAAACATGAATATCCCCAAAAAAGAAGGATGATATGATATATATATATGAGTTTGGAACATATAAATATAATTTATAATAAATATACAAAAAATAATGAGGAATTAAATTTGAGTAAAGGTAGATAAAGAGTAACCTGAAGAAAAAAATGGGGGTTCAGGTAGAATTCCTTACAACATTGAAATCAATTAAATTATATACCCAAAAATTTATAATCATAAAATGATTAATTTAATTCCATTAAAATAAATATATTAATGATATGATACATAAATGGATAGTATAAATAAACCATACACAATAAATGTTCGTGAATTAAGAGTATTTCACAAAAATATAAGTGAGATAAGAATACCCTTACTTATGTCTGAATGTGTTCTGCACTTAACCATAAGGTCCTGTAATATGACATTAGACTCATTAAAAATTTAATTAATAACATATTATAAATTTATATAGTTTATTATAATTTTATTAAGTTTATTTGTATCCTTTTAATAAGATATAAGATTAAATTCTGTCATTCAAGAGTGTTTATTTACCTGATTTTGATGATTGGTTTACTTGATTATATGTAACTGTGTTCATGTAAAATGGTTATAATTATCAATAATTAGAGTTAAATTTTATTAATGAAAATGAAAATTTTTAAATGGTTATATAATAAATTTTATTTCATGGTATGAGGTTGAGTTATTAGATGAAACATTAATGACAACCATTTAGATTATTTCAGCTGCATTTCAATTATTATGAACTAGTTTTGTCGTATAAATTAGTATTATTTATATATATGTGTTAAAGAACAATAAATATTATATAATACATATATTATAGTATTTTCTAACCATAAAAATGGTATCATTACCATACTTGAAGAATAAATTGTAGAACAAATTTTTTTCATCCACGAAGGTTGTAAATCGGCACCCCCTGAATAACAATTTCATTTTTAAAATAAACAAGAGTAAGTGAGTTACAAAGAGGGAGATAGTAGTTTGAGGAAATATATTTCATTAACATGATATCATTATAGTATATATATGATACACGAGTTATTATTATCATTTTTACAAATTATATGAGGATAATATAAGAAACTAAAGTAAATTAAAAATGAAATTAAATGAAAAGGAAGAGGGTTTACCTCTTGAAATATCCTACTTGAGAACCTCCTTAAGGGAATGGGTTTTTTGTAATTCCCTAACCCTCGTAACCCAAAGTTGGTGCATTATTACATAATATTGGCATGATCACAAGGAAATCATGTCTGAAAGGACCGATCATTTTAGTATTATTGGAAACAAGATCCATACAAAAGTTCAACATTACAAATTTAAAAGAAATACAACAAGAATTTATTCCATTAGAAACATCCAAGACTCCTAGATTATGCCTTAAATTAACTCATAACTAACTTATTCAAATCCTGGGAAAATGAAACATAAGAAAGGGGTGAGCTCAAACACTCGGTAAGGGTAAGCAATATAGTGGAAGATAACATAAATATTAATCATGGTGAATAATTGAAACCACATGACTTTACCAAAAATAAAAATGAATAATTTTATGGAAGTAATATGAGATGAGTAAACAATTCCATAATAAAACATAATCATGGGTATTCTACTAGTCGAATGACCACATAAACCTTCAATATTATTTTCGTAATGATGGAATGTATAATGCTGTATATTCTGAAACATTTTTTCAAGGCCTCAGCCAAGACGTCTAAAAATGATCAAGGCCTCGGCCAAAACCATATATCAAAAGGGGAAAGGCCTTGGCCAATTCCACGTCTAGTTGTCTCATGATAACTACCGATGCATTGAGGAGATATAGTGGGCTCCACACATCACATACTAAGTCTGATACATTCCTCATATGAAATAGTTGAAATATAACCTAAAAATTCGTATTAAAACTAGCATATGAAATGTCAATAATTTAACTATAAACCATGAATGGTATATAAAAATAGAACTTCCACAGTCAAACATATCATAAAACCTTCAATACAATATTGATGTTTTGTATCAAAATAAATCAACTTCAAATAAACTTAAAATTCATCAAAGGATGTTGACATAGATGAAATCAAAATCTTTTTTTTAAGAAATATCTCTTTATATTTTGAAATCATTTAAGAGTCACATAATTAGAAAGAAAATATTTATTTTAAAACTATTTTTATAAGATTTTAAGGGAAGCTTCAACGATGTTATAACAGTGGAAAATATCTGCACTTGTCGTATAAGTTAAAAAAACATTCTTACCTTAATTTTGACGAAAAGTTCATAAAGTACCCTTTTTGGAAAACGATGGAAAGATTCCTTTCAGAACACATAAGTTCAAATAAGGGTATAAATTAATTTAACCCATTTTCTAGTAAATAGTAAAAATTATTTGAAATACATTTTTAAGAAGCATGGATGTGGATGAGAAAGAGGTCCCGGTAAAAACAACCTTAGATAATAAAAAGATTGTGAAATTATCCCTTACCTTGTACTTTTCTTTGGTCGAGGTTAGGTTAAAATCCTATATAATGGTGGAATAATTGTTATTAAATTATAAAATAATAATATACATTAATATGATATCATATATGATCTTTTAACATTGCTTTGTTAATAATATCTTAGTATTATCGTCGTTCCGGGTGTTAATGGATTCATTTTTTTTATATTATTTGTTATGTGATTCGTGTTTTTTATGGATGGGATGTATCTTATTCATACCCAGAATTATATTATGTCTTTAAATATTATTTTTAATCATCAAATGAAAATTATTCTTGAATGGATATGATGGGGAATGAATCTCATCGCGTTCGTGGAGATGGTAATCCGTACGTACGCACGAGCAACAATATCATTCTTTTGATATTAAAATAATATATAATTGGATGGTATATCATATATACAGTATAATTATCATGTTATATTTATTATTTACATTAATTACACATCATTTTTATACCCACCCAAATAATAATGTATTTAATAACAATTACACCACGACGTGGAGACAGTAAGCCATACATACGCACGTATGGTGACATGTCATTCAAAGGATTGATAGAATAATGAATATGGTTGTACCATATTTATAATAACATCACAGTATACCAACTATACTGGAGTTATGATTTTATAATGGAAACAACAATGAAAGTGGATGTGGAAGAAGAAAGGAACTTGAAAGAGGTGATGAAATATTTACCTCTTCTTTGGGTTCGTCCTTTTGATTTGATAAAAAGGGCTCCTTAAGTTGGATTTTTGACTAAAGGAATGCCTCTAAGATGAAGGGAGGATAGTTGAGAGGCTGTTTGGGTAGGGTTTGGCCAATCCAAATGTCTTTGAAAGTGTGAATTAGAGAGGAGGGGGGTGCCCATTTATAAGAGGGGTGAGGGCACCTTAGAGAAAGCTATAAATATTATTTTATAATAAAAAAAATTTCGGTTACTAATGGCTCCAAAATAAATTATTTGAAGGATAAGGTGGTGATGGGTCGCAACCAATCAACCTATAGGTTTTAGACATGTTTGGGTCACTATATTAACCGTATCTATTAGATTTAACTATTAATTAAATAGTTTGACATTTACAATGTCTCTTTGTATTTTTATATTATATGGTTAATAAACATACTATATACTTCCAAGAGAACCCCAATTGGTTCATTAATTGTACACCTATCATTATATAAGTCTTTTTGTTTGAAACATAGATCTTTATGAATATAATATCAATTAATAATATAATATATTTTTAAAAAACTCTTTTATGTCAATTTTGACAATATTTGGTATTTTATTTTTTCTAAATTCATAAAAGAATTATTACCTCGAAAACAGTTCATCTAACTAACCCTAATTTGTAATATTAACCTATAAAATTAGTGGAATTTATAAAAAGTCTCAAATTACATTTATTTGGATATTTATAATGACAATTATTTTAATCCTTCATTAATTGGGTAATTACTGCATCATCATTGCATTATAAATAAATTAAATTATTTCAAGTCTAAAAAATATGAATAAAAAATAATTATGTTGGAAATTATTTTATATTTCTAATGAATATTTATAGTTGAACTTATATTTTGTGTAACCGTATATTAAAAATGTTTTAGTTATTAAACATTGATTTTAACTCTTTTAACTCTTCATTGAATTAAATAATAATAAATGTCCTAATCTAGTCCAAGTGGACCAGAGAGGTTAATATTTAATTCCTAAGGTTTTTTTGGTCAAATTATACTTATCCAATAGAATCCATACATGTGTTATGGTAAAAATAATATCATTTTTACCCGTAATTACCCTATTTACTTTTAACTGTGCTAAATAAAAGTAAAAAGTTACTATTCACCAAAATTATTTTCATCTCATTGAACCACATTTTACTTACTGATATCAACTATGCCTCTCTGATTTTTAAAATTCAAATCACAGAAGGGGTAAAATTAAGTTTCATGTAAATTTGCAAATGCTCCTAAGAGGTGGGTAAAAGTCGGTAAAAAGTTCAATAAAATTTTTGTATATCTAAAATTATTATAAACTGAATCCAATTAATTTCATTGAACTTATATAGATATTATGTATCTATTATGTCCTTAAATAAATTTAAATAAAATAAATAATTATTTATATAAAAATTCAGTTTTAAACATTAACTTAGTGTTTTTCACTATTCATCAAGAATTGAAAGTTTTCAGAAAAATATAAAAAATTCACCCTATGCTAATTTCGATATTCTGAATCCAAAAATGAAGTCCATTTTGAAAGATAAAATTTATAAAATTTCAAAAAGTGGTTATTACTATTAATAATGACTTGTTTGATTGGTTGTTGTGTGTTAGAACTCGATGTTGCATACAACACAGGCTATTGTCTTATTCAATGAGAAGCGTACTGTGGAAGCTTGGGGTGTTACATTCTCCCCTCCTTCAAATAATTTCATCCTTGAAATTTCTAGAGTATTAATGTGTAAAAAAAATGGGTGGTCCTTCATCATAATTTCCTTGGGTTCCCACATTGCCTCTTCCATCTTATGGTTTCTCCATAGAACTTTTACCAGACGAGTCTTCTGGTTTCTCAGCACTTGTTCTCTTGTATCAAGAACCTTGAATGGCTCTTCACAATAAGACAGATTGGATTCCAGCTCTAATTCCTCATAGGTTAGTACATGCGTTGAGTCAGGCATGTATTTTCTCAACAGTGATACAAGGAACACATCATGAACTTTGGAGAGACATGGCGGCATTTCCAACCAGTAAGCTACAACCCCAATTCATTCTAGAATTTCGAAAGGTCTGATATACTTGGGACTTAATTTTCCCTTTTTACCAAAATGTATAAAAACCTTCCATGGAGATACCTTCATGAAACGTGGTCTCCTACCTAAAATTCCAAATCCTTCCTTCGATTATCGTCATAGCTCTTCTGCCTACTTTGATCTTCTTTGATGTGGTTTTGGATTACCTTCACCTTTTCCATTATTTCCTCCACAAGTTCTTGGCCTATGAGTTTTCTATCACCAATATCATCCCAACAAGTTGGTGTGAGACATCTCTTTCTATGTAATGCTTCATATGTTGCCATCTTAATACTTTAATGGAAGCTATTGTTATAGGAAAATTATAACAGAGGTAAATATTGATCCCACACACCTTGAAAGTCAAGTGAGCATGATCTCAACAAGTCTTTTAAGGTTTTACTATTCCATTCTGATTGTCCATCGGTTTGGGGGTGGTAGGCAGTGCTCAAATGAAGTTCAGTATCCATGGATTTCTGAAGACATTTCCATAATATTGATGTAAAATGGGGATCACAATCAGAAACAATTGATAGTGGTACTCTATTATGTCTTATAACTTCATTAATATATATTCTTGTTAATCGTTCATGTGGTAAATATTCTGTTATAATAATAAAATTTGCTGACTTGGTTAGACGATCAACAATGACCCATATCACATCGTTCCTTCTAGGAGTGTTTGGTAGTCCCATGATAAAGTCCATCGTAATAGTATCCCATTTCCACTCAGGTATGGGGAGAGGTTGGGTAACTCCTCTAGGATGTTTCCTTCTAGGTTTCACTTGTTGACAAACCATACATCATGACACAAAATCAGCAATCTCCCTCTTCATGTTGTCCCACAAAAAATGTTCTCTCCAATATCTATACATTTTGGTTCTCCCATGGTGTATAGAGAAATTGGAGCTATGTGCATTATCCAACAATTGTCTTTTAGATCAGGTATATCGGGAACACAAAGTCTCTTCCCAAATTCGAAAATTACATCTTCATACAAAGTCATTCAATCTCCCATCATTCATAGCTTTAATATTCTTTTGAAACTCTTCATCATTGGTCTAAGAACTCTTTATTCATTCTTGTAAAGATGGTTTGGAAACCATTTGAAAACGTATTGATGTTTCACCTTCCCTGGTGATTCCCATATCCATATTTACTAGATCCATATATATAGGATCCTTTTCAATTCTCATCTTGTTCAAAACACCATGATGTTTTCTACTCAAAGTATATGACACCTTATTTCACATCCCCGAGTGGTAGTGTATCATTCAATAATAATCCTTGAGTAGTTCAAGACATCCCATTTTCCTCATGTTGAGTTATTTCTGTGAGAAAATATACTTCAAACTCTTGTGATCAGTATAAATCTCACATTTTTCACCATAGAGATAGTGTCTCCAAATATTCAAAGAAATGATTACATTTGCTAACTCAAGATCACGAGTAGGATAGTTATTCTAATGAATTGTCAGCTATTGTGATGCATAGGCAATAACTCTATCATTCTGCATAAGTACACAACCAATTCCTTTCTTCAATGCATCACTATAAATAACAAACCCATCATTCCTTGATGGTAGAGTCAAGATTAGAGAATTGACTAATCTTCTCTTCAATTGTTCAAAAGATTCTTCACACTCTTTTGTCCAAAAAAAATTTAACCCCTTTTCATGTGAGCTTTGTTAATGGGTTATCCAACATGGAAAAATTCTAGACGGAACGTCGATAATAACCTGCTAAACTAATAAAATTGCGTACCTTAGTTATACTCGTCGGTGCTGGCCATTCTTGGATTGCCTTGGTCTTAGAAGGATCAAAAGAGATTCTATCCTTGGAGACAATATGGCCAAGAAAAGAAATCTTCTGAAGCCAAAATTCACACTTTCTAAACATCCCTTATAATTCATGTCTTCTCAGAGTCTTCAGGATAATGCGCACGTGATTTTCATGATCTTCATAGCTTTTGGATTATACCAAGTTATCATCAATAAATACCACTACTAAGTCATCAAGATATTCCTTGAAAACTCTATTCATTAGATCCATGAAAACATAGGGTGCATTATTAAATTCAAAATGCATTACTATAAACTCATAATGCATGTACCTAGTTTGAAATGATGTTTTCATAATGTCTTCTTTTTTTCACACACAAATGATGATATCCATATCAAAGGTCAATCTTTGAAAAGTATTGAGCTCCAAGATTTTTTTCAAATAAATCATCAATGTGAGGTAGGGGACACTTGTTCTTTATTTTTATATCATTGATCTCCTTGTATTCAATGCACAACCTCTTAGATCCATCATTCTTCTTAACAAAAAGAATAGGGGTTCCCCATGGAGAAACACTAGGGAGAATAAATCTCTTATTACTCAATTCCTCTAGTTGTATATTTAGTTCCACTAATTCCACAGTGGTCATTCTATAAGGGGTCTTCGATATGGGTCTTGAACCAGAAATTAAATCAATGGATAACTCAATTTCTCATTCTATAGGATGTCTAGGTAAATCCATTGGAAATACATCAACATACTCTTGCACAATAAGCACATCCTCTATTTGAACATTCTTTTCCTCACCCACAGTTATTTAATTATCTTCCTCTCCAATAATTGAATTTAGTTGAACTACTGGGGTGGATCTAGATAAGAATTAGGTGGTGATGATTCTTCTATAAAGATAAGGTGCTCTTTATCATCGTCATTAAAAATAGTAACCTTCTTCTTCTTACGATAAATTTTTTCATCATGGTCTGAAATCCAATCCATACCGAGGATTATATCAAATTCAATCATGGGTATGACGATGAGATCAGTAGATAAAGAACATATATATGCCCTAATGGGAACTGATTTACAAAATATTGTAGCAATGATACTTCCCTTAAGAGTTTTGACTGACAACTCCCTTGTTAAATAAAATTGGAAATATCTAATTTTCTAATCAAACTGGGAAGATATGGAACAATGAGATGATCGAGAATCAAATAAAGCATTGGATAAACTTAAGGAAATCATTAAATTACCTGCCACCACGTATTTCGGGGCTTCAACCTCAACAGTAGTGATCGCATAATCTGGTTCTTCATCCCTTGGCCTTTACTGAGGTAAGTTTCCCTAACGCTTAGGTCATTCATTTTCATAATGTCCCATCATCCTGCAATTATAGAATTGAGCATTGGTAGTGTCTTTATTTCCCTTACAATCACTACCAAGATTGAATTTTTTTCCACATTTGTAGTATACTCTGTTTCCATTTAAATAGGCACCAGGGTGCTTCCATCCATAATTATCACAGGGTGAATATTCAATTCTTCCATTCTTCCTTATTTCCTTATTTTTATTTCCCAGAGTGTTCAGAAAATATCTTCTTCTCTTTCTTTGCTTTAAAGTCATAAGACTTAGAGAATTACTTTTTTTTCTTGATTTCACATGAGACAATAACTTTGTACGATGAGAAGGATTGTGATACTAATGCTTGACAGAGAAATGGTTTTAACCCATCAAAGAATCGTTCAATATTACTTCTTGGGTTATGTATATAATCTGCAGCATGCCTCACTAAACTTTTAAAGTTAGCTTCATACTTTGTGACATTCCCATCCTCCTTTTTCCTGAGACTCTGAAATTGTCTTTCTATATCCACTCGATGGTCATGAGGAAAGTATTTTTCTAAGAAAATTTCTTTAAAATACCTACATTCCATATTTGATACTTCATCATCATTCTTTTTGTTTTGAATTAATGACCACCATTGATCAACATCTCCAGTGAGGTGGTAGACTGCCATGACAACTTTTTCCCTTTTGATACTCCCAAAGGCATGTAATATTTTCTCTAAGGAATTTATCAAGTTCTCAGCTACTAATGGATTTGTACCCCCATTTAATGTTGGTGGTTGTTGCCTCATGAAGTTTTATAAGATTTATCCTCTGCATTGTGGATCAGGGTTCTCCATACATGTATGGTTATTATTCATAACCTGTGTGAGTTGTCCCAGTATGGTGATAAGATGATCAACACCAGTTTTATCACCTACTCCACTATAATTATCTTGATCAGGAGGGAAATCCCTACATGGAGTTTATGCATTGATATGGTTTACATTCCTTCAACTAGGTAATATTTCTAAATAATGGCACACACTAGATTAGTTTATGAATTGCAATACATAAATCAAAACATGTAAAACGCTTAACATAAATTGAATAGTTTATGAATATAATCCATAAAAATATTTTCTTTGAGGAAGTATATAATGATAAACCCTTTATAATGGTTTTTAATGAAAATGAGAATTATCCTAAGAATATCCCCCAGGAGTGTCGTAACCAAGAGTGCAGCAAGGCCTATTGTCGTGCACCAGTTCCCGTTCGAGTCTAGCTCAAAGAGGTGTTTTCAGGTTTTACCCCTAGGTACATTTGTTCTAGAGCCGCCTCTACCTACTCGTATCTAGACAGGTATGTATTTCTTAGAAAACAGACAAAATATCTACATTACCAAAATTCTATGAATTTATTCTATACTAATCCTCAATGTCTATCTTAGGGTAATGTGCTCTAATCAAATTTTATCTAAATCTAGTTTCCAAGGTTTAAACTAAAATTCCTTTGATACAAACTATAATGCCCTGACCCTAGTTATCTAGAATCGGTGTATTATTACATAACATTGGCATGATCACAAGGAAATCAGGTCTCTAAAGACTGATTAGTTTAGTATTATTAGAAACAAGATTCATACATAAGTTCAACATTACAGCTTTAAAAGAAATACAACATGAATTTATTCCAATAGAAACATCCAAGCCTTCTAGATTATGCCTGAAAGTCACTAATAACTAACTTCTTCATATCCTGGGAAAATGAAACATAAGAATGGGGTGTGCTCAAACACCATGTAAGGGTAAGCAATACAGCAGAAGATAACATAAATATTAAGCATGGTGAATAATTGAAACCACATGCCTTTACCAATAATAAACATGAATACTTTTATGGCAGGAATATGAGATGAGTAAATAATTCCATAATAAAACATAATCATGGGTATTATACTAGTCCAATGAACACAAAAACAATCAATATTATTTTCATAATGAGGTAATGTATAATTTCGGGCACTCTGAAACATTTTGTCAAGGCCTCGGCCAAGACGTCAAAAAATGATTAAGGGCTCGACCAAAACCATATATCAAATTGGGAAAGGCTTCAGCCAATTCGATGTCTAGTTGTCTCATGAGACCTACCAATGCATCGAGGAGCTATAGTGGGCTCCACCCGTCACTTACTAAGTCCAAAACATTCCTCATATGAAATGGTTGAAATGTAACATAAACATTCTTATTAAAACTAGCATAAGAAATGTCAATACATTAACTATAAACTATGAATGGTATAAAAATAGCACATCCATAGTCAAAAATATCACAAAACCTTAAATACAATATGTAAGTTTTGTATCATAATAAATCAACTTCAAAAAAACTTAAAATTCATCAAAGGATGTTGACATAGATGAAATCAAATCCTTTTTAGAGAAATATCTCTTTGTATTTTAAAATCATTTAAGATTCAGATAATTATAAAGAAAACATTTATTTTGAAAATATTTTAATAAGATTGTAAGGGAAGCTTCGATGATGTTATAACAGCGGAAAATAGCTGCACCCGTCGTATAAGTTAAAAAAACATTCTTACCTTAATTTTGTCAAAAATGTCATAAAGTACCTTGTTTGGAAAACGACGGAAATATTCCTTTCAGAACACATAAAATTAAATAAGGGTATAATTGAATTTAACCCATACTCTAGTAAATAGTAAAAAAAATTTGAAATACATTTTTAAGAAGCATGGATGTTGATGATAAAGAGGTCCCAGTAAAAACAACCTCGGATAATAAAGATATTGTGAAATTATCTCTTACCTTGTACTTTTCCTCGGTTGAGGGTAGGTTAAACTCCTATATAATGGTGAAATAATTATTATTAAATTATACAAGAATCATATACATTAATATGATATCATATATGATATTTTAACATTTCTTGGTTAATAAAATCTTAATATTATCGTCATTTCGGGTGTTAACGGGCCTGTTTTCCTTTATATTATTTTTTATGTTAGACATATTTGTTATGGATGGGATGTATCTTATTCTTGCACAGAGTTATATCAATTATTTAAACGTTATTTTTAATTATCAAATGAAAATTATTCTTGAATGGATACGATGGATCATGAATCTCATTATGTTTGTGGAGACGGTACTCCGTACGTACGCACGAGTGACAATATCATTATTTTGATATTAAAATAATATATAATTGGATGTTATATCATATATATAGAATAATTTTTATGTTATATTTATTATTTAAATCATTTACCCATCATTATTACACTCACCCAAGTAATAATGTATTAAATAACAATTACACCACGACGTGGAGAGGGTAAGTCGTACGTACGCATGTATGGTGACATGTCATTAAAAGGTTGGATAGAATAATGAATATGGTTGTACCATATTTATAATAACATCACATTATATATAAAATACTAGAGTTATTATTTTATAATGTAAACAACAATGAAAAAGGAAGTGGAAGAAGAAAAGAACTTGAAAGAGGTGATGAAATATTTACCTCTTCTTCAGGTTCTTCCTTTTGATTTGATCAAAAGGGCTCCATAAGATGTATTTATGACTAAAGGAATGCCTCTAAGATAAAATGATCACAGTTTAGAGGGTATTTGGGTAGGTTTTGGTCGAGCCAAATGTCTTTGAAGGTGTGAATTAGTGAGAATGGGGGTGCCCTTTTATAAGAGGGGTGAGGGGCACCTTAGGAAAAGCTAGAAATATTATTTTATAATAAAATATATTTCGGTTTTTAATGTCTAAAAAATAAATTATTTAAATGATAAGGTGTGTATGGGTCGAAACCCACTCATACAATATTTTTTAGACAGGTTTGGGTAACTATATTAACTTTATCTTTTAGATTTAACTCTTAGTGAAATAGATTGACATTTACCATGTCTCTTTGTATTTTTATATTATATGGTTAATAAACTTAATATATACTTCCAAGAGAACCCCAAGTGGTTCATTAATGATACACCTCTCATTATGTAATACTTTTTTCCAAACATTAGATTTTTTGGAATAAAATATCAATTAATAATCTAATATTTGTTTTAAAAACTCTTTTATGTCAATTTAGACATTATTTGGTATTTTGTTTTTTCTGAATTTATAATAGAATTATTACTGAGAAAAAAAATCATCTAAAGAACCCTAATATTTCATATTAATCTGGAAAATTAGTGGAACTAAAAAAAGTCTCAAATTTCATTTATTTATAAATTTATAATGTCAATTATTTTAATCTTTAATTAATTAGGTAATTACTCCTCATCATTGTGTCATAAATAAATTGAATTATTAAATGTCTAAAAAATATAAATAAAATAAATTTATTTAGGAAATGTTTTTAGCTTTCTAATTAATATTTATAGTCTAATTTATCTTATGGGTAACCCTATATTAAAAATGTTTTAGTTATTAAACATTGATTTTAACTCTTCTAACTCTTCTTTGAATTAAATAATAATAAATATTATAATCTAATCCAAGTGGACCAACAGGGTTCATATTTTATTCCGAAGGATTTTTTGGGTTGTATTATACTTATCCAATAGAATTAGGACATGTGTTAGGGTAACAATAATATCATTTTTACCCTTAATTACCCTATTTACTTTTTATCGTGGTAAATAAAAGTAAAAAGTTGTTATTCACCAAAAATTATTTTCATCTTATTGAACAAAATTTTACTTACTGATATCAAAAGTGTCTCTAGGATTTTTTTTAAATTCAACTAACATAAGAGTTAAAATTAAGTTTTATATAAATTTGTAAAGGCTCCTAGAAGGTTGGTAAAAGACGGTAAAAAGTTCAATAAATTTTTTATATATTTAAAATTACTATAAAATGACTCCAATGAATTAAATTGAACTTATATAGGTATTATGTATCTATTTTGACCTAAAATAAATTTAAATAAAATAAATAATTATTTAAATAAAAATTCAGTTTTAAACTATAACTGAGTGTTTTTCACTATTAATCAAGAATTGAAAGTTTCAGAAAAATACCAAAATTTCAACCTACGCTAATTTTGACATTCCAAATCAAAAAAATGAATTCCATTTTGAAAGGTAAAATTTATAAAATTTAAAAAAAGTGGGTATTAATATTCATAACGGCTAGTTTTATTGGTTGTGGTGTGTTAGAACTAGAAGTTCCTTACAACACACGCTATTGTATTATTCAAAGAAAAGTGTACCGTGGAAGCTTGGGGTGTTATAGTTTTGGCCTTTTGGAAAGACCAAGATCTTCTAGATGTTGGTAGATATAAGGGAAGAGTATTTTGGTAGAACACTTAGAAGCATAATTTTTAGGAGGATTGAGGAGAAGAGGTAGTGGAGGGTGGTTTTTAGAGTGGAGGATAAGAATGATTTTTGAATATCTTATTCATTATATTATCATTTTTTTTTATAGAATCAATAGTTTTTATTTTTGTGACAAAAAAAATTAATAAGTTCATGTGAGTTAGAATCCAGTGAGCCTACGCCATCCATACATCACCCATGAATCAAGAAATCATGTATATAGTATTTATTATAAATTATCGTATTTTATTATTCACCAAAAATTCAAGAATTTTAGAAAAATCCCAAAAATTCAACATTACTATTTTTTGATGTGCAGAATTAAAAAATGGGCTCCATTTTATCAAAATAATTTTTTAAATATGTGAAATTTAATTTTTAAATAAAATCATTATTTACATGGAAAATACAGATTTTAAATTTAAAATTAATTGTATAAAACACTGAATTATTACAAAAGGCCTCGTAATTTTATCCTAAAATCATAGAGAAAAAAATATCATTTAGGAATACATTTTATGAAATTTAATTTTCTTTAGATAAATTTTTTAATAAAAATATTTTAATTAAATACTTATTCCCACAAAAACACCAATACTTATTTATTAATTTTTAAAATATTTCCTTTCATTTTTAAGGAGCCTATATTTTATTTTTACTATCATGGGTGACGTTACTATTAATAAGGGTCATATTAGTATTCATAAAAGAAAAAAATTATAATTAACATGGATAGAATTTCTATTCAAAATGGTAAGATACTATTTACCAAAAAATTAGTTGATTCTGTCAGACTCTAAATATCTTACTGATCACAACCGTGTATGTCCATTTTATAAAATTCAAATAAAAAAAGTGGAAGAATTGAGTTTAACACCTAGGTTATAACTATAAAAAAAATTAAGCCCCCCCCCCTTAGGTGGTTGGGTGGTGGGGGGGATGGGGTGTGGGGCGCTGGTTGTGGGGTCTAGTCCTCAGACCATTTTATTTCTAGCATCAGTATATTTTAGAACCATCTGTTATAACTATAAAAAAGTGTGGTTTCACATAGACTCGGTGTTTTATGCACATAAGCTATATAATGAATTATAATTATTTATGAATAAATATACCTTAAAATCTAGCAGTGTCATATTAATAGTGAATATATTCCTATCACAATTTAGTATTTATAAAAATAATTATAATAGTCAAAATATAAATTATTCAAAAATCATTTAATGAAAAAATTATCAAATTCATATATTTATATTAAAATAATCTTTTAAAAAAAATATTATAAAATAGTATTTTTTTAGAACATTAATTTTTAATTAATTTGAAAGCTATAGATTTCAAATATAATTATTTATAAGTATTATAATTAATTAAATCCCTTAATTTATAAATTATTATTTTTACAAATTATTGTATTTAAAATTTTAAAACAAATTACTTGGGTGTTAAATTTAAACTATTATTTTAAATTATTCTTTTTTGGGTTCTATGATTCACAAGTTACTAAAGCAGTATGGGTTTTTTATTACAATCTCATTATTTATCAGGATTGTTTATTATTATGTTTTGGATGATGAAATATTATGATCTAAATAATTAGAACTCAAAAAAAATTATTAAATTTTGGTTATTTATTCAGAATATTGGATTTCATTTAATTCTCCCCACCTCATGTACTCAATAGACATAATGACCTTTTTTAATGAAAAATTACTTTATTTATCTCTTTGATTGAAAAACCTTTTTCTCCAATATTCATGTTTTTAAAAAAATCATGAATATTTTTACTATTCTCCAATTATTCTTTAAATTAATTTTCAACCATGATTCTATTCTTGAAAAATGTTTTAAAAAGATTTTTCCTTATCTTTTTTTGAATGAGTTAACTTGATCTTTTTACAAAACTATGAAAGGAACGTTTTATTTTAACTTATAATTCACAAAACAAATTTTCACCACTCAATACTATAAATATATAATTATAATTTTCCAAGCCTATTTTCAAATAAAATTACTTTCACAATATTTTGTGGATTTTTAGTTTTTGAAACTTCATTTTCAAAGTGGAAACTGTATTTTCCTTGAAAATAATTTAATGTTCTTGTAATGGTATTTATATTCATCAAAGAAAAAAACCATTGATTTCCCTTATTCTTAACTGGGGATATGATCCCAGGATACTATCCTTATTCCTTCTCTAGATGATTCATGATTATGATGACATGATTTTTATAAAACTCATAGCTTTTTCTTAGATTATGAAACTATGAATTGATAAAATATTTATGAAACCCATTTATTTTCCATCAGTTATGCTACAATGAAATGTTTATGAAACCTATTTCTTTTCCACAGATAGAGATTTTAAGAAATTTTTGTTAAACTTATATCCTTTCCAAGGGATATTCTATAAGGAAATTTTTATGAAACTTTTTTTCTTTTCATGGGATATGATGTGATCAATGTTTTATAATCTACTTGATCATATATGAATTATTTCAATTTTATGATGATTGAGCCAAAAATTATATTTATTATTTGGGTAAATATGGATATTTCATGAGATAAATAAGACTATAATTGAGAGTAAACCTAATTTAGTAAGGGACTCCATCTACTATGATAGAGTTGGGAGTGAACCTTGACTACTATGATGGTTTTGGGTGAAAACCCAATCCACTAAGGTAGTATTGGTCATGGGCATCGACTACTAAAGGAAAGATTTTATATTTTTATTTTTATTCAAAAATTCCATGTCTTATTCCATTGTTATTCCCTCATGTCTCATATTCTTTGATTCCTTTAGGAATCATGACTTACTGACTACCATGATTTATTCCATGACTCAATATTTTTATTTGTGATATATATGGTATAGTTTTCAAATGCTAAGATCATGTTACCATGCCCTTGTGATCATGTGTTTCTTATATGATCATTGATATATCCTTTGTTTACCCTTATTGAGAATCTGATATCACTCCTTCTTATGGTTCCTTTCCTCATATTACGAAAATGGTTTTAGGTATGATATGTCTATGAAGAGTGTTAGTTAATCATAACTATATGAGAGATGATGTTGTTAATTTTTGAAATAATTTTTTACATTTCCAAGTTTCTAAAGATAATATACCTATACAATTATGTCGTGGATCATTATTTTATGTAATGAATAATAATTTATTAAGATGAAATATAAATTCATTAATAATATCAAATTTATAAATCACTAATCATGAAACTCATGCATGACAATGACTCATAACAAGAGTGTCCATGTCACTCATCTTCAAAATCTGGTACTTTACTTTTTCCATGGTTTATATCATGATCTATGTTTCATGGGATTCAACCCTACACTATAGTTGTTGAACCATGGATTAACCCCGAGATTGGATACCACCCAACATCGTACAAAAACTAAAAGTGTCTACCCAGGCTTACATAGTGCTCCATATGTGAATTTAAAGTCAACAAGGTTGGGTAACCGATTGGTCATACCCTTAAAAACTCACCATGAAAACAATGCACTCTATCAACCTCATATGATAAGCACTAACACTAAAGTTAAGTATAATGTAGAAAGGGGAACTATGGCATCACCATTCCCACACCATACCCTTGGTATCACTTATAATTCTTTGATTAAGTAAGATGATGTTTATAACATTATTTATCTATATGTGGATACCTATAACTCGATCTGACCCCTCTCACATATTATCCACATGTACCACATCTCGCCGACTCTACAAGGTTTTGAGTCTTTTCTCTATGATTAAAATGTTCATTTACATGGCCCCTATATATAGTCTTAAGGAATTTCCATTTCAATTGATATTTTAAATGCTCTTATCTTGAACAATATAGAATTCTAGGTGCTAGTTAACCACTCTAGGGTATCTTATACATCATACATCACATTCAAAGATCACCACACACCACTAGAAAAATCATTCCCTCCTAGGATCCACACTAGAAGACTAATCTATTATGTATTTAAACAAATCACACAAGCATACACATAATCAATTAGAATTTACCTATAATGATCTGTATGAAGTGAATCACAGTTATACAGTTTCTCTATGTAGAATGTCAATGCTAGAAATATGGGAAAAGACTATATAAGTTATTACTGAGAATTTAATTAACCGAAACCAAATAATAATGAACCCTAAATGGATCCTAAATAATTGAAAAAAAACTTGTTTTGACCTACAAGGTTTATTACAGTTTTGTGGACATGGGACAACATCATCATCATCATCAAACATCTCACCGTAGATCTGAATGACCTACCACTAGAAGAATATATATATATATATATATATATATATATATATCGATAACCATCTGATTACAATTCATCCAAGAAAATATATTGGAAATTTTCATATGATTAGTTGTTGATGCTTGAAATTGTTGAATATTAGTCTTAAGTTATAAAATCACTCTAAAAATCCCATACATGTCAGGGGAATCCTACATGACTAGTCATGATTCATGAGATGCATGGGTACTCTATGTACATAAGTATAATGTAATAAGAAATAATAAACTCAAACATCTTGTGCATCGCATGAAAGGAAAATCATGTAACTGTAATAATGAAAATAAATAATATAAATCCCAACCACCTAGTAACCTAGATTTCTTATCGGAATATGTGTTTATGAGACACCACCCCGACATCCATCATATATTTTGACACATTACTATATAACCTAGCTATTTTATCCTTAAAGAGTAAATAGAGAGGCTCTTGTAGAACATTGTAATTTCCTTCCACCCCTTTCCACTAATCAATGGCTAGACTAGTGGCATCTACTATTCCTCATATGTGGATCCCAATACACTAGTAGATTTTGAATAGAATTTGGGGTATAGGGTGGTACCATGGTGATATTTTCAATATTGCACCAGAGTACACAATAATAATAAAATAACAACAAATTTATCACATTAGAGTACATAGAGAGAATAAAAAACTAAATAATTAATCAATAATAAACTATGAAGGAGAATAATCCATACAAACTCAATCTCTCAAAATGTTGTTCAAATAATAAGAATAAAAATTAAATAATATACCAAATATAACTGAATAAATTGTATCCATTTCAAATCCTAGTCTCCAAATCTCATATGATTTTCTTCTCCATAATCATTAAAAACTTAGGCCCCTTATCAACCTATACATATAACTAAGTGATTGTTTCTAAGGTACCAAAGTATAATAGTTACCAAAGTAAGAAATTATTATGAAACTCAATAGATAACCACAAATGTAGTCCCATACATACCTATAATGTAGTGATAAGTTCATGTTCTATTATTGGAATAAATAAATAACATATATATAGTAAATAAACCATCACTGATCATCTAGTTCATGACATTAATTGACCATACCTGCTTCATCTTGTGCTCGAATATCTATAAGAAAATTGAGATATTATTCCAATGCTTAGTTCATCAATCATCCCAGGATTCAATCATACCCCTCATAAATTTCATAAAAATAAACAACCTTATATTCCTCAAATGGAAAGATAAACTTTAAATAGTACAAATAGATGGATCAAGACCCATCTCTATTTATTATAAGACATGATGGTCGGTCTACTCACCCAACCCATCACCATACATCCCAATAGATCTACTATGTCATAAGGTTCATTAAATATCCTACTAGGTACAATAATCATCTCGGTAAGATAGGAAATGTTCACTCATTCTTATAAAAACATATATATTTGTTAACACCCCAAATGTGGTTTAAGTGTTAAGTCACATCATTATACTAAAAAATTAAAATAAACAATGAGGTATTAAGCTACTTAAATAGTTCCAAGGAGGCTTATGAAATTTTTTATATTTATTCTTAGTATCCAATACTCTTAACATTTTAATTTAAATTAATGTATTGAAATTAGTTTGAACTATTAAGCTCATAAAAGGGGTCTGTTTCTTTAGTGGAAAGACATCACATACACTTGAATATAAAAATCATTCAATAATCCATGGGTAATGTACTATGGACCTCTTACTTTATTCTAAAACATTCCCCATTATATTAATTACAAATCTCATTAGATTTTCCTTGGATTTCCAAGTATGTCAATGCCTTGTCTCAACACAATCTCCCAGCATCAACTATCTGAATCTATAACTCACATCATGAATTTCAAAAAAATTATTTATAATTAAAGTATAATTAATTTAAAACAAATATTGTTTAAATCCAAATTTTAAAAAATTTGAATAATCGCAGAAAAAAATAATTTAACACTTTCATTGTACCATAACTATAACCAATACCCTATGGTAGATCAAAAAACCACTCCTAGTATTATCCCCAACAAAATCAATAACATACATTATCGACACAACACAAATTTAAATATTTTTTGTTAAAAACTCTTAAAATTAACCACGGTGATATACCTCATTAAATTATTGGGTGCCTACATATAGAAGGCATCTTGATACATCTTATTTTAATATAGAGAAGAACCCCAATCAAATTTGGTTGATTCGACCTTTCTCCAGGTGAATCGGTATAAAAAATAGATAAATGTGGAATACAATAATAAATATTGGAGAAAGAGATCAATAAATATAAAAACAATATAAGTGGATACCTTATATAATTAAAAAAGTGTTATAGAACCAATAAAAATAGAATTTTTTTAAGGGATAAGGGGGGATCAATCCTTGATCATGAAAACCAAAGTAATGGTAAAGGAGGGGATGCCATTAATAAATTTAGGGGGGAAGAATGGTATTCATCCCCCAAAAATTCTCATTGGATAGATGATATTGGGATACTGGCTTGCTATTTTCCACCCAGGGTCATATGTCCCACTGCCTACCCACTATCTAGCTGGCATCTATAGAGTGCATCATGGCTATCCTGGTTATCCCTTGTTACTCTCCTTGTATCTCGAGCACTATAACCCCCCCCATAAAATCCCTATGTCATTTTATTAACAAATATTTTGGGATATTACAAGGTTTGTAATTCTATTTGAATCTAAAATATAAATTTCAACACTCCGCAAAAACTAAATTCAAATTACTCTTGAATATAAAACACTCATACTAGAATGGGATCTTATATAAGGAATAATGGAAAAATTGATTTATATTTAGGGAATATAAAATTTTATTAATATATTATTATTCCTCAGTTGCGGTGATTTATTATTTAGGAATCAAAAATGAACATGGATTTTATTTTTTTATTAATTTCTTTTTCACTAATATTATATAGTATGTTATGAATTTAAATTTGATGTTAGAGATTAAGTATTTTATTTTATATATATTATAGTGAATCTTCTCTTTAAATGATAACTTATTTTATTGATAAAATAGATCATTGGATGCTGAGGATTTGGATAAATGTATTATTTAAGAAAATATTTATTTGACAAAGTATTTCTTTATGTCCCGTTATAGTGTTGTTTGGCAAGATGGTGAACTGAAGTTTATTGTTGGGTATAGATTAATGATGTTTGAACCTGATGAGTATTAAGAATAATGAAATCCCAAAAACATTATATAGTGTTATAATGGGCATTTCGATTCTATCATAATACCTTTTAGAATTATAAATGATGCAACACTTTTTTGAGTATCATGATTATGGGATTTTAACCCTAATATTAATTTTTTTAACCATTCATTGAAGTTATTTTGGTTTACATGATATCAAAGAACATATTGGGAAAATAATCAAAGGATGTTTTTGGAGATGGTTAGGGAAACGTATTATATGATAATATGACTAATTTTAAATTTTAGAAAACTATGAAAAAAATCAATGAAACATTACCTTATATCGTGTTGTATCAATGGACTCAGTACTAATTAGGTTGGTTTTTTTATTTTACATACTGAGAAATATTTAGGATATTTAGAGATTACCTGTCTTATATGGTACATAATAATATTTTATAGTTTATGATTCATATATTTCATGATTATTATAAGCACTAACAAAAAATTGGATATATTTTTGGATAAAAGAGTGTTAACAAACCATTGAAATCTATATTAAGGAAAATATTTCTCCATATATTTTGTTAGATAATGTATTGATTTTATAAGATTTATATTGTGACTGATACAACCCAGACTTTTCATGGTTTCTGATGTATGATATGGAATTCAATTTATATAGTTTTACACAATTATGTATCTATGAATATTTATAAATATATCATAATTTGTGTCTTTTGGTTTTGGTTTTTAGACATAAAATATTCATTTATTATTTTCATTTATAATTCTTTATAATATCTACCAATTATAATACATTTATATATCTCATTTCATAATATAGGACACATTATTAATGGAAAGTGAGAAAGTTATTTATGTCATATTTCTCTCAATATAGAGATAATAATGGGAAAATTATCATTATTAGTTGGCGGTGATATATTCATTGGGGTGATAGGTTGTAGACTTTCAATTCTAACATCCTAAGTTAGAGGTATAGATAGAAAAAATAGTTAATATTAATACAATTGGTTATTTATATAATGATAAGTAAAATTAGGTTTTTTTCATGGGATTCTATCTATTCATAAGTTTGTGTAACATATGGTTTTGTGTGATTTTCGTATTCCATCATTGGTAGGATATCCTAGTATCACAAAGATATATCATACTATCAATTAGATGTTCTAGGGGATTTTGTTGAAAAATTTGGTGGTTCAGTTTATATCTTAATTCCTTGAGAGTTTCAAAGTAATGGTAGAATGTATTATTCAAAATATATTTCTTCATATCTTAAAAATACCTCATTGAAAGGGATAAGATATTTATATGGAATTAGTCATGTGTTTATGTTGTGCATAGGGAGGGTTTGAATAAATATTGGTGATCCTAGAATTATTGATCAAATATCCTAAGTTTATATTGATTAAAGACTTGTTATCATTGATTTTTTTTTTGAAAAAAATCAGTTAAGTGTTATATGTGGTAAAACATAAAATATATCCAAGGATTATAGTATCCAATCATGAAACACAAATAATATCATCTTGCTAAAAGTAATTTAAACATAGTTTTATATCCCATTAATGAGAGAGAAACCATTTCTCCCACAAACCGATGGTCAAAATTAGTAGGTGATTATGATTTTGGTGAATATGGAAATAGAATTCAATATTGACTTTAAATTATTAAAGGTGGATCATTTACTAAAATTAAAATTTTCTAATATAACATTTTATCATTCCTATATTTTTATGATTCGTTATATGGGTTTATATGGGTGAAAAAATAGATCCCACTATATTGGGATGAGTTGGAATGGTGAATATAGTTCATAAAATGATATTTTATGATATGATGAATCATTTTTAGTTTTTTCATGATTAAATGAGGTGTGTTCAAAGGATACATAAATTCTATAATAATTAGTAGATGATACTATTGTAGTTTTCCATAGGTTATCTTGTATTCTTATGAGTTTATCTTCAATATGGGGAACAAGATTTTTAAGGTGAATAATGTTTTGGATTTAATTTATTGGACTTGTTATTGTGATTGAGATTATTGGAGAGGAATCTGTTGGTCTACACTACAACTGGGATTATACAAGATTCATTAAATATTATTTATGTCAAAGATTTGAATATGTTATTATACACTATCACAGGTTATGGATTTTAGTGATATTGGTATCAAGGGGTGATAATGTTTTTTTTAGTTTTAGAAAAATAAGGATAGTAAAATGATTCTTTATGGGTGAGTTATTCCCATAATGTGACTTCTTTGAAATAATGGTGATTTAGATGAAATCACACAGTGAATGTATTTTTGGATACTTATTCTATATCTTTAATTCCATTAGGTTATTAGAATTATATTTTGATTAATATTTATTATAATAATGATCATTAATGTGTTGAGACTACTTATGAGAAAGTTTCCTTTTTTATATAGTGGACTTTTATTGATGAAATTTTTAAAAAACATTAAATGGGATATACAATAAGTCAATGGTTTAGAGTATATTTTGGGAATTTTCAACTATGAAGGTTAAAATCAGAGTTTTATAGGATTAAAAATTAAATTTTTATGATGCCTTTAGATTAGTGACACAACCTTTACCCATCAGTGGTATTTGGTAATTTTCTATGGTTGTTGTAATTTTTAGTAATTGTCAAGTGGTAGTGGAAGTAATTTTATTTATTTAATAAAACTATTTCAATGTATTTTTTTAATAAAATACTTATGTATATTTATGTTGCAGAATTAATTTCATATAGGAGAGATGACATGGAAAACTGTATTTTCCAACAGGGTAGAATATTTTGATAATGTGTAAAATGTCTAAAATTTTAATTAATATTGAGAATCAAATGATAGAGGGAGAGTGACATTAGATGGACATTATGTAATGGTAGTTATGGGTTTCAGATAAATTATTAACTCATATATATCAATTTTTTCCAGCATGAACATTTCTTAGACATTTTTGCTTACATCTCTATAGATAAACCATAGTAGATCAGTGCGTTATGGTAGATAAAATATAAAAAATGGATAAATATAATAGATATTTATTATAGGGGATTTAATATTTATGTTGATATTTGAAAAAACATCGTTGAATCTGAATTCACATCAAATTTAATAATTGAATCTAATAAAATATTTTTTCCCCTAGTTGGGTACATAATTCTTAATAATCATAGGCAATTATTGTAATAGAATGCTGAAAATGGGAATTAAGAATATGAATATAGTGAAATAAATATTATAAAATAATATTTCCAATGAAAATATTTTTTAAATTTTCTAATATGAATTATAATTGGTGAACATTGATAATTATATGAAAAAAATTTAATAATGTTACATTATATGATAACATAATTTAGTTGATATGAGTTAAGGAAAATTGATAGTTGGAAAATAGATTAAATATTATTTGTAGAATACTATATATATATTATTTAAATGATTAAAAACATATTTTGGTGGATTGTAGATTTACTTTGATAGATGGTAGAAGTGAAATCTTTGAAATGGATGGATAATAATTATATTTATTTAGAATTGTTTAAAAGAAATTAATGTATTTTTAGTGATATTAGTAAAGAATCATGAACCCTGAAAATTTAAATAATTAATAACAAGATTATCATATTCAATTTGATAGTGTATAATTATTTATGTTGATATATGAAATATCTATTAAGTCCCTATATTGTATTGTGGTATGGAATGATGATATTATATGAAAATTGACATATATGGTTAGAGTTATTGACTTATGAACATTGGAGTAGGTTGTAAAATGTTATAATGGGGTTTGATCAATATATGATTAAAATTTATAGAAGTGATGGTGGTAGTTTGTGATGAAGATTCAACATGTCTCAAGCTGATTCCATTGTATTACATTACTTTAGACCGCCCTGAACTTTGTATATTTATGTTTATTTAATAAAATTTTATTAATGTTGGATAGATAGATAAAGGTTATGTTCCATAACTATATAGTACATGCCACCTCGTACATTATTTTACATTCTAATGGGGTGTATCATAGCAAATGTTATAGTTGAAAGTGATGATAAAAATTGAATTTCTTATACAACCTTACATTAATTAATATTTTATGTATTAATGGATGAGTGGTTTTTGAAATGATAATGTATTATAATACATTAATTAAAATGGTATCTATAATATGTTTTTATACTGATGTGGTTGTAAAATATGTTTATGAATAAGATATGGGGAATGGTTATGGAGAAATTAAAAAATCTCATAGATCAGTATTACAGATGATGAGGGTTGGAGTGTGATATCAATGTAAAATGGGACATTTTCTCCCTATGTTATTTTTTAAGTGGACCTACGTGAATGTGTAGTACATTTGTAAGGTGAAAATATATTTCCTTATGATATTTTTTTGTGTGGTGGCCACGGTGATAGACTATGTAGATTTTAGTGGTCTAAATCTATTTAAAACAACTTTAAAAATTATAATGATGATAATTATCGTATTTAATATGTGTCTCCCTATATTAAGTATATGACACACAATGATGAGGAATCATGTTGAGTAGTATAATATCTCTCATGGTAGAAAACTAGTAATATAAAAAGATTCATTGAGGGTAGAATGTTTTACAATCTTTATCGGTTTTGGCGGGGATAGTCCTTGAGAGTGGACACCCTAAAAACCAGTGACGACACCTTTGCTTGGATAATAGCCTAACCAATAAATATATATATATGAGGTTTGTATGGGAGGATAACTATATAGTTTTATATATGTTGTTTTCCAATCAATGAGACATATACTTAATTAAATATGGTTGTGGTCCCAATTAGTGGAAAACTACATGGAGTAATTAAGGTAGGGTCCCTACAAAAGTGAAAAGTTTATAATTATTTAACCTTCATTGGAGGTAGTTAATTCTATAGTAGTATTTATGTGTTGTATCACAATGTATAATGGTTCAGGATTCAGATAGTGTGATATTTATAAGGTATGTGATAGAAGTGGTTGTTATGGTTAGCTTAAAAGAATAGTAATAATAATTTTTTAATTATATATATAGATTCATTATATTGATTTATTCACAAAACCATATGATATTTTCTGGGAGGAACCTACTAATTATATTTATATATTCATCCATATTTTATATATATAAATTTATATATATTGTCAAGATATAGTCGTTGGGGGAACCAAGAATCCATATCTTGGGACATGGGAATCTTGTTAGAGGAGGACATTGCCTTATACCTTACTTTATGTGTGTAAGAGATGAGAAACATTGTGGTGAATTTTTCACTTTAAACGTGGTTCTTTTGGAAATGATATACATGTCTATAAATTTTTTATTTTTTTAATAAATAAGTATAAATATTTTTGGTGGTGAGGAATTTTACAAAAATAAGTGAAATTAATTAAATATATTTCTAATGAGATTCTTATATTTCTTATCAAAACCCCATGGAGTATTGAATTATTTATTTGGGGTTCACAATTTATTATCATTTAAAGATTAGATAGAGTTCCAATTTGGTAAATTCATTGAATATATCCTTTAACATTCTCTTCATAAATGGTGATGGATCTCTATTTTGTATCATATTAAATTAAAAATATGTAATATTTACTTCATTTTTTAAATGATTATTATCCTAATTCACCCACATACTGAAACTTTTCATTGATATTTTTTAAAATCATAATAATAATAATGTTTAAGAAACTATATTTTCACATAAATTATTAAAATTATATTTATTCCCCAAAATAATTCATCGACAGATACAATGATTTTCATATAATTTGGTTCTATGACTGATAGATATATTTCAAAAAAAATTTGAAAATTTGGATATATTAACTTCCCTATGTGATTATATATTGAGAGAAATCAACCAAACCATCAACTTATATATTGCAATATAGTTGTATTTTTTCAAGGAAGGGGGATGCCAATGATAAAAATCCAGATAACTACTATTGGATAATACATTTAATGAGATATTTTTATCATATAATAGATAATAATAAATCATATAATTGGATAATTGTTATATTCATGGAAAAAAATTGTGAGTGAATTTAAACTCAATTGAATATGAATTAATTAATTTTATGTTCCAAGAAGGCCTTTCATCAGTAGCCCTATTAACCATAAAAGTAATTAACATACCTTTTTATGTGAATAATATTCATTTGATTCATTTAATTTTTTTTAATATCTTCATTATTTCTTAATTTTATTTAATTTTTTATTATTCTACCAATAGTCTCAAAAATTACTAAATCCTATATATTTTTAATTGATTTTGTATTGATGATTGAATTGAATAAATTAGGTTGAATTTACACATTCATAAATAGATTTTATTGTGTCATTCAA
This sequence comes from Viscum album, assembly GCA_963277665.1. NCBI lineage: Eukaryota > Viridiplantae > Streptophyta > Magnoliopsida > Santalales > Viscaceae > Viscum > Viscum album. The sequence goes on from CAUJRU010000038.1 coordinate 2,802,299, forward strand.
TGTTCTAATTAGAAAGACAATTTGATGATCTTTATTGACTCTTCCCCTATACAGATTACCATTACCACCATCCTTCAATAATGAAGGGACGTGGTCTAGTATATTCCAACATAGATTTTTATATCTTTTCCTAGTTGTTCATTATCATAGAGAATTAAAATTTATGTTTAGTCATATAATTTTATAATTTCATAATAATTATTCATTGAAAGACTCTTTATAGTAAACACAACATAAATAATTAACTTTTTTTAATGTGATATAATCATGCACAAATTTTTTATATAGAGAAAAACGTTAGGAAATGATTGTATCATCCAATAAATTTTTATACCACCAAAAATCATGTTGATTTAATAGGATATCTATGGTTTAGTGTTCAAATAATTCAATTTATATATTTTTAATATCCCTAATTTTTTATCTCATGGTATGACCTATATTACTTCTAGTAAAATATGTGAATTCTACAATGATTATTTAATTACATAACACTATCCTACAATATTTATCCAATAAAATTGATATGTAATTTTATATAATTTCCCAACCATTTAATATTAACATTAAATCATTGAAAAATCTTGTGATTTCACTCATGTCATATATCAAGGTAAAAGATAAGTCTGTATTTTTTCTTGTGAAGATAAAATATATATTTGTTTCCTTATATAACATATATTAATATCTATATATCAATGTTTATGATGTATATTTCTAATTTTATTGAACACTATAAATCATGTTGTTGGATGTAAAAATTTATATCATTCACATTTATATATCTTTCTAAAATCTATTTCATGATACTCTAACCATAATCATATATTACCTAGTGATATTAATGTGACATTTCTTACAATATTATGATTTTCATTATAAAATATAGTTTTTAAAAAAATTATAAATTTCATCTAAATATGACCTAGTATTATAATTATTAAATTAATGGGTCTAGGGGTATATAGAATATCTAAAATTAGTTGAAAAAACAATAATTACAACCACAATGATAATTACGGTAAGATTTTGATAGAGGCATTGAATAATATAAAATAATAGTGTCTAACTTTTTTTCAATAGATCTATATATTATTATTCAATGTGTTTGATAAGTATTACAAATAAACAACCAATTAAATTATTCTTATACTAATAATTTATGGTATTAGTGAATTATTAATTATATTTTTTTAAGAAAAACCGTCTCTATTTGATATTCTTATATATTTTTAGTGAAATTAGATAGAGTTTTCATGATAAAAGTGAGTAAAAATTGACTACTAAATCAAAATACCCTCAGATCATGATACAACCAAATGATTTTATATTTGGTTTGTTATTAATTAGAGGCATTAGAGTCTTCCTAATTTATTCAATATTATTTCCTACCAAATAGGGAATGTGAAGACTTAGAGTTGATTTTCAGTTATAAAATAAAAACCATTTCTCAAGACTAAATATAACACCATGACTGATTTAATATATTTGAATCTGATATATAGATGAATAAATTTCTATATGTTAGGAATGGTTATTGTTGAATTTGTATAAAAAGTTATGAATATAACTCTTAGGTGATAGATTTAGTGTGTTATTGATCTAAATACTTATGTTTAATTTTTTATATGATTAAATTATTGGAAATAAAGAATCATTGGGATTTGAGTATTTAGAGTAATTTTTTATTATAGAAAATACTAATTTAAAATAGTGTGTCACAGTGGCCCTGTTTGGTGTTTTCTACCAAGATACTAAACTAATGTTTGCAATTGGGTATAAATTACTGATGTTTAAAGTTACTAACTGTGATCTAATTTTATCCTCTTATATATATTGATGATTTTTTTGAAACATTAAAATTGGTGTGGTGGATTCATAATATTTATTAATAATATGGATATAAATAATGTTTACTGATGATGAATAAATCCCTAAAAAAATTTATAATCTATATGGGCATTTAAGATTAACGGTAATGAATTTTAGAGTTATTAGTCCACCAGTTGGGTTTACAAGGCTCATGAATATAATGTTATAATATTATCACATTAACTTGATTATAGTATTTATTTATATTATTTTAATTTAAATAAATTCCATGGAATATTGGGAAGTGAATCAATGAATTGTATTCATGTTTTTTCGAGGAAATTATTTATATTAGAATATGTCCACATGTCAATTCTAGACACATAAGGATTATTTTAAAAATTATATTTTTCATAAAATGGTGTATCAATAGACCCAAAGATGATTAAAGTGATTTTTCTAATGAATATACCAATTAATATTCAGTATGATTTGAGTTTCATAGTCTTGGGAAGTAATTTTTGATTTTTACTACAAATGTTTTATTAGATAATGACTCTATTATCAACATCCCAATAAATAGAATATTTTTCCTAAATAATGTAGTTTCATTTTACCTTTGAAATAAATATTGAGAAGTAAAATATTTCTCAGGTTCTTCCATTTAAAAAATGAATAATTTTATATGATGAATATTGTGACACATGTCACCAAGATTTTTAATGCGTGCTAATTCCATAGGTGGAAGTCAATTTATATACATTTATACAATTACATCTCAATGAAGAAAACTATTTTACCCATGATTTAGATCATTTGGTGTTTGTATTTGTACATAATATTTTGAATTATTATTTTCACATAAAATACTTTATGATTTTTGTAAATCATACTAGATTTAGGTATCTCATTTATCACAATGATATTAATATATAAATGAGAATACAGGTTACACTTATTAAATATTTTATCTTAAAAATCACGTATATTCTAGGAATTTTAAATGTGGTGGATGAATCATTTTTTAAAAAACATTATTAGATATATTAATAAGAGAAAAAGGAATTTAATTTCAATGTGATAAAGATATTGATCAATTTATAGTGATATATTCTTTTGTGTGATATGTTTAGAAGTCTAAGTTGGGATATCTTGAGGTGGATGTGTAGAGAGGAAAAATAGTGAATGGATATCTTATTTAACATTAAAATATAGATAACCAATACTATGTATTATCTCATTGGTTTTTATTTGTTCATCGATATGTGTATGATATGGATGTTTGTGAGATTCATAGTCCTCCATTTGTTATTATATTACAATAACAAAAATATATACATCACCTTGAATTTGATATTTTAGGGGTATGATATGATGATTGTCGTAGTTTACTATTTATCATGTGGTATTATTTGAGAATAAGTAATGTCTGGATATTTGGTTCCAAAAGGGTTGGTACATACCTTATAGATTCTCTACTATAATTGATAAGATATTTATATGGATTTGTTATGGGTAAGATTTTTTACATTGAAAGGGTTTAATGATTATAGGTGATCATGGATCGATTAATGAAGTAAACTCATTTATTATCAGATAATGAGTCAATATCACTAAATAGTTTAGAAAATATTTTTTCCATATATATATTATGACACAATAGTGTTTTAAGGCTGAATGTAACTAATCATGATTCTCAAATTACAACATCAATGTTAAAGGAATTATATTAAGGATTCAATACTCTATTTTGATAAAGGAAACATTTCACCCATCGAATTATTTTCAAACTATATGGATGATATAAAAAATTTATATATTATAAGTGAGTGAATTTTTGATTTTATAGGATTCATGGTAGATCGTTTACCAGTAATATAATTTTATTATAATAATAATGATCATTCCACCATTTTTTGATAAATTTTTGGGTTTATATGGTATTATTTAATGATCACTTATATATATTGTGTTGAGTTATAATGGTAGATATTATTGATCTTATAATAGTGTAAGATATGAGTAAACATGTGTCTTGTATTCATAACAACTTTTCACCTGTTTAAAGTAAATATATATTCATTATGGAATATGAGTGGAGATTCTTATATTTTTTAATTAGAGACCATGTAATCTTATGTGTTTCTCCTTAACATGAGTGAAACTATTTTTTATGGAATTAAAATTTTCCCAATATTTAAGAGAAAGTTTATTTTTTTAGAGAATATAGGCTAGGTAATGTGTCATTTTTCACTTTTTTGTGGTTATAAATGATTAATTACATATTCTATGCGTCCTTGATTGGAAATTATTTTTATAATATATTTATGTTATATATTTGAGTGATACTGATATCTAGGAGATATAATTATATTCAAATATCTAAGGGAAATTCAAGATCACAAAGATATTATTATGTGGTGATGAATTATTCCAACAGTACATGTTCTTTGGAGGCATGTTGTTATTAGTGAAATACCTTAAGAAATGTAATTATAGATTAAGTTCTATTATATAGAGTTTTTTATGTTATTTTTATTGAATTTTGATAAAAAAATTAATAATATGTGTGTATGTATTCAGATTATAGATGATAAGGTTTCATATTTTATGTTTATGCATTAAAATTTTCAAGAATGAATGTTTTTCTACGGAGTATGTAATGTGATGTCCCACTAATTTTATGTCTTGAATTAAATTTTGATAATTTTAAACTATGAAGGGTAAAATAATAATTATAATGGTTTTATAATTATGATTTTTGAAAACCTTTAGATTAGGGATGAAATGTCTTCCCATCGGTGGTATTTTATTAATTTTCTATGGTTTTTGGAAATTTTAATAAAATTATAGTAGTAATAGAAATAAATATATTCATTTATACATTTAATGAAATTATTTTAATTTATTTTTTAATAAAATATATAATTTTATATATTTCATGTAAATTATTTTCTTCTGGAGATGATGGGGAAAAGTTTATTGTAGAATAGGTAATTATATTTTGATATGTTAGGGCATGTACAATAAATTGAATAAATATTAGGATTTAAAAGGGATAATTGGATGGTAATTAAAGTGAGTTAGTTTATGGAGATTTTCTAATGGATGTTATTAGGGGAGATAAAGGATTTACTAATTTTGATCTATTTTTCTCATGTGTGAACATTTAATTGATATTTAATATATTCTCATAATATAAAAACCCTAGGTTACTATTATGTCATGGAAAATTCTATAGATAAAAATAATAAAAGTGAATTGAATAAGGATTGGAGGAGATTTTTTTTCTTTCATAGAACTGATATATGTGACATTAAATTCTCATCTCTTTTAATAATTCATGTGAATATACTATGATTTTTATTATCAAATATGTGCATAAAATAATCAATAATCCAATATGATGATTATGATTGTTTATTGAAAATTGTAAAGGGGAATATTAGATTGGTTGAATAGATATTAAAAAATAAAATTTTAAATAGATATGATTTTTTAAATTGTATAATAATAATGGTAATTGTTAAATATTTATATTGATATTTTAAAATAGATGAAAATTTTATTATGTGACAATGTAATTTAATTGATGTGAGTTGAGGACATTAAATGGTGGAAAATAGATTGTAAATTAATAGTAGAATACTCTATATTAATTACTTAATTTATTATTAAATATAATTTGGTGAATTATGGATTTAATTTGATTAATTTTTGAATATATATTTTAGAAATGGTGTGACAATAAGAATATATTTATATAATTGATTATAAATTTTTAGATTATTTTCAATGGTATTATAAAATAATCATGAATCCAAGAAATTAAAATAACTAATAATATGATATTCATAATATTTTTGGTTTTATATAATTGTTTATGTTAATATAAATATTATTCTATATATACCAATCTTGTATTTTGAGCTAAAATGATGAAATTATTTGTAAAATTTCTTATGTGGTGTGATTTTTGGACTTATAAACATTGGAATGAGTTATTATATATATTTATGTATTTTTTCCACTTAATAGAGAAATTTATACAAGTAGTGGTGATAGTATGGGATGAAGTTTCAATAAGATACACAGGATTCATGACACTTAGGGGTGGAGTTGTTACAAATTCTAGCATAGAGGGACTTTATATGTTCATTACAAAAGTTTTTTTATAATATTTAGGAAATTTCCTACATTAGAATGAGTAGGTTCCCTAAAATAACATTCCATTCTTCCTAATACATTATTCTGCATTATTGTGTAGTGTATCAACATTTTTTGGATAGTTGATAATGATTATGGTAATTAAGTATCTTATAAAAACATATAATAACTACTCTATTATGTATTAATGGATGTGAGAATTTGGTAAAGATGATAAAATATGAGACATTGTTGATAAGGGTTTCTTTAATATTATTTGTTAGCGATTAGATTAAAAACAATTTTATATTCTAAATATGTTGAATAATTGTGGATCAATAAATTAATATCAGTGATCAAGGTTATGGATGAACTAGGTTAGAGTGTGTTATGAAAAAAAGCATTTAGTCCCAAGAATCTTGTTTTTTGGACCTAGGTGAGAGTTTATAATATATATATGGTGAAATTATATTTTCTTGTTATATTTATATATGTGGTGACCGAGGAGATAAATTAAGTGTATGTTATGAGTCTTAACCGATTTTCAATAGTGATTATAAATATAATGATGATGATTATTGTGTTATGAAATATATGGTATGATATAGTGGTTATGTGATGTACAGTGATGATGATGTAGTTTTAGGATGGTAAATACTCTAAGGGTGGAAAATTTTAACATGATAAGACTCATTATGGGTTGAAAGATACAAAACCATTTTAGGTTATCGAGGTGAGATCAGAAGAGGGTGAACACCTAGAAATCCAATGAGTATCACTATGGGTGGATGATATCCTAACTAATACATATATTTTTTCATGTAACTATGGGTTGATAACAACTTAATGAAATATACAATGTGATCCCAATAGTTGGACATCTACTTAGATAAATTAGGGTGAGGTCCTTACAGATCGAGAACCACATAACGTTATTATAGTAAGGTCCTAGTATATATAAAATTTAATAAGTCTTTGATATCGATTGGGGTTAATTATTTTAATATTAATATCTCTTTGTTGGGATGTGATAGAAAATGTGACATGATTCATAAAGTTTGATGGTTATGAGGTATGAGATAGAAGTGTTTGGGATTGGTGTCTCAATATTCAAATGACAAATTATTCTATTTTTATTATTCTATACATATATTTACTATCCTTGTTCATACACATAGACATATAAGAGTTATAAAGAGTAGCCTACTATGTATATTAGTAACCAAACTCATTCTTTATATATTCCATTTTAATATTATTACGATATAGTTAGGAGTTGTGTCTGAAAACCTTGTCTCTTTACATTGGATGATTTTTTGAAGAATATATTGAATTATTCCATTCAAGATGTATATAAGAGATGATAATAATTATAGTCTATATTATCTATGGATTTGTATGACATGACATGAATTGATAAAAAATTTAATTTTTTGTGGCAGGGAAATTAAAATTTTATTTTTATAGTGAGTTGTTTTTTTAAATAAATATTGTAATGAATTATATATGGGTGTGATGTGATATAAAATTTTCCTATCACCAAACCATCACATATTGAATTATTTCTTTTGGGTTTATAGTTTGTATCATTTCTAGTATAGTTGATGTCTCTATAGGGTTTATTCGTGTTAAAAAAACATTATCTTCTTCATCGTATGTTTTCCTAGAGACCTTTTTTCTATATCAAATTGAATAAAAATATTGCAAGATTAATTTAATGGTTTTAAGGATTAATTACCTTATTCACCTAAAAATTTACATTTCTCGCTGAATTCTTTTGAAAATATAATATATAATCATGTCCAAGAAAACTAATGGAATTTGAGTTGCATAACTATCATTAAAATTACTTTTTTTCTCAAAATACTTCAACACCCCTTATAATGATTTTAACATTACTTATCTGAATAGATGATAAATACATATCTAGAAACAAATGTGAAAAAATTGGATACTTCATCTTTTCTATTTCATTATCCATGTATAGAAACCAACCAATATTACCACTTGGATCTCCATGTATAAAATTGTTTTTTAGGGAAGTGGAAAGGCAAGGAATTAATTCCACATAGTAGATAATATAGAATCATTTTGATGATATTTTGTCAACATCTATTGGATAACAATAAATATTATATTATCATAATAAGAAACAAAAAAATTAATGAAATATCCACTAAATAGAAGATGAATTACTAAATTTCAAGAATCAATAGGACCTATTCAGTTGGTTATGTTAACCTAACGAATAGTTAATATACCACTACATGTGATCCACTATCATTTGGTACATAGATATATTTTATGAGAATATGATAAATTTATTTAATTATTAATTAATTCCATGATATTCCTAATAATTAGTCCATCCTCAATATTTTTCATTGGATTCATATTGTGGATAGAATTAAAATTATTATATAGATCTTTTATTTTTAAAAATTGAATTGAATTTTTCTTTCCATGTCCTAATAAGAATGTTGGTTGGATGGTCATGATAGCCCCTTCCCCTAAGGGTATTCCAATGACCCCATTCCTTCAATCAAGAAGGCGGGTGGTCTAATATATTCCATATTGGATTTTAGAGGGGATTTATGAAAATGAATCTCTGAAACCATGTGTTTCTCGTCTCCCTTGTTTCTCTTGTTCTCCATCCTCCTCCTCCACCAGTGAAAACCTCCCCTCATACCCTTCATCAGGTGATGCTTTTTGAAACTCTTCTGGGTGGTGGTGGAAATGTTCCATCAATCATCTCCTAAGGGGAAATTTTTTTCAAAGATTCACATGTTGGGCCATCAATTCTTTCCACTGGAGGTATCCCCCCTCATATTCTAGTTGTTCAACATTCCCCTTGATGCTTGGATAGGTTTGACAGATGTTCCACAGTTTATTTTTTGGTAGACGAGCTTATTTTTTCCATATAGTTTCATTGGATAATGCTGGTGGTGATATTTTGAAGGAATAAACCTTCTATTTACTTCTCCAAGACCTTTTTGAACTCATCTGATCTTCTTTAGCATGTGGCGGTTTCATTTTTTTATAAATTTTCCATCAGTATTCATCTATAATCCATGGATTATTATACAAAGTTGTGTTCTAGATAGGATCTCTAATGTGGTTCTTGGAACGTCTTTCTATCTTGGTGGTCCTAGGATACCCACTTTGGGAAATATTCAAGCATGTAGGCTATGTGGATTCGACTACCGGGTCTTTTGATCCCACTTCAAAACACCTATATCCTCCAGTCAGTGGAAAATGTTCTCGGAATCTTATTTTTTGGGATGAAGACACAAGTTTTTTACATTATTCATTATGACCCCATATTTTCATATAACTAGATATAATCTTGAAGAATTCATAGAATGTTTTGATCAGAGTTGGTGAAGTGTTCACTTGGTGGAAGCGTCTGTTCTTCTACAATCTACCGATGTTTTGTGTGGATTTCTATCTCCAAATATAGTCATCAGCCTATTGTAGGAAATTTTTGATGGTATTCAAGGTAGATAATATAATGGGTGGTTCATTTGATGGTGTTGTAGCTTCCTCTTTCAATGTTTCAAATATGGAGGTCTCATATGCTAGTATGAAACTATCATCATTTCCGGCTCTGGTGACTCACAACCCTCCATCGGGTATGGAGATAGGTTTTAAAATTGAGGTGGTATCTTTAATATTGGGAGAGTTGTCTCATTCACCTTCCACATGCTCTAACCTTTTGACATTTTCACCACCTAAAGTTTTTTTCCCCTTGAATCCATTCCTTTCAATCTCTTATCTTCTCAGGGATGTCAGTCCCAATTTTATTTCTCATTGGTTGACCCATGCTTCTCCGGTCTTGTCAATCATTTTTCTTCATTCCAGCGAACTTCAGTTGAACAAAATTTCAACTCTATAGGATTTCAGGACAAACCAGGTGATACTAGAGGGGGGTCTAATAGAGTTTTTTGTCTCCTGATGATCATCAGAGCAGATTGTTTTTATCTCCCTATTCTTGGAGGGGTACCTCTAGAGCCTCATAAATAGGTTGATATCTCTTCTAATCATTCATTAGATCTATATGACTTGGAATAAACTACAACATAATGGGATTCCTCATGTGTCATGGATCGGAAAAATGGTGGAATATTTTCTTTCCTCAACCAATTGAGTGTGTATTTCCAAGTTGATATCAAGAGAGGAATTGATCATCCTCTGGGGCATTAAATTATTTACTTCCATCCACAAGTCCACTTCTTCTCTTGATCAGTAATTCCACTATTTATATAGAATTATTAGGGACTCAACATTCATGAAAAGTCATATTTTATTATTTCTAAATCTTAGTAGCTCTATATCTCTATTTTGGTTGTTCTTGAACCTAAACAAGGTGTTTATGATATTTATTTTTCCCCAAGAGAATGATTTTCCAAATCATCCTGCTTGCAGATCAATGTAATATGCACATCTGGTTTTTTTGGAAACATATAATTTTAGTGGATATGGTGGAACCATTAATTCATCAAATTACTATGAAATTCATCAGTGAAGTCACTAAGTTATTTTATATCTTCGTTTATGAGAAATGTGAGTGTGAGGTATCTGATGCAACTAATATATGGATGAACCTTTCCATGATTCAATTAGGATCCCTCCCATGGTTCATTAGGGGCGACTTCAATGCCATCATATATTCATTAGAGAATAGATGGGGGAAATTATTCTTAGAAAAATCAATGCAAGAGTTCAATTAATTTAGGGAAGGAAAGGGGCTTATGGATATGGGATTATATGGGAGTATACTTATGTGGTTATAAAATCATAAAGTGTGTAGGAGAATATATTGTAGGCTTGATCGATGTCTAACAAACCTTTAAGGGGTAGACTCATTTACCAAGGCCTTAGTCTCAAACCTCAGCAGATTTCTCTACAATCATTCTAAGATCTTGGTGACTATAAATAATGAGGATATTAAGAGTGACCATTTCCTTTATTCAATAAATTGGCAAAAAATGGATTGATTTTTAAAGATGATTAGGAGTTCTTATGAGTGTTCAGATAGAAATTTTTCATGGGTTGGTCTTCTACAATGGTTGAATCATCTCAAAAAGGACTTTCATAAGTGGGATTAAAAATAATATAGATGAGGGTATTAATATAGAGTTTTTTAGGGGGAATCAAGGATCTTGGGGAGTGGATTTAGACTATCTATAATGATAACTATTTTTTTCACTGGTTGGCAAGGAGAATCTACTGGTTGAATAACTTATGGGGTTAGAGAGGATGTGTAGAGAAAGATCATGATCCCTTTGGCTCAAGGATGGAGATATAAATACTAAGTAATTTACAGTGTTCTAGAAAAAAAAATTTGTGAAAAACAATAATCACCCCTCATCTTGAGGATGGGCCCCACACTTCAGAGGTGGAAATCCTAGTGAAGCTGGCCTTGAGTTTATTGAGAACCTTCATGTAGGCCAAAATGTTCAGGATGTATACAGATAAGGATTTTATATGGAAGAATATGACTTTATGAGTTTCATTCTAAGATTGGTTGAGGGAAGAGGAGGTGTTAACAGCTATTCTAGAAGATTAAGAAGTAAAAGGGGTAGTTCTTAGTTTGAAATAGAAAAGTTAACCTAGACCCAACGTATTTATAGTATATTTTTATGTGGTGTCTTGGGACTTAATTATGGATCATGTGGGTTTGGTGGAGCAATATTTATTCATGGGTGCTAAAATAACCAGGGTGGTGTTTACTTACAAGGTTATCCTTATTCCAAAATTTAATTTACCAACTACCCTGATTCACTATAGGCCAATTTAGTTCAGTAACATTTCTTAGAAAATACATGTTAATGTGATTAATAGAAGGTTATTCCAAGTAATCCCAAAATTAATATCAGAAGATAAAAATAGTTTTTTGTATGGTAGAATTATTTATGTATTTACAGGCATTGTAATAGAGATTGTGGAGGACCTAAATAAAAAAACAATTGGATCTAACATGATGAACAATGTGGATATGGAAAGTGACTATAACGGGTTTGAATGGTGATTTGTTATCAGGGTCCGAATGAATATTGGTTTTCATGAATGTATCAATGACTTGTGTTTTAGATGCCATGCTTCCCCATGGCTTAGCATCTAACCACTACACCAGCAGCTGGGGTGGTAGGGGGGATAGGGTGTGGGGTTCCCATCGTGGGGTCGAGTCCCCAAACAGTTTTTGTTATAGCGTGTGTACAGTTACTGGAACCCATTTCTTAGATTCTCTCTTATGGGGAAGGGTTTTGGATTCTTCAAATCTGTTTGAGGAATTAGGCAAGGGGACCCACTTTCCTATAGCCTTTTTACTCTAGCATGGGAGGTTCTTACTAGAAGCATCATGCAAATTATAGATGAAGGAAGAATTATTCCTTTTATAGGAAGGTATGGAAATGGAATAGTATCACACTTTATGTTCACATATTATATGTTTTTTTGTAAATGGTAGAAAAAAATAAATTCAATAAATCATAAAAATCATGAGTGTTTATTGAAATTTAAGTTGGAAGAGGGTTAATAATAGGAAGATAAAAATGTATATATCCATGAAATGATCAAAATGTCACATAATTTCAATATAAAATAAACTCTATATGAAATGTTGGAAATAGATAATGAATTACCTCAAACCCCCAATCTCATATGAAAGAATAAAAAGGCTTACATTGATGGGATCATAAACCAGATCATAAGGAGAATTAGTGATTAGAAAAATAAATTTCTCTCATTCGGTGGAATAATTGCATTGATCAATAGTGTACTAACATCAATACACTTGAATGTAATTTCTATTATCAAATATCCAAAAGCACGATTTCAATTCTGAAGAATATGATGTCGAACATTCCATGGGATGTGTATTAGAGTGGTTGTTTCCACAAGGTGTCATGGAAATAAATAGAGAAACCAATTGAGGAAGGTTGTATTGGGCTCTACATTGTGTTGAAGATAATGCCAGAATTTCATAACTGGATGGCATGGAACATTATTAAGGGGGAATCCTTGTGGACATGATTCATGAGAGATAGGTATTGCAATGACTGGGAATGTTTTTTGATGAGAACTGTAATATTGAATGGTCTTGCACACTACATGATGTATAATTTAGATGAGATAAAAGATCAAATTATGTGTTTTTTTAGGCATGGGGATCAAATTTTTTTGATGAAAAACTAAGACAGAGAAACATTGTTTTTTGGGATGCTTTATTCCTCACATAACCTTTATCAAGGATGTAAATTTTTCAGTGTTCATAAACATAATTATAATTTGTGATTAGAATATATTATATAATTTCATCTGTTTGGTGGATAAAGTAGATATGTGCATTTTTTTCCGGAGTGCCTTCAAGGAACATCAGCATCTGGGACTTCAAAAGGTCGGTTCATTCCAGTGCGGAATAAATGTTTGGGCATCCTTGATGTTGTTCAAATAGATCCATAAAAAGATGAATTTTTTGGTTTGGAGTAAGAGGTATCATGAACTGTTCATGGATGAAAACATCATGAATAAGGGAGTGTATTTGGTTTACATATGACATTTTTTTCTTCACCCTAGAAGAAATCAACATTGAATGTTTTCTTTGAAGGTGATTAGGACAATAGGCTATGGTGTTTCCTAAGGAATATACTAAATATACAGGGAAATGGAGACTCTATGAAAGAGATTCTAAAGGGTAGTTTCTAAGGTGTTTGATAGAATGGTGTGGAAATAAAATCAAGATAAATGGTCATCTTATTGGTCTACTAGACTCTTTGGGAAGCTCAGAATAAGGCAGGGTATGAGAAAAAGGTTTCTCTTATTTTCTTCCAAGTCTGAGTGAAAGTGATGATGGATGAAATGGTAACTCTAATCAAAGGGGGACTTTCTTCTCCAATTTTCATCATTTTTTCTACCAAGGCCCTGTGAAACATAGTAATCTAGTTTCATCATGATGGATAGATGGATCGAGTGGAAGCCACTTCTAATAGGTTTTAAATAGAATTTTGATGGTTCATACAATTTGAGTGTAATGAAAGGGGGTGGACTTATCAAAGATAATAAGGGTTGGTTCTTCTTGGCTTCAGTACATACTATAGACATGTGACTTCCTTAGGATCATAGGTTTGTTCACTAGTCACCAGTCTCATGTTTTCTATGTTCTACAACATTCAAATTATAGAATTTTAGTCTGAATCTTTGGTGATGGTTGAGTTTTTATATAAGAATGGTATAACTCCATGGGTGTGGATGTATCTTATTTGGAGCTGTAGAAAGCTTGTCATCCAGGGGACCCATGTTACCCACACCTAGAGAGAAGATAAATTTTCAGCCGATATGCTTCCCAAGAAAGGAAATTTAGGTGATACTCTCATTCTCTATAATAGTTTGGGGTCCTCACATGATGATTATAATAACGTTTTGAAGGGTTATGCCCTTGTAATTAATTATTTCTAGACCCCATGAGTTGGATTCACCGTGCTTTTTTCTCATCCAAATAATAATAAAAAGTCAATTTTCAATCATTCATAATGAAAAAATAAATATTTTCATTATTGATCATCATTATAGAGAGGTATAATGTATGTATTCTCTAATAATTGGATGAAATTGGATTCATTATTTCTTCAAACATTCTTTATATAAAACAAATCATTAAAATTTAATGATATTTAAATATCATGTATTTTTACAATAATTTCTATATATTGATACACACATTATAAAAACATCATATACTCTAAAATATTTAGATACAGTCTAAATCCATGTAGACTTAATAGGGACACTTTAGGCCCATGGGAACTAATTTTTGTTAAATTATTTTAAATAACCCTAGTATATTATCAAGTGATATGAATAATATTTCATTTTCATTTCCTAAACATTATTATATTGCATTGTACTAATCATATTTAATTTCCCAACGATGTGATTGTTACCATTGATTCATTGAACAATCATGTGTTTTTTAATCACATATATCAAAGTAAAATATATATCTATATATATTCACTAGGATATAAAAATATATATTTTTTCACTATATTATGTATATCAACATTTCTAAACCAATTTTGATGATATGACAATCTATTTTTGATAAGCACTATAAACCATTTTGGAAATAGTGAAATTATATATCATTAAAAGTGATATATTTATATAATATATATATTATGATATATCTACCAAAAATTTATAATAAATGGTGTTATAGGTATGAATTTTTTATAATGTCATGTTCACCCAAAATAAATACATATTTGTTTCTTAGAAGTATCGCATTTCTTCAAAATATTACTTATTATTATAATGATGCTACCGGTGGGTTCTATGGACATGTAATATGTATAAAATTAGTTAAAATTCACATAACATAATACTTAAGATAATATAGTATATATTTTGAAGATAAAAATTAATAATATAAAATAAAATTGTTTACCATTTTACCTATTGATCAATTCCTTCATTATCAATGTATTTAATATGTTTTATTGAGAAATTTACATTTTAATATTTCCTCTACTATTTTTCAACTGGTTTTTTGAATCACTAATTACTTTTTAGAGGGACTCAGATGACTCTTTCATATTTCTATTTTTTAATCAAATTACAATGATATAGATAAAAAAGAGATAGTTATCTTTGACCATAGAATTAAACTATCGTCGAATCATGTTTCAAACAAAGGTTACAATGATGGATTTTTTTAAATTAGATTCACATGAATTATATTAATATTTTAAAAGTTTTGGTGTATCAAATTGCGAAATAAAATATTCTATATTACTTGTATTTGAAAAAAAAACATAGCCCATGCATAATGATCACACTCTAAATTAATGGATGTGTATGGATAAGCAGATATTATTGGAGCTACATATTATCAAATTATTTTACTCCAAATATTATTGAGATAATTTCATGATATAATATATTTCTCATTCTCTAAATATATCCCATTATGTAACATCCAAATTAGGGTTTCACACACTAGTGCCACGATCTGGTCACTCATGTGACCTGAAGTGTTCCTCCATATACATCAAAGGTTGTTGACTTGTAGTGTGGGTCTCATAAATCATTATTGGGAAGACTATACCCTCTTTGATTAGAGTAACAGACTAGTAGAAATAATAAGTAATAGTAGAAGTAATATGTATAACACTAAAAAACACCAATATCTAATGGTAATAAGATTACAAAAATACTTTATTCAACTAAAAGAGAACATACCATGATAATTTACATGTCAAGTGTCTAAAATGAAATACTAAAAATAAAGGCACAAACAACTCCCAAGTAGGTCCCAACCGGGTTTGGTTCCCTAATCCAAGATTCATCCCCAAACTATCCATTTAACATAGGGACTTCTCCCTTAACCTATCTTGTAACAATAAAGTCTACTCAGGAACCAATCAGGAAACCCAAATATGGTCTGAGTACGAATCAATAGGTTTCCACCAATGGTGTCAAAAATAACATTCAGTTAATAATAGTGTATGAATTTGTATAAATAATTAATAACATTTTAAAATTAAATAGTTATCACATTATCAATTAACCTTTATTTACCACATAATTATCGGGTCCTCATAGCCACCCATACCACAATACATGCTTCAACTCATGCCATAGTCTGGACTATCCTCAAGGGATATCATGTGTCTGAATGTCCATGTTCCCATTCATCGTCACAGTTCAAATTTGAATATCCATGTTACCATTCTTATTTTTCATAAGTGAATGACCATGTTACCATTCACCATTTTCATCATTGAATGACCATGTTTTCTTTATTTTTTTCATAATTTAATAACTATGTTACCATTCAACCCTTTCATCATTTAATGAAAATTTTATCATTCTTGTTTTCATAAGTAAATGGTCGTGTTACCATTCAACCCTTTCATAATTGAATGGTCATGTTACCATTATTGTTTTCATAAGTGAATGTCCATGTTACCATTCACCCCTTTCATCATTTACTAATCACACATAACATAATAACACAATATTACATATATCACAACCACCCAATAATTAATTTGATATTTAATTAATCTTTTCACAATATCAGTATAAAATAATTAATTCACCAATCAATTATCTGATTCATAACATCAATATCACACAATTAATTTCCATAGTTCATTATCCCAAAATCCCACAATTTCACAATTTAATAATTAATTAATTCATAAAATTAATTAATTGTATTGATAAATTCAATTTCTAATCAAATCTAGAAATTCAAAAATTTGCATGCATGAAATCAAAATAAACACTATAGGATTTGAAAATTAGACTACATAAATTTAACTAAATATATAAAAATGTTTCTAATGGAAAAAGCCCATGAGAAAAGATGAGTATAGTTTCTTAGAGGCTATAATATCAGTTCTGACCAATATCAAATCCAAGAGTACAATTTGTCATGGGATTTCACCGTAACGGGTTAGAGAGGAAAGAAGAGAATGAAGAAATACGACCATGAAGACTTGCCAAGGATTGATCTAAAAAACAATACATCCATAAGGTGTTTTACAACTCCAAAATCACATAGATCATCTTCTTATTTCTAGAGAAAAAAAGGTGCAATGGGTTCTATCAAAAATCATTTGCATAACTTCTTTAAAACTGCAGGTCGGGAATTTATACAACGTGTAATTAAGAAACACATAGTCAATAATTTTTAAAACTTTTTTCCAAAAAATATGTCACCTCATATTATTATTATTAAAACCCACAAACAATTACATGATTAGTAAATGTTCTACAGTTGAGTTTCAACCAATTTTCCCTTTAAATCCTCTTAACTAACTATGAACCAATTTTTAACACTTAACCTATTTATATTCAGAATCAATTAATTCCAAAAAGTTTATTTCCCCAATAATTATCTCCATATCTGAACAAGACAGGTCTAATAAGGTTCAAAAAAAGAACTTAGAGAGAAAATTACCTGAAAAAGATGGGATCTTACCATCTCTCTACTTTATAATAGCTCATCCTTGATCGGCACTTCCATGCATCTCTAAGATTCTGAGTCTAGAAGATCGGGCCACTGATCCCACATATCTGATTCCCTTTCCCAATTTTCTCCTTGTATATTCCCATATTTCCATTATACATGAACTATAAGCATATTCTTTCCTCACAACACTTTCCCTCTTTGATCCAACACACATATCAGATGCTCCTCAAAGGAAACATCTATCTCAAGATCAACATCCTAAACCTTGATCACATGATAAGGGTTGAGGTGATACTTTATAAGTTTTGATACATGGAAAACATCATAAATAATTCTATATTTTGATAAAAGAGACAATAGGTATTCCACCGGCCCTATTTTCTTGACTACCTCAAATGGTCCAACGAAACTAGGCTCTAACATTCCCTACTTTCATATCCAACTATGAAACAAACTAAGAGACACCCAAAAGAATAAAATATCACCCTTCTAAAACTCTAGGAGTAATCTCCATATATCATCCTACAACTTCTTCCTTCACTAATATGTATCAATACATTTCTAAGAAAGTTGCTTTTACTCTGATGTCTCCTACACGAGACTATGTCCTAGCAACTCTGACTATCCAGCATCTTTCCAAAAAAATGTTGATCTTCATATCCATCCATAAATATCCTCATATGGTTCCATCTGTATAGTTTCCGGATAAATATTTTCATAAGAAAACTCCATTAAATCCATGTTCTTCTCCCAATATCCTATGAAGTCTAGCAGATACGCCCATAGCGTATCCTCAAGAACCTGTATAGTATACTTTGAATGCCCATCTATATTTGGGTGGAAATCCATACTCAATAATACATTTATACCAAGTGATTTCTGTAAGCACTACCAAAACCTTTAAGTAAAACATGAATAATGGTTTGAAACTATATTCCATATAACCCTATGCTGACATACTATATCCCACACACACAAATATATTAACTAATCCACTATCAATGTCTTATGTATAGGAAATAAATGCACTAATTCTTTTATTTGATCCCCAAAAACCGAAATAGAACCATTATTCCTTGTTGTCCTTAATTCACCCACCACATGATCCATTTTCACATCATCCGACATCCAATCAGGAATGGGAAACGGGTATAGAAAACCTCTAGTTCGTTGTTGCTCTACCTTGACCTGTTGATAGGTGTAGAATCGTTCCATGAACCCTGCTATCTAATTTTTCATGCTCAGCCACCAAAACAATCATCATACATTACGGTACATTTTTTCACACATTTATGTACCACCCACTTCA
Source organism: Viscum album (assembly GCA_963277665.1). NCBI lineage: Eukaryota > Viridiplantae > Streptophyta > Magnoliopsida > Santalales > Viscaceae > Viscum > Viscum album. Next base: position 2,821,549 of record CAUJRU010000038.1, read on the forward strand.
AGGAATGAAATTCCGACATGAGCTTCACTCGCATGCTCGTAGGCACAGCAACACTATTCATAATATAGATGATATCATCCTCATATATGATATAATATAAAGGTGAATCCCTACCTTAAATGTTTTTTCATTAGGGTTAAAAATTATGGATCCACATATTTCCTATCTCATATCCGTCTCAAAATCATAGATCCACTAAAATCGACATGAGATTCATATGTTTCTAGTTCTTCTGAACTACTACATGCAACTTTAATAGTAAATCCATCATCTTCCACTAAACACTATACACCTGTACCACCTGAGTCTGCGTTTTTCTACTCAAAGAATCATCCACACTATTTCCTTTTCTGAGAATATATTCTATCTCAAAATTGGAAGACTATATATACTCAACCCATCTCCACAATCGAAGATTAAAATCTTACAGCAAGAGGATATACCTCAGGATCTCGTGATTGGTAAACATCATAAATTGTTCACCAAATATGAAATGTCACTAACACTTTTAATAATAAACCACTGATTCTAGATCAAGGTCATGAATAGGTTGTATCCCTTCAAGTGTCCTGAACTATCGAGACCCATATTCCACAAATTAATCTCTATGAATTAACATAGCTCTGAGTTCGATCCCCAAAGCATCACAATACACTATGTATTCCTCACCGGGATCAATTATGATCAAGATTATTACCAATATCAAGCACTTCTTCGATATCAAGACAAACTTTTCCCAAGACTATATACATTCAAACATTATCCCTTTCTTGTTAAGCATCATAAGTAGTGCTTCCAGATGGGAAAATCCCTAGATGAATCTTCGATAATGTCCAGATAGCACAAGAAATCTATAGATACCAAACACATTCTTGGGCTGCTCTCAAGAAACCATTGTTTGAACCTTCTCTATGTCTACTAACACACCTTCCTATGATATGATGTTCCCTAAGAAGTTTACCTCGTCAATATAAAACTATCACTTATATATCTTGGTTTATAACTGATGCTCTTTCAATATATTTGGGACTATGTCAATATATTGGGCATGATTACTATGAGTCTTGGAGTACACCCAAATGGAATCCATGAACACCACAACAAATTGATCTAGTTCTAAATGGAATATTTTTTTCATCAAATCCATAAACACTACTGGTTTGTTCATCAACCCAAATAGCATTACAATGGATTCATATAGGCCATACATTCTTCTAAAAGTAGTCCTTTGTTTATCAGAAGTCCAAACTCTTAGCTGATGATACCCTAATATAAATTCAATCTTAAATTACACACAGACTCCGATAAACTATTCAAATTGGTCATCAATATGTATAATAGGATACTAGTTATTCAAATCTATATAGGTCAACTTCCTTTAATTAACACACAAGTGAAAATTCCCATTATCCTTCTTTGTAAACAACACAGGTATCCTCAAGGATACATACTCAAACGGATAAGTCCTCTATACTACAAATACTATTTATGATTCTTAAGCCCTTGAAGATATGTTTGTTCCATTCTGTATGGTGTAATAGACACTGACATAGCCCCCAACATGAACTCAACAGAGAATTCCATATCCCTCTCAAGTGGTAGTCCTGAGAAGCCTTCAAGAAACACATCCTGAAACTATTTCACTATTGTTGGAAATGTGTCATGTTTTACTCCTCCATCATCCAAAAATAAAATAGAAATATGGGATATGATCTCTCCCAGTTTAATGAGTAATTTTCCATGCTCAAACTTCATGGAAATCCCACTCTCCATGTTGAATGTAATTTTCAACCTTAGGAGACGTAAAAGCCACTCTCCTTTAGTAATAATATATATGGGATCAACATGAGACTGGCCAGTCTATACATATTATTAATTCAAAACACAACATGTCAATAATATAGAGATCCCATAAAAATGATATTCCTTGATTTCGATAGAACATATCTTTCACAAAAATAGGTCTCTAGACCACACCCTCAATGGTTTATCTATCATCGTAACCCCTCTTATGAAATCAACCACCAAGCTCATACCATTAACAAGTTTTGTAGATATAAAGGAATGAGTGGTACCAGTATCAAATAAGACATTATCAAATATAGAATATATAATAATAGTACCTCTCTCTATCAAAGGGATAGTCTTTCTATCCACAAGTGTAGGTTTCACTACATGTAGTTGTCTTTATCCTCTCCCTTGTGTTACTATCTAACTCACCTGAGTTAAACTACTCTACTAATATGGGTTCTCTTACCTAGAAGTACCAAATCCTATTCTTCTACCACCATGGCTAGTAGAACTCCAGCATCATGTATGATATGGTGTAGAAGATCCCCTTCCCACACATTGACCTTGTATAGCTTCACCTTCACTTACTATTTGTCTTTTCATCCTACATAACTTCTACAAGATGTCCAATATTTCTATAAAACATGCACTCTATGGGTTGTCAGGAACAATATCTATGATAATGGTCCATCCTAACACATTGATAATAGGTTACTCCTATAAGTTTCTATGAAATAGACCCTCTAATCTGTGTATTTTTCTTTCCACTAATCTGACTAAACTTGTCATAACAGCACTTCCTACTCTCAGAGTTCCAACCTCCTAATCATCCAGTATCAACTATCTGTCCATCTCTATAAGCCTCCTCTAAGTTTCCCTCGGCTATGAGAGCATTATCCACTACCTAAAAAAATCTTTAATCGAAAAATCTTATCTTGGGAAATAATATCACATTTAATTCTATCCCAAAAACATCTCAACATAGTTATCTCATCTCATGTCAGCACTAGAGAAAAGAATTATAGGTTTATAAAGAATCCAGTGAAATCCATCATGAACATTCTACCTTGAGTCATCTATGTGAACTCTATATCTTTCTCCTACCTCATCATATCTAGATAGAATTGCTCCCAGAACATCCCCAAGAAGTCCTTCCATAGCATTCCATCATCCAGTCTGGTTTGTGCATGAATATCCCACACACACTTTGATGATCCTCATAGAATATAAGTGGAAAACTCAACCCTTTTTCAATTGAATTCTCCTAATGATCGTGTAATATCTCAATAAACTCAAGACAGAACTCAACTCCTGTAGGTCCACCCACTCCAGCGAATATCAGAGGGTGTTGCAACAAGAACTCTCCTTAAATCAGACATGCTCTTCACAACCTTCTCTGGTTCCCTTCCCAGAATTGTATCAAGTGAGAAAATTTCTCCCAAAACTACTCCCTTGCTTACTCACTCGACAATATTGGTTCCTCAGGTCTCATTAAAAGATAATCTTCCACTGTCCTATCCTCTGGTCATCCTCTCAATAAGTTTTATCATGAAGGAATAACTCTACAATTCCAAACATGTAAATTATAAGAAAAATTGAAAAAAATTACACATTTATGTAAGATTAAAATCATAATAAGTCACAATAATCATTTTCCCCAAAACTCTCCATGCGGTAAAAACTGAGGCGTTATCACTACCCTTAACCATCTTACACATATGTCTAGGTTGTAAGGGTAAAAACATTATCATTGATCAGGTTTCTTATTTATACACCCATTTATTCACATTATTGTATCATTTTACCATTTCTGATGTCATATTAGGAACCATTTTCAATTCAATTTCTCAATCCAAGAAAATAGTTCAAGTTTAACAACTTACCCAAAACTCGTCTCCCCACGTGTGCCTAAAATGATGCATGTCACAAAATAATTTGGAGTTCCTAAAATGATTCATGTCAACTCAACTTCTCATGCCATTCTAGTCCATGAGTCAATTATTAGAAAATGTCCAAAAATAATAATTTTCACATCACACAACAAGTGAATCCCTCAATGTGAAATAATATTCAATAGTAAAAATTAACTACAACAACAATAATCCCACCTTGAGCACTTGGGTTTTCCCCTATACAAGGGTTTGCAACTCCCATGCATGATCTCATCACCATGTTCTAACTCTTACTAGTATCCTGTCTATATTTACCAAATAGTAAGAAAAAAACTAACTCTCATAAAACTTTGTAACATCCCAACCTAGGTACCACACACATGTTCCCAGAGATGGTCTTTCACATAACCTCAAGTGCGCCACCCTATATGCTAGAGGCTTCTGAATAGAATTGAGGGTCTGACAAGTCATTCTTGTGGAGACTATACACTATTTGGTTAGAGTAATAAACCAATAGAAATAATAAAAAAGTGGAAGTAATATTAATAACACTAAACAACATCAATATCTCATGGTAATCAAAGGAGGAAAATATATTATTCAACTAAAGTAGAACATGCCATGATAATATGTGTGCCAAGTGTCTGAAATGAAATACTGAAAATAAATACACCAACCACTCCCAAGTTAGTCCCAAACCATGTCAGGTTCCCTCCTCCAAGATCCATCCCCAAACATGCTATTTAATATAAGGAATTTTCTTTTAACCTATCCGGTAACAATAAAGTCTATTCGAGTACCAATAAAGTATCCTAAATAGGGTTTGAGTATGACTCATTAGGACACCACCAATGGTGTCTAAAATAATATCCAGTTAATAATAGTTTAAGAAATTGTATAAAGAAATAATTACAATGAGTAATTTTATTGTTGTCATATTATCAATTAACCTTTATTTAACAACATTAACTATGGGATCCCATAGAAACTCGTACCACAATACATGATTTGTCCCATTCCAGAGTCTGAAATAACCCTAAGGGAAATCATGTGTCAAAATGTCCATGTTATTATTCATCATCACAGTTCATGTTTAAATGTCCATGTTACCATTCTTTTTTTCAAAATTGAATGACTATGTTACCATTAACCCCTCTAATCATTTAATGACCATGTTACCATTATTTTTTCCATAAGTGAATGACCATGTTACCATTCACCCCTATTATCAATGAATGACCATGTTATTATTCATATTTTGATAAGTGAATGGACATGTTACCATTCACCCCTTTTATCATTGAATGAACATGTTACTATTCTTGCTTTCATAAGTGAATGACCATGTTACAATTCACCCCTTTTATCATTTACTAATCTCATATATCATAATAACACAATATAACATATATCTCAACCACCCATTAATTAATTTGAATGTTAATTAATCCTTTCATAATATCATCATTCAATAATTAATTCACCAATTAATTATTCCATTCAGAACATAAATATCACACAATCAATTTACATTGTTAATTATTCTAAAATTACATAATTTTACAATTCTATAATTAATTAATTCTATTGGGAAATTCAATTGCTAAAAAATCTAGAAATTCTATACTTTTCATGCACAGAATCAAAATCACAACTCTAGGATTTAAACATTAGACCACATACCTTTAACTGAAGATCCAAAAACGTTTCCAATTGAAAATGAGCATGAGGAAAGATGAGAATGGTCCCAAGAGGTACCTATATAAATTTTTACCAAGATCAAAACAAACAACACAATTTTCAAAGGGATTTCACCGTAATGGGTTGGATAATAAGGAAGAAAAGGAAGGAATCCATCCAAGAATACTTACCATGGATTGATCTCATAAACAGGATGTCCATAAGGGGTTTTGATACTAAATAATTGCATGTAGAGTCACCCTAGGTTTATAAGAGAAAAGATGCAATGATTTCCATCAAAATTCATCTATACAACAACTTTAAAAACTGAATATTGGTCATTTACACAATATTTAATTCAGTTACATGTTGTGTAATTAATTTTCAAGATTTTCCCTGAAAATAAATCACCTTGTATTTTATTATTAAAATATGAAATCAATTACATGTTGTGTAATACCCCTTACATGACATGTAAATGTTCTGCAGATGAGTTTATGCCCATTTTCCCTTTAATTCTTATCATCTCGCCACGAACCTATTTTTAACACTTAACCCATTTATACCGAGAATCCATTAACTCAAAAAACCATACATTCCCAAACATTAGGTCATTTTTTTCAACAAAGACTCTGTGTCTCCGAACAATAGTCGTCCACTAAGGCACAAACACAAAATTACTAAGAGAGAAATGTTCCTGAAAAATAATGGATCTTACATATTTGTTTAACTCAACTGACACATTAGATTAATCTATGAATTTATAACACTTTGTAAGGGACAATAAATCCAAAATTAATTACCCATTCCACAACATAAATTAATGAGATTAAACATTTTTACTTATATAAAATTAATCAAAAAATAGTATGGATTTCCAAGACATGAAGTTATATTTCAGGATCAAATGAAAGTTTAATATATAATTGGATAATTGTGTAATAACATGGATTTGGTCATGATTTAATATACTTTACAATAATGTTCATTTTGTAAATAAATTGAATAGGTTAGTAAAATTTAATCTCCCAGTTTCATGGTATCACAAATAATGATTGCACTATGAAAAATTCTATGACACATAAATGCAAAAAGTATTCAATGAAAATTAATAGATATGCTAGAGGTTTTGATTATAATGAATGTAATATAGTATGATTAGATATAAAAAAACATGATTACAGTTAAATTAATAACCTTTAATTTTCAAGGAGTGTTGGTGGTTTTGTGTATGACAACTAACTATATAAATGGTGACCAATGGAAGAGGTCAATTTTGAAATAGTCAAATAAATTATTTTTAGGAATATTATGTTCTTAAGTCATTATATGTAAAATATTAATTTTTATTCAAAAATTTTATTTATGGGACAAAATATACTAGTTTTAAAATCAAAGGAAAATATATAACAAATAGAAATATCATATGTGGAATAATTTTAAGGAAGATAATACTTTATAATTTAATTGACAGTATATAATTAAAAGTTATTTTTATTATTGAATTCCATTAAAGATCAAGTTTGGAGGTGAAAGGAAGGTGAACATATTTTCAAATATCATGTATTAAATATTGAGACATTATTGAAACTTTTTTTTGGTGTTTTTATTTAATAATATTTTTTCTGATAATGACATGCCAGAAGATATTATAAATTCATGAACCCCCATCAAAAGAAATGAGTGGAGAGAGGAAGGTATCATGGAACTTAGAAGAGCATTGCACCTTCCAAGAATATTGTAATAATATATCTATGGAGTAGTATTTATTCTCCATATAAACACATCATTGATATTTTCTCCTTATATATTTTTCAATATGGATATAACATGTAACAATGATAGTGTCTTAGCTCTTTACTATTTTATATTTGACTGTTTAATTGTGTTACCACTGTGATAGATTAAATTTTTCTTTGAATGTGTGAGGAATATATCTATTTCAATTCTAGATAAAAATAAATTTTGAGACACCCTAAATCACTCACATATTAGGGTATATAATATGGCCTTTAGTTATTAAATTTTGTATTAGAGCCACATGTTATATTTTTTTATTCGATATAGAAATTTCTCATCATATAGAATTTTTTAATGTTGGGGGTTTACCCATATTTTATAGAAAATATAATCAATTTTGGAGGAATAAAATAATATATCATTTATTACCACTTGTAATTTTTGTCTACTCTGTATTAGTTTAAGGAATTTATATAATTCATTAAACCTTGAGTGTCAATGATGGAACCCAACATGAATATTTTAAGGATGATGAAAAAGATCAAAATTCTATTTATTATGTGTTTCATAATAATATGTACTTAAAAGGTATAGGTTTATCAATAGCTTAAAGAATTTTAGACAAGAATGTTAATATTAAAAAGGGTGGAAGAAAATTTAGATAGGAAAAGGTTAATGTTCATTATAATATATTTAATTATTTAATTTTTAGTTCTTATGAAAATATTAATAGTTTATTCAAACCTATTATTGAATTTGTGGGATCTATACGTATACTTGGTCTTGATTCGAAAGTTATTTATATAGTAATTATGATCACATAAATATTATTAGTGATTTACAATGAGATGGTGTATATGATGTGGAAAATATTTAAAAATTATCTCTTATTGATCCACAAAACAAGATTATTTTATAAAAAATGAATGTGAACATATAATGTTGTTTATAATATTTATTCAATGGAATTTAAGTTAATGCAATATAAAAGGATGATATACAGTATAAATAAAATAAGGAGGAGAATATAAAGGGGATTTTTTATCTGTTATGAAAAGGAAGTTAAATGGAGGTAATGGCAGATTCTAAAGAATGATATCATTATCATTCATTCACTATGTAATGCTCAGGAACATATCTATTTGTTCTCTAAAAATATTTGATGGAGAGAATGGTGTGATTTAACTTACTCAAAATCAATTTAATAGGTTTCCCTTAGGAATAACGTCAATTATAGAAATTAAATTCAAAAAATATTTCAAATATATTTTTTTGGTAATTAATGAGAAAGATGATTCTAAAGAATATCTATTTGAAATTTTTGTAATAGAGTTTATAATAGATATAAATGACGTTATAAAGGTTAAAAGGTATAAATATAATACAATAGGAGATGATGATAAATTAGAGGGATATTTTTATTTCAATTTATTTCTGAAAGGACCTCTTGAGGATCTTTACATACAATGAAAAAAAATGATAGGTGGTTTTTATAAAAAATCCTAATTTAATATTAAGGATCAAAAAGTATAAATTTATCACCGAGAGAAATTTATAGAACCACATGAAAGTGATAAATTTAAATTATAAGAAGTATGGAATTATAGGTTAATAATTGAGGAGTATTCAATGATCACTGATAATATTAATATGTACATCAATGAGAAAATAAATAATATTGAACCAAATTAAGGGGACATTGTCTCTAAAAAATATTTCATCAGAATAAAATAAATTAATATGTATCATTTAAGAAGCTATATTTTTTAGTAATCTTAGATGAATTATTATAATAATGGACTATGTAGTGAACAAGAAATTTTGAGAAAGTATTGAGCACTCAAATATCAAAATATTTTGGTAAATTGAGTCCTTTTTATCATATTAAAAAAATATAAAATAGAGAAAATATGAATAGAAAAGGGTATAAGAATACATAATAATGTCATTAATCATTGATAATTTATCAACAATCAAATATATACTCAAATAAAAAATATATGTGGCTAGATGGTAAGAAAAAATTATTTCCTCTCTTGAAATTTCCATTTTTTTGTTACATATGCCAAAAAATGTTTTACAGCTTTGATATAAAGAGTTACAAGAAATGAAAAGATATTGGATGTCATAAAATTAGAACTAAAACATATCCTTTATCTCAGAGTTTATGATCATTCAATGGATACATTTTCAGCTTCTATAACTTGGGGAATAAAGGTATTGATTGAAGAAAAGTAAATGAAAACAAATTATATTTAATTGAGAGATGAATTAAGTCATGAAAAAAAAATATTTCATTTATGAAATAAATTTTATCGATAGGATTAAAATTATATTAATATATTTATTGTACTAAAGAAAATGTAAGAGTTTAGAATATATCACAACTCAATATTGAGTTTCTTGGAAAGAGATGAAGTGAAATATAAATGAAAAATATTCTCTAACTAGGATATCTCTGAAATCTATGAAGAACATTAGTAAATATATTCTTTATAGTATGAGCTAATAACACATGGAATGTGACAAGAATATTCTCTAGAATGTGAAAGGAAGTGATGAAAGAAAATTTTTGTTTTAAAATTTTAGATGTTTAATGATTAAAGGTAGTGGAAAACATAATTAATTATATATAAATTAAAAAATAATAATTAATATATATATATATTGATGGTCTTTAAAAAAATTCTGAGATTCAGTTATTTTTCTTAATAGTAGAAGTCTCCTTAAAATAAAAAGTTATTTATTTTAATGAAAAAACAAGAAAGAATCTTATACAGGAATATAGAATGAAATAAATCATGAATAAACTAGAAAAACATAGGAAAATTTTATTCATGTTTTGGAGTCATTGAATATCACATTAAACTAGAGGATTGGCTACATTAATTAACTAGGTATAGAGAATTTATCAAAATTGAATATTGTCTTAGATTTTACTTCTCTGAAGGAGAACATATAAAATATATATGATGAATACTATAGAGAAAAATAGAGGAAACCATACCATCCCAGGATTTGTTCATTATTAAATCAAATGGATTTGGTCAACACAAATGTATATTTTCTAATAAATAAATATCATACCTTAGGTGATAAATACTTTATTTTATTTATTAGAGACTATAACATGATCTAAGAGATAATTGTAATAATATATCAATGTATTCTAAATAAGAAAGGTTAATAACACATAAATCATAATTAATATTATACATTCATATAGTGGAACCAAATACCCATCCATTAAAGTTAAAAAAAAATCATGAGAAACATATAATAAATTATGGAGTCTTAGTGGTAATGTCTTCATAACTGAATTTATTTATGAAAAGGAGGAACCACTTTGGTAATAAATTTCCCATAACATATTTATTTAATATGGAATCTATCATCATTATTCGAAATAAGTTATTTCTGTGTCTTTTCAGACTTAAAACAATGAATTTATTAGTATGGGAGAGGTGAAACTCAATATTAAATGTGGAGAGGAAGAACACCATCTGTGAAACAACCCAAACTATTTGGAATAAACATTTTTTAAAATATATAAATTCTTCCAAGAAATTATAGTGATTTTGAATATGAAATTTTAACTTTATGTTACTCATGAAAGTGTAAATCTTAAAAATTCTTTAATAATATGATCAACATGATCATTGAATGCTCTAATGTGAAAGTGGGTAAAAATAATTCATGAATTATTTTAGAGGAAATGTTCTTAAAGAAGTTTGTTTTTATGAAGGAGTTATTGAATTGGAATCTAGAGAATTAAATTTTTATAAAAATAATGGTGATTCAAATGTCAAATCAATCTATGAATATCATACATTAGGAATTCAATTCACATATCGAATAAAGAGATGAAGAGTTAGTGTTGATTAATAAAATATTATTAGGTAAAAAATTTTCTAAGGAAGACTAATAGGATAAGAATAATTAAACACACTTTCAAATTATTATAGGTGGAACTGGTAATATTTTAAGAGGTGGTAATGGATAAATCATGAGTGAAGGTAATGAAAAATGTTTTGGACCAAATTGAAATAAATAGAAATTTAGATATTATGGAAATACATAAAAATCATAATGTTATCAATAAAAAATGTATTTAGATAAAATTATGATGAACTTAGAAGATTTCTCCATAAAAAAGAAAGGGTATTAGGAAAAGTAAATGTGCACACTGATCATTTTTATATTGAGGAAGCATTTTTAGTGGTTTAAATGATATAATCAATTAAAATATTCCTAGAAAAGAGAATATCAAATTTCTATATGGAGTTTTAAAATAGCAAGCCTATATTAAATATGCTATAGTATTTATTATTTGAGATGATTTTTTAAATGATTTTATGTTGAAAATGGATTTTTATGGATTGAAGAAAGCACTCATACATGGTATGCATGGCTGGAAATGTATCTATAAAATTTATATTTTAAAAGAGGATTGGATAATCACAAAAATAGTATGAATTTTTTTATGAACAATAACTCATAGTGATGGTAAAATATCGTCTTCTCTTGAAAAAACATTACATTGATTGGTTTATAAAATTGATTTATTCGGAATTTTTTATGTTAATAATTGGTGAGTTATCCTACTTCTGTAGCCTACAAGTATATAAAAATTAAGAAAATACTCTCATCTTATATATGAAATATTCTGGATAGATTCTCAATAAATTTTCAAGAGAAGCATATAAAAAAGTATCAATTTCAATAACAATTAGGATAAAACAAATAAATCATGAGGTAAAAAAAGTGTGTAAGCTCAACATTATATCAAAAAATTATTTATAACATACTATGACTCGTAGTAACGAGTAAAAACATATTTTATATAATTTTCTCCATAAAAAAAGTTTTTCCATTCTCTAAATGAATAAACTTTCATTGAGTTAAAGTGGATAATGAGGTATATCAAGGTAAAATTGAATTGTATATTGGTTTTCAAAGCTATATATAATTAATATTGGGTGGTATATTCAGATATAAAATGGTCATTAGATTTCATGGGTTGAATTTCCTCAAGAATTGGAGTTTTCACTAACAATATAGATTTTGTTTATTGACTATGTAATCGATGGAATTTTATCCTTAATCACAATAGAGGTAGAATTTATATCAATTACCTAGGTTTGTACACATATTATTTGGATAAAGAAATAATTTGTAGATCTTAGTGATGTGGTGATATATCCAATGTCAATTTAACATGACAATAAGAATGATATTGAGTAAACAAATATCCCAAAACATCACCCTCATATGAAATATATTTAGATATATTATAAATTTATAATGGATAAGGTAGACTAAAAAATTAGGGAATTTAAGTTTGTTAGTACCTAGCATCAAATGTTAGATATTTTTTCAGAGCTAATTTCTGCAATTGTTCATGATAAGAATTAGTTTATCCTCAGAGTTCAAAAAAATTATTCAAACTAAGATGGTTTAAAATCCCCTCTCCTAATTACACATATTTTATAAAATCAGTAATTTGTTTTATTGGTTTCAAAAAAATTTAAATGTAACAATATTGGGTGACAAATGATCTTTAACAAATCTGGTGAACAATGAATGATTTCTCTAAGATATTTCTAAAACATTATAGAAATTAAAATTTTCTCTTATCCGGTGATTTATGATTCGAATTATGTAATATTAATTAATTTATTTATGGATATTTTCTCATTAATGGAAAAATAGAAGTTTTTCAGGAATTCATAGAGGTGCTCAAATCTAGAAAAAGAGAAAACCTTATAATTTTATTGCTAATGAAGGATAATAACTATAGGGGAGTAATAATATAACTAGATCTTAGATGGATTAACAAGTAACATTGACATAACATGTGTGGATTGATAAAAAATCCAAATGAGTTGATTGTTTCATCCAAATTTTGTTGAGATGTAATTGTTGTCAATTAAAGTCATTTGAATAATTATAAGGTTTTTAGTTATTTGGTGTATAAGTTAAGGTATTTTATTTTTTATAGATGTGTTGGTGTTTCAAAAAATAGAATAAGAATAATGTTCACGTTATTAATGAATGTATTTGTAAGAGTTAGTATACATTCCACAATTTTTATTGGAATCAACTATATTTTTTCCAAGAAGTGAAAGATACGGTGTTTTCACAATGTTTTTTTCATATCATTAATGATTTACATCATATTAACCCATCTGATGCATCATATTAATTTATTATTTTACAAGGTTTTGTAAAATTCATTCATTCCTTAATAAATTTTTCATGTTTAAATATATCTACGTGCGATTAAGAATGTTGATCTTTATGAAATTATGAAAAAAATAGCTATTTAAGAAACATTTTTAAGGTAAATATTGAAATTAAATGAATATATGATCTATAATTATATCACATTAAAAAAACATTGATTTCATAGTGATTGAAGATAATACACCACAATCTTTAGACATGGAATAAAAGGTGAAGGCCCATGAAATTTAAGAATAATTAATTAAGGGAAAAAATTATAAATTGTTCTATGAGAAATTATACCAATCCTAAAGTCTCGTAGAAGTTTGTGTAAAAGTATGGGTAAACCTACTAGTTAATATATAATTAAATTCTACAAAATTTTATTATTTAAAAACTACATGGTTTGAGTAGAATTGATGATTTGGAACTGAAAGAGAGTGTTGGTTTTTTCAAACCACTATTAACTATATAAATTCTGATACATGGTGGTTATTCACCTATAATCAATTAAATAGATTTTTATTAAGGAAGTCAATGTTCATGGAATATTTCATTATGAATTTAAACTTGAATTTAAAATTTTTATTTATAGGATAGCAGAATGCATAAATGAAAATTAGAAAAAATGATAATGAAAATAAATTGAGTATATTTGGCATATAATAGAGAATAGAATAGGTTAGAACATTATTGACTATCTATAATTGTATATAGATTTATGAGAGTGTTGAATTCCATTTTAGGTCATGTTTTAAAGTGATAATATACTAAACATATTTGTGATGATCAGACAGTGAATATCAATACATTAGGGAGAACACCCTTATTTTTTGGTATTAATTCATTCATTGGAATTATTTTTTAGTTGGAATTTTATATTATATTATAAAGTCTGATAACTGTATTTAAAATTAGTTAGTGTAACAGATGATGAGAATATGTATCTTGGATGAATTATTATATTTTCTTAAGGATTATAACTGTGAACCCATAGAGTAATCATTGTATTCGATATTAATACATTGTTGATATGTTCTCATTGGATGCATCCTACCACGGATGAACCAAGTAAAATTCTCTTTATCAGTTATCTTTACATTTTTTTATTTCATTATTCAATTTTGTGAACATTGTGGTATAATCCTAGTGTATTTATATCAATTATTAGGATATCTATTTAAAATCACAGTAAAAATGAAAATTTTGAACACCCTAATCCACCCCCCACATTGATTGTATTTTGGGGCATTGTGTTATATCAAACCTCCTCTTCAAACCACATGGATATCATTTTACATTCCTTCTTCAAATAATAAATTCAGATTTAGAGAACCATAATTCTTGATTGAATAATTATAAAACATTATTACTTATGAAATATATTATCAAATGATCTATTTAAGTCATAAATCCCTTTCACGAATATTAAGATAGGTTATTCTCCTATAAAATAAATTATTAAATTATATAACAATAAAATTAATGAATTTATTGGTATGAATAGTAAAAATATATTTTATATCGATATGATATCTTATATTTATAAAAAATTCCATTCATGATTATACATATCACATTAAATGATATAACAAATCTAACAAAAAATATCATATTTAGAATATATTTTTGTTTTTTATAACTATTTATTGATCACTAATATTTATCTTTATACATTATGTATATTTATAGAATAATTTTGTCTAATAAAAATACAAATTATATAAGACATGAAACATATCTCTCTCATATATAAAAATCAGTATTTATAGATTCAAAAACCTATAATGATCAGGGTTAATGAAGAAATCAATTATAATTAATCTAAATAGAATATAAAATCACATGAATGTTAGTTAGTCATAAAAACAACTTGTTAAATATTATTCAATCGATGGCTAAAATGGAATACCTTCCACGCTTGAAGAGAAATCCCATATTTATTAAGAAATAAAAATTGATGATCATTAGTCAATAAAAACATTATTATATCAATATCATTGTTGTTTTAATAAGTGTATCATAGTATGATGTTTATATATATGATAAATTTATTACCACTAGTAGTGGGGAAACATATGAAATATTTTTATTAAGTATACAAGTGAATTTATTGATAAATGTTTATATTATATACTCATGTGATTATGTACATAAATCATGGAAAGATACTATCTCAAAAACAATATCATTCTTTCTAGGAAGTCACAGACCACATTAAATTTAATATATTATCACAACATAAATTTTTAAACAAGAAATTTATTAAGGAAATATCACTTTATTAATTCTTTAGGTGTTATTAATTATTCAACACTCGTTTTTTAGAAACAAATAACATAAAAAGAATTAAAATTCACTTATTTACAAAAATTATAAAATAATGATTCATTTACATATTCCTAAGCATTTTCTTTCAAAGGAGTGGGTTTTATGATGCAAAAAAATCATTTTTATTATATATATTTTTACCTAATTAGCAGAATTATCAGGGAACATTTTTTACAGCCTACATCATCTTATATCCAATTAAAAAAACATTAATTTTACTTGAACACAAATATATTTAATGTGGCTAAATATTTGAATTATTTATCTGAATTTAATTGTGATAATATATTATATCCATCATTATAAAAATTTGATCAATCATTAATGAATATAAAAATATAAAGATAATCTTTTACCTAAAATAATATAATGATGTATTTTTATATATAAAAATTATACATGTATTACAACTATGGTTTTTTAATATATAGAAAAAATGCTAATTTAAAATATTTAACATTTTTGTAACTTATTATGAAAATATCTTATTCATTTAAAGAAGACATTATTTATTCTTTTTAGGTATTCAAGGATATTTAGGATGATGATCCAGTTACTTTGAAGGATACTTAACTGGTATCGTACTCAGAGTAAGCGAACATGTTTATCATCCCTTATAGATAATTATATATAATAATAAAGTATTGAAACCTATATTATTCAAATGTAATTATTAAATCATCATTCATCCAAGTAGTTGTATATAAAATTATAGTAAACATTTTATTGTAATTATATAAATTCATTGTTTTAGTATGGAATATGAAACTACTTGAATCTATAAGGATTATGGGGTAAACATAGAAAATATAAAATAAGTTATTATTGAATATATAATAACAAAGACTTCAAGAAGTAAAATGCATCATAACAATTTGGATACCATTTTGTTAGAATAAATTTAATAAGTTGTGGTTAACCTACTGAAGTGAGGTATAAACATTTGAAGAAAACAGACACCATAGGGAGAAAATAAACTATATCATTGTCTAGGAAATGAAAACTATAGTATAATATATTTTTAACAAGGTAATACTTAAAAAATCCGAGGATGGAATTAGAAATGTAAACCATAACATGGTTTACATCTTAGTTAAATATAAAATATGGAGTTAGAAATATGAAAGGGAATATAATGATTATGGTTCTCAAGTACAATTGTATAAGTGTGGAGGTTAATAAAACCATTTCATTATGTTAATTATAGAGTGAACATGGGAATTCAATGATTTTTTATTGTATCCTATATTGAGCTCATTTTGGAAATATTTACAGGTTTTTTTTCAAAATAAAATTACTTCATCATGGTAAAGGACATATTGAATTGTTTTTTATTAAAATATTTTATAAAATCTATTGAATTTTAGGAGAAAAAACTACAAGATATTTCTAAGAGGTTTATGTCATGGTGTGGTTTATATATTGTTTATAAAAAAATAAAATGACTAGATTTTATTGGAGATAAGAAATTATATGTAATTATATTTGTTGTGAAACATTTTAAAATGAAATTGCATCATTGTAGACCAAGAAAAAATTAGTTTTTCCTGGATTTTTTTTACGTTCATTATTTAGTTTAGCTTCCAAATATTAGAAAATATAATATTTTTTGGAAATTAAGATTTAAATATTTAATATTTGTTTAACCACTGTAGAATGGAAATGTGAAATATGAATATGGATAATATTTTTAAAATGTACTGGGCAGTTTAAAGTGGAAGATAAAAACATTTTTGAATATATGAAAATATTAAATATTTATTAACTGTGAAAAATATAGTTTTTATAATAGTTTTTTAAGGAACTGATTCAATATTGATGATCTTAATTTGATTGGGAGGTAATAGTTGAATAGAAAAATTTATTTTGGAAACTTTTTTATTAATATTATATTTATATTAATTGTAACATTCATTCAATTTAAATTTTATATGAAAATCAATCTTGATGTTTAGGTTGGATAGGTAGAAATAGTGAGTGAAGTTTAGTATTTGTAGTGAAACGAACAAAAATAAATTTTCCTGAAAATTCAATAATGATGCTCGAGTTAAATTGAGAAACAATCAAGATAAAATCTATATATTTAGACCATTGTGGTCAACCAAGTAAAATCTTTAATATATTTCATTTATATTTATTTTTTGGATGTGATGGAGTTAGGTTTGCAATTGTGTAGTTCTAAATTACTTCTTCCTATATTAGGAGAATATCCATTTGATAAGAATTAAAATTAATAAAAAAAAATTATCCTAACTATTAGGGCTCCTAGAGACTTTTGGTTGTTATAAATATTATCAAATATCAAATGTAAATTATTTTTCATATCTTAAGTTAATTTTTTGATTTGAGAGATGGCCTTAATGAGATGGGTGTTCAATTTTATGATGGATGCAATTATTTTATCCAAAACCCATATATGATATCACATATATGATGTTTTAGGGTCAATTTATTCTCTCCAGTAATAAATGGAATATAAATATTCGATCCCATAAAGATGTTCTTGAATGAAATAAATAATAATATTCTCAAAACATATGAGAAGTCATAAAATACCTTTTCTAAAGTATTAAATTTTCAAATATATATGAATTTAATGAGATGAATTTCCACTAAATACTTTTTGTAAATATTATCCAATATCTATAAATTTTGAATTAAGTGGAATCTGATTATGTTGCAAGTGTTTCATAATAACATTAATTATTTGAATTATAACCAATCAAGAACATTAATGGTTATGTTAACTATATCATTGAGTTTTTTTGGACACATTCATGAACATCATACTAATATGATATTGATATTATGAATAATTAAATATAAATATTTATAATATGTATAGTCCAATGGTGTAAATTCTAGATGAATTAAATTTCTTACTGTTTTTGGTTGATGATCTGAAAAGTACCTTGGTTTCTTATAATATATGAGTGAAACGAAAATGGATTCTAAGTTACTAATCAATGGATATAGAATTTAGATCTATGAAAACAATAACATTATTTATAATGGAGTTAAAAATATATATATATATTATTAATAAATTTCTATATCTAGTGGAAAGGATATTAAAACATGGAAAAGAATGATTTGATTGAAAACTACAATTTTATTTTATTAATTGTGTAATTGTTTTCTATATTGACGTGAGGCTTCCAAGGTTGTTCTATTATTTTAAGGTGAGTATGATTACTTATTAAAAAATGATTTATATTCTCTCATAAGGAATAAGAAATATATATATTCCACTATAAAACATATTCAAAGAAATATTTGGCTTTTGAAAGATGAAGAAGATAATGTTTTCATTGGAGAGGGTTAAACAACGTTTAAATAAGATTCATGTAAATCTATAATAGAATTAGTATAAATACATAAATTCATAAATTATGTGTGAAATCAGCCAAAATGTGTAGTGTACATCATGGAGGAGATTGAAAATGAACTCAAAGAGTTGAATATAAAAAAATAAAATAAAAGGAATGTTGGTTTACAGTTGATAGGTATTGTGTAATATTTCAATTAATCTTGTGTTAAAATACTTTAGATATATGTAGTCTAAAATGAATAAGATACATGGAAAACAAATTAGGGGAAGTGATTAACAATAATTTGAATATAAAGGAACTTGATAATTTAATCAAAAACCTTAATGTTTCCTATCAATGTGGGATCAACTGATGTTGATTCACATGGATAACATGTGTCCTATTAAGTTAATGGGTTTTGAATCATGTTCTTATTTATTTTTCTATCTAAGTTTGATTTTCCATATATGGTGTTTCTCAATTAAATTGTTTAATTACTTTTAGGGCTATGCACACTTCTAAGATATTGTTCTATGATATGGTTTGTAGTTTCTAGATCTTAATTAGCTCAAATTATTGCTTGGTTAAAATGGACCTAGTGGATATATTCATTTGTTTTTTTCATCTTATTTGTTATCTTATATAATCTTTCATCTTTGGTATTTTTTGTCTCAGTTTTAATGATTTATTTGGTGGTTTTTATCTGATTTATTTATAAACCCCCTCTCATATTGTTTCAAGAGTGTTATAATATTTTCAAATAATGAATAAAATTTTATTTTATTCTAATAAATCAGGAATGAGTATTTTGGATAAGTTCATGTATAAACAAATATTTAATTATATGGTAAATGATGGAATTTCTTTTTAAGGAGAATCACTTAGAACCTATAAAACAATTTTTAAGTAAAATGGGATAAAATTGATTGAGATAAAATTAAATCAGCAAAGTATTATGATTAAACATATTATCTATTCATAGTTAAAAAACATATTCAGTGACTATGCCAAAATATCACATATAATAAAGTAATAATTTTTTAAAATTTTACTTTACTATATTCCCAATTGTGAAGAGGAAAGGTGTTACGTATGATGTAAAATACTATAGATTCAATAGTAGAAAATGATAACATACCCAATACCTATAAGAAGAATATTTTAAAAAATATATTACACTCTTTTATATAATATTGGTTATAATTCATGTGATTGTATGAAATTTCAGATTAGAAAAACACAATTAGTTATTTATGTTAGGTGTAAAGTAATTAAATGAATTCATTCCCATTTAGAAACAAATTATTAACATGGGATGGAAAATTAAAAGATTTCATCATTGCATATGCTTAAATAATTAAAGTGAAACCTCCTTTAGCCTTAACTCAATGAAATGTTGCATGAAGGGAAAAAATAAAAGGAAGAATATTATCTTTTTTGAGTTCTTTATAATAGAAAAATTGAATTAAACATTACAGATTCATAAATTTTGGAATTCATCTAATGAGATAAAAAAAATATGTACCTTTTGGAAAATGTGAAAGGTTGTTTTAAAGGAGTAGTTTAGTTTAGCAATAATAAAAAAATTGATTGAGGGAAGTGACAATAAATGGTTTTTTGGAGACTGATTAATGTATATTTAAGTACTCGATATATAAGTAATTTAATATAACATCTTGAGTGAAAGAAATATAACAAACCTATGACTAAGAGTCTCATTCAATCATCATGGATTCTTAATCAAAGTTAATGTTGTAAAATTGTTAATAAATTGATAGAAGACAAATTAAAATCTTTTATATATGAACACCAATGAAAATTATTTTTTATCATGGTGGATGTGGAGAATATATTATAGAATCAATTACTTATAAATATTATTCCACTAATTAAGTAATATCTATAAATTCATAATGGGTAATGAAAATTCATAATCTAAAAATAGATTATGAAAATTGTAGTGATTTATTCCTAATATGGCTGATAGTGTGGAATCATATAGGTAAAATAAAAGGATATAAATGGAATTGATTGATTTGGTTCAAAACAATTCGGGTGGTTATATATAACATATTGTAACATTAAGAAAAAATTAGTTCATCTTGATTGATGTTCATTGTTGTAGGATGAGATGTATCATGTTAATAGAAACTAAGAGTGATGTGATGGAGTACATCAAGGGGATTTTGAGGTGAGATAAAAATGATATTGTGAGGAAGATTAAAATTCATAAAAATAGTATGGATTTAAACTCTATTGAAGTTACTAAGTACTAATGTCACGAACCGTCCCTCGGGGCCCGTATCTGACTACCCCAAACCTGCCTTCCATAGGCCAGGGGCTGGAAACTAGCACCAAAGGATTAAATCCCTAAAATGGGAATGCATTGCCTTTATAACAGTAAAAAAACAATAGAGTACACAACTAGAAGTAAAACACTAAGTAAAACTGTATAAAAAAGGGGGTGCTGAAAGTAAAGGGGCCAGAATTACAAGCCCAACAGTAAAGTACAATACAACTGAAAAGCTAGTACAACTACTATAAAGTAAAACAGAAACTACTGAGTCATCCTTCGTGATTCCCACCTGAAGGGTGGGTACATATGGCTTCCTCAGCACCCCAAGTCCATCCGTCCGCTCCGTGTACGTCTCGCCAAGTGGTCCACCTCCGGGTACCGTCCATATCTACAACTCTCTACCTCGATCAGCATTGTCTGTCGTCTGCAACCAACACAACGAGGTGCGGGCATAACCTGTGCAGGGGTGAGTATAACGATACTCAGTAGGGACCTCGAGACCCTCAAGGTCTCACAATATCCAACAAGGATAAACCACAAATAAAGATACAATCACGAAGTATCAACCAATCCTACTTAGGTATATGCCCATACATATACCTAAGTTACCAATCACATCCCGGCTCTAACTCTTGAGCTCAACAACAACCCAATCCACAATAGAAGTAAAGTCAATCACCTTGATGATAAAGACTGAAAGAAATGTCTCAGCTCACACAAGTATACTACTCATGTAGAGGGGTAGATATGATTAGTTGTATCCACTGAATCATCTCCTCTGTCAAACCCACGCAGGATCATGGAACAGTATCAGTGTTGTAGAACCAATGGAGGATCCCTATATAGAAGTCATCATGGTTGAACCCACGGAGGATCCTGGTACAGAAGTCATCTTTGTCGAACCCACAGAGGATCCTGGTGTAAGATTCATCGTTGTCGAACCCACGGAGGATCTCGATACAGAAGTCATCGTTGTCAAACCCACCGAGGATCCCGGTATATAAGTCATCGTTGTCGAACCCACGGAGGATCCTGGAATAGTAGTAGGTCCACGTAGGATCCTATCATCTCGGTCGTAGCCAGCCATAGGGTTCTCGCACACAGCATGCTCGATTCCGGGAGGTTCCGCTCCTCGAGCCAAGTGTCGATACATCTACTACCACGAAGTCACGATTTGATCTATCCTGAAGTTCTGTCTCATCATAAGGAACCCAATGCGACAGACGGCGCATCAACCGGACGCCCGGTCTTTGAGTTATTGACATTTCTGTTCTAGGGTCCCGGTTGGTTTTTAATTTCAAGCCAAACCGATCTTACCACAAATGCATCCAAACCTCATGTAAGGTATGCCAAAAGATTTTTCCTGCTCTAAGCCTTCTGTCGCCGCTGACAGTTCGTCATTTGGACACTCGTAGCCCAAAATACGGATGAAATGGTGATTTTGGGTTAAACGAGTCTGATTAGGGGTCTAACCCGGTCTGCGGATCCGACCTAGTCCGATGGAGTGGCACGGCCCGATGGCGGTCCGGCCCGGATGGATGCGTGGCCTGGTCGGGCTGGCCACTCTGTGTGGCCCATCTAGCCACGTCATGGGGGGGGGGGGTGCCCCCCCCCCCCCCGGCATCTGAAGGAACCGTCATGTAGCTCCAGTTTGGGGTGTCGCGAGACCCTTTGGGTCCCGCCTTGTGCAGCATCGCTAACATCCTCCTTCGACCGCCACGACCTTGGGCCGCTGCCCCTCTCCGGTGCAGCGCAACGACACCGCACCCCTTTGTTGCGGCTCACCCTGGCCGTGATTCCGCACCTCCGGCGCGACAGTGTCGTGCCTCTTCCGTCCATCGTGGCCCTCCTGGTCGCGGTTCTTCTCCGGCATGGTGTGATGGCACCGCGCCCTTCCATCTCTATCACGGCCCTCTTGGCCGCAGCTTTTCTTTGTGTGGTGAGATGGCGTCGCGCCCTTCTGGTGGTCCGGCGGACTTTGCGTCGTTGTCTTCTCTCGTGGTCCACCTCTATCGTTAATAAAATAAATAAGATCAACCAAAGGGGTAGGTTCGGTCCGTGTTCTTGTGGCATGAACCCTCCTTCTCATGGTGATAACATTTGGCACACCAATCCAGAAATTTGAATGATGAAGAACGGAGGTTTAATCACATATTTAAAATAACTCAAATCCCCCTACCTCAAGTTTTTTATTCGTTGATGCGGGGAAGAATTCAAAGATGTCGTCGTACGTTGTGCCCATCACACGCCGCCGATCCCGGGCTCGAGCTTCGTCCCCGCTCTTCATTAGAGATGGTGTGTTCTTCATTGGAGACTAGTTTTCAAAGAACACCCTTTCTCCTTTGCCAACCCAAATCCTCCCAAAAAGAAAAAATAGCCAAATTGTTGTGTCTCAACAATTTAATCGTTGGCTAGGCTTAATTAATTGACAGAATTAATTAATGGGAGGTGGAACCATTAAAGTGGAGAATACTAGTGGTTATCTCCCCTTAAAGGGGAGATCAAGAGGTTCGGGTGGTCCCCACCTCCAGAAATTTAATTGGGGGGTTTAGGATTGGGGGGTCCCCACCACCACAACCTACACATGGGAGGTCTAAAGGATAAAAATAAAATTTTATTTTATTTTATTTTATTTCAATTTTCACGAAAAACCCAAAATCTGTCTTTCACCCTCGACCCACGACGGTCGATGTGAAGGTCTCCATAAGAGAATACCAGTGTTCTGAGTTCAACTGTACCCTCAGATTCCAATTCTGAGCATCGGTTCAAAAGTTATGAAATTCCACTCGCACGTTTACTGAACGTACCGGGAAAAAAAGTTCGGAAAATTTTTAACAGCCACACTCGACTCACTACGGTCGAGGTTAGGATCTGCCTAGGTGAAAATCTCCCCAATGAACCCAACGGTACCCTCTAATTTACAATACGAGTTACCGTTTAAAAGTTATTAATTTTATAATAAAATAATTGTCACTTAATTATTTTATTTGTGGCCCAAAACTAACTTTCTCAGTTGGCCCTCGCCGACCCAAGTTTGTATCTTCTTAACGAAATCATATTCTCACGAGTTCATCGGTGGTCTCATATTTTTAATCTGAGTTACCTTTTGTGAGTTATAAGCATTTAAAATATAAAATAACTTTATTTAATTATTTTATTTACGGTTATGACATTATTTGGATTTCTCACAGGAGGCTCACGCCGACTAAACTTAAGTCACACCTAGTGTAAACCTGCCATCCTAAGCGCAACAGTTGTCTCAGATTTCAGATCTGAGTAACCGTTTTAGAGTTATTCCACCTTTTCAAAAAACTACATACGCGTGCTAATTTAAGCTTAACAAAACTTTGACGGATCATTCCGGGAACTCCGGGCATCGGAATCGCGCACCGTTAAAAACTAAGGACTCGTAAACTTTCCAATTATTTAAGAAAAAAATGTCCACCGAAATTCAGGGACTTTACAACTAAAAAATCATATTATTAAACATGATGACTCATATTGAAGAAAATTTAAGGAAAATAATTTCTTAGATATGAAAAAATAAATAGTGAATTATATAGATAAACCCCATTTCTTTGAGTGTGGTATCTGATGACATATTTTCAAAGTGGTGTAAAAGTGGAAAATTATACTCAAAATTCTAGTTTTTTATTTTTGTTAGAGAAGAAAACACTATATGATATAGGTTATGAAATTAATTTTACTTTAAATTACATTATAGTACATGAATTTAAGTTCCATCCAGTGAATAAAATATGAAAAATAAGAAAATTTAATGAGGTTGTGAATTATTTTTCTATTAGATATTTTATCCAATATAATTCCAATATGATTTTCAAAGAGTTTGGAAAATATTATTAAATGAAAATGTTAACATTGATAAAGATAAATCTTAAATAAACTAAGAAAATTTATACATGGGATATATATTTATGGAAGAGTAGCTAAATGATTAATATTTTTAATATTATTAAATTAAATATTATACTGAAAAATAAATTGGTTGAATTTGAAGAAATAAATTCAAAAAAAATAAATCCATTAGACCAAAGGTGTAAAAGAATATCATAGAATGATTAGTCAAATATTATTGTAGATAAGTCTTATCTATCACAAAATCATCAATTGTTGAGTCATGTGGACACATATTTATTATCATAGGTGGAGCCAAAACCAATTAATGATGCATTGAAGGATAAATTATGGGTTATATAATTTAATTAATAGTTGGATCCATTAAAAAAGAATCCAACTTAGAATTTAATGATGAGGTTTAATGATCACAATTTAATCGAGATACAGTTATTTATCAAAGTTAAAATTAATGGAAATATGACTAAAATACATAATAAATCTATGTTTCTATATAATATTTTTTTCTCAAATTAATGTAATATGTATATAAGAAACACTTCAACTAGTGAAAATCATTTAATCTATTTGAGTATTTATGGTGGTTATAATAAAAATGGCTTCAAAATATACAAAATGGATTTAAAGATGAAATTCATGAATGTTTCTCTTAAAAAATAAAAATATACCAAACTAAAAATTTGATTTCAAATTAGTGATGATTTGTGAAATTTGTATCTTCTAAAAAGGGATATGTATGTTTTAATAAAGTCACCACATTCATGATGTGTATGATTAGATTCATACATGAGGAAACTATAATTCAAGGGAGGTGAATTTGATGTTAAATTTTATGTAAAACTATAATGACACATACTTTACAAACATTGATATTACTTCAAAACTGAAGTATATTCATTACAAAATATAATATAGCCATGATAGGACTGTATGGGTATAGTTTCTTTAGAAACTGCGAAACATAACAACTAGTTGATAAAACATCTACACTGTCTCTTGCTTATTTCTTCATATCTAGAATCATTTCTTACATATATTACTTAATACACTTCTTCAAGACCTGGGGTAAAGAAAAAAAGAAAAGGGTGAGCTCAAATTATTATTAAGGGTAAATACAAAGAAATATCAATCATATTATAATCATAATACATAACAATATAAAAATTGAAAGTCTTAACCTATATATGAAAGATCGTGATATCATTACATGGGATAAAAGTTCATAAGAATTAATGGCCATAATCCAAAAATTCATAACATAAGACATTTCATTTTTTGGAATACAAATAAGCATAAAAAATCATTTCATATTAGTCAAGGGTAATTAAAAAGATAGTCATAGCGGACAAAGTCCATTACTGAGCTGAGTTTACTTGTCGTTCCAACCCTGTATTACTCAACCAGATTTATTTTCCATTCTAGTCATGTCTGTCTCATGATATATAAATCTTTACCCAATTAATTGGAGGGTTATATAGGTCACACCCATCTCATAATAAAATTATTCTTATGTGTTCAACAAAAACATACATCATTCATCATAGCATAACCCAAGGAATAAAATAGTTTTCTTAACATCATTCCATCATAATATAATCCATATAAAACAAATGGATTCCCTAAATAGAATTCCACCATAAACATAATAAAATCATAGTATTATATGAATATAAAAATAAACTTATTTAAAGAGTATTATCTTATATAGAAAATAATTTTGATAAAAACACTTGAAATTAATTCTTGAGGAAAATATCCTTTCTTCTTCAAAACATTTTCTTTTCTCCAAATGCCTCTCAATTTTAAAATAAAAAAATTTATTTCAAAATAAAAATGAAATCCTATAAATTAATCTTCATGTAAATAATTTGTTAAGAAGATTTAGAAATATGATCATGTCGTATAAGTTAAAAAAACATTCTCCTCATACTTTTATCGAAAAAGTCAAAAAGTACCTCGTATCGAATAATGAAGATAGATTCCTTTCATACCATTTAACAAAAACTCACCATTGGGTAAAATAAAATTTAATAAATTTTAGAAATATATAAATAACATAAAATACATAGAAAATATAGATATGGATGATAAATATAACCCAGTGAATACTTATGTATAAACAATCTCGAATAATAATGTGATTGAAAAATTATCCTTTACCTTATGTATGATATCCTTACTATATATCAAAAACTCTTTTATTTTTCTTTAAATAATGTTATTGACTTATTCCAAAATCATAGTCATTTATATGACATAATATATGATCATATTATCCTCCATTTGTTAGTAACATTTCATTATCACTCGTTATTCGGATATTAACTGCTTCATGTTCTTATGTATGTTTTGTCAGATAAGTTCATGTTCCACTTATTAGGATATCGTTATATAATTTATATAATGATATTATTATAATATATATCATATTTATTAATTATATTCATGTATAAAATCATGTTCTAATGAAGATCATGTATAATGAATATCATCTCATCGTGAAGACAGTAGGTATGCGTAAGCATGAGCGATGATATCATTACCATAATTGTTGAATGGTATTGAAGTGGAAGGTTTATAATATTTCATAATCAGTATCATGTTATAATAATAATATATAGTTATTATTTCCATCATTATACCCATACAATTAAGGTGGCGGGGAAAACATATTACACCACGGCGTGGATATGGTAAGTCGTACGTATAACCGCGTGGAGATTTCATTTTTTTACTGGATGGATAGAAGGTGGAATATGGCTATTTAATAATTATAATAACATATCATTATATTATTTATATATATGTTATTACTTTATAATGAAAAAATTAATGAAGGGGAAGTAGAAGAAGAAAGAAGTTTGAAAGAATCGATAAAAGAGATTACTTATTCCTCGACGTGATTCCTCTAAATCTCTTCTTATAGAACCAGAGTTGGTCTTTGAAGATGACCAAAAACTATATAATGTAAATAAAGAAGGTGAGAAAGAAAATGGTCAGTTTATGGCTGAGCATGATGTCTCAAAGTGATGTAAAGAGGTGAGGGAGGAGGTTCCCTTTTAAATTTGAGGTAGGGGTACTTTTGGAAACTTCATAAATAATAATTTATAACAAAATAAAACCCTGCCCAAAAACAAAAAAATCCCCAATTTATAATATGATATTATATAGGGTTGTACTGTCATCAACAAATAAATTTTGGACAAGTATTTCTATCAATTTAAACCCTATCTTTTAATTAACACTTAGTTATTCTATTTTATTTTAAACTAGGGTAACACATAATTCAATATTAAAATGGTGAATTATTTACTTATTTGATGTAAATTAGACCATAAATAAATACAACATAACATTTTATACCATATCATAATTATTATATTTTTTTTCAAATGATTAATGATTTTTAAATAATTTAATATAACATTATTTTGATAAACAATCAATAGTAGAAATTTGACACTATTCAATTCAATGATTTTTACAAATATTAATATAAAAATATAAATTATAAAAAATAATTTTATTATATTCCTAGGAGGTCAAGGTAATATAAAAAATACAATATAAATGTTAGATAGCCCAAATTATTTTTAATGTAATTTTTTTAACATTTATTTTATATTTCTCTTAATAATATAATTACCACAAACAGATTTGTTTAATTATTTAATATGGTTATTTGTTGAATAAAAATTAAAAATAAAAATATATGATTAAGATAAATCTATTATATTTTAGAATAATACTTGAAGTCAAATTTATCTTTTGGAAAATAAAATATTTTACATATTGTACATATTAAATTATAAAGGTGACAACTTTTAAATAACTTTAAATAAAATAACATAAGTGTTATAATCAATTCTATAAGGCTCTAAATAGTCCATAACTAGAACCAGGGATAATTATAGTCGAGATATAATCGACCAATAATATATTTTCACATTTTTTTATCTTTTAATGTGTATTATTATTTTAATAAAAACTATATTATTTATTTCTCATCAATTAAATAATTTCTCCATCATTAATGTATATGTTATTAAGGTAAATATTTATTTTCTAAAAATTATGAATAAATAACCATGATAAAGGAATAAATTTTATATTTTAAATGAGTATTTATAATTGATATTATATTTTTGTATAAACTTATTTTAAAAATTATTTAGTTATTAAAATTTGAGTGAGACATATTTAACAATTCTTTAAATAAAATAAATTAAATGTCCTAATCTCATCCAAGTGGATTCAAATGGATGCCATTTAGACACAAGGATTATTTAGGTCAAAAAACGCATCCAATGATATTAAGAAAGGTGTTAGAGTAATTTTATAATGGTATTATTACCATTTATTACATGGTTTTCCCTTTTACCGTATTAGTAAATATTATCGGAGTTACTATTCATAGTGCCCAAAAATAAAATAGTTCTATTTAAATAATTTGGACCTACAAATTTCCAATATAGAGTCCATTTTTTAAAACTCAAAGCATATAATTTTCAGTAATTAATTTAAAATTAATCTCGTTCTTAGAAAGAGGGAACATGTTTTAAAAGCTAAAACATTGAAAAAGATTGAAATGTTTTTACATCTGAATTCAATGTAAAATTAATGATAATGACATAAATTATATTAAATGATAAAAATATATTATATTTATACTTTAAAACCATTCAATATTTTAATTTAACCATATAATTTATTTTAATGGAAAATGTTGTTTCCATAAAATTTAGTGTATTTTTATTATTCATCAAAACTTGAAAGTTATCAAAAAAATATTTAAAACCCATCCAAAGAAAATTTTTATATCGTGATTATAAATAAAAAGTTTATGTGGTCATATAAAAATTATTAATGTGTCAAAATCATAATTTGAAATGGGTTCTCTACTCAAAGGAGTAAAATGACCGTTTAAAAAAAATATAGGCTTTTATACATCAAATAGGGTTTATTCATAATCTATGACTAAAATATCCATTGGATCAAGATAAAAAAAATATTTTATTAATTATATAATACATATATATATATCATTAATATCATTACCAATAGTAATCCTATCAAAAATAAAATTATCTAATTGATTTATATTTTTCATAAATAATTGGTAGCAAATTAATTCACAATTCATTTTTATAAGTTTGTTATACCAATTTTAGATAACCTAAAAGCTAGGATATAGTGGTAATTTTATACTATGTAAATCTATATATTTTTATAACTCATGATTCAATTCAATTCAAGATAATGAATAATTAAAATTATTAAAATAAAATATTTCATAAAAACATCTAGGCATTACATTCTACCCCCTTAAAATAAATTTTTCCCTCTAAATTTGCCACATGAAAACAAACTTATGTGGATACCTCTCCCTTATAATATCCTATATTTCACACATAGCTTCCTCAAATTGGTGGTTCCTCCATAAAACTTTAACCAAGCTAGTGGTCCTGGTTCGTAGAACTTTTTCGCTGCGATCCAAAATCTCTATAGATTGTTGTTTATAAGAATGATCTTTCTCTAGTGGTATGACTTTTGAGTTTAGTACATATGAATTATTAGGTATGTACTTTCTCAGTAGAGATACATGGAACACATTATGAACTTGAGATATATTTGGTGGAAGCACCAATCATTAAGCTACCTTCCCAACACAATCCAAAATTTCAAAAGGATCAATACACTTAGTGCTCAGCTTCCCATTTTTCCAAATCTAATTACTCTCTTGTAGAGAGATATTCATAGAAACAATTTGTCATTCACTTTAAACTCTGGGTAATTTCTTCAGTTTTTAGTGAAAATATTTTTTCGACTTTGAGCTCCTATTATGTGCTGTTGAATATATCTAACCTTTTCTACTATTTCATCCAAAATCTCATGTCCCAATAGATTTCTTTCCCCAAATTCATCCAAACATATTGGAGTCATAAAAAAATTTCCATAGAAGGCTTCATAAGTATCCATCTGAATACTAGAGTGAAAGCTATTTTTTTATGAAAATACAACCTAAGGTAGATGTTGATCCCAACCACCTTTGAAATCCATAGAGAAAGATCTCAACATGTCTTCCATAGTTTAAATTTTCTTCACTGATTGATCATCTGTATGAGGGTGAAAAGAAGTGATGATACTTATTTTTGTATCAAGAGCATGTTGAATAATTCACTAGAACATTGAGGTAAACCTTGGATCTTGATCAGATATAATGGAAAGTGGTACTCCATGAAATATTATCATTTCCTTTACATATATAATGGAAAGATGATCAAGAGAGAATTCCTCTCTAATAGAAATAAAGTGTGCCAACTTCGTAAGGTGATCAAATATAACCTAGCAATCATTATTGCCTTTGGATGTTTTGGGATGTCATATTAAAAAGTCCATAGTGATGTTTTTCCATTACCATTTCAATATGGGTAATGGCTGTAATATCGCCTTAGACTTTTAACTCTCAGACTTAACTTGTTTACAAACCAAGAATCGAGAGTCATATTCGGAAAAATCGTTTTCCATTCCATCCCACTAGAAATACTCTTTCAAGTACCTTTACATATTTTTTTCTTCAAGGTTAAATAGATAATGAAGAACTATTAGCCTCATCTAATAGATCCTTCTTTAATTATGATATGGAAGGAATAAAAACCTGATTCCTGAACCTTATTATTCCATAAAAATCAATGTCGAATCCAGGAACATTTCTCACATTCTATTTTATCTCTATATCTTTCTTTTGTGCCTCCTTACTCTTCACTTGTATAGACGGGTGAACATTCATTTTAGAAAGATAAGATTTCTCCTCTTACTTTAAAATTTCAAGATCTATCCTTTGAAAATCCATAAATATTGGACCTTTTTTGATCCTCATCATGGATAGGCTAGCACAGTCTTGTCAGCTCAAAACATCTATCACCCTGTTCTCTTTACCAAGGTGGTAATGTATTGCTAATTGGCAACGTTTAATAAAATTAAAATAACTTACTTGGTTCATATTCACCTACATTTGTGTGAAAATATACTTTAAACTTTTATGATCAGTATAAATATCACACCTTTCACCATAAAGATAATGCATGCATATCTTTAATTCAATGATTATCACAGATAACTCCAAATCATGATTTGGGTAATTTTTCTCATGGATTTTTAATTTCTCTATGGCATAACCTATCACCATATCATTTTTCAGGAGAACAAATCCCAACCCCTTCTTGGATACATCACTGTAGATCACAAACCTTTCACTACTATAAGTTAGTGTGAGTACAGGTGCACTGGCTACCATTTTTTAGCTCTTTGAAATTTTCTTCACATTTTTCTGTCCATACGAACATAATTTCTTTTAGAGCCAAATAAGTGAGTGGATTAGATAATCTAGAGAAATATTTAACAAAACTTCGATAATATCTATCCAATCCAAGAAAACATTAGATCTCAGTTATTTTTTTAGTCTTTTCCAACATTTAGCAACTTCTATTTTTGATGGATCCACAAATATCCCAACTCTTGATATTATTCGACCCAAAAATGAAACATTTTGAAGAAAAAATTTACACTTGGTAAATCTTTCATAAAGCTTCTCCTTTCTCATGGACTTCATTACAATTTAAAGTGGACTTCTTATTATTCCTTTATCTTCTAATAGACAAGATTATAGTCTATAATGACTATCAAAAACTAATCAAGATAGTCTCTAAAGACTCTATTAATTTGATCCATAAAGATAGTGGGGTAACTAGTAAGTCCAAAAGGCATCAATATAAATTCATAGAGTCCATACCTTATAAGAGATGTATTCATTGGTATATCCTCCATCTTACCCTTAATTGATGATAACCTAAACAAAGATAAATCTTGGAAAGGTATTGAGCTCTGCATAGTTGGTCGAATAATTCATCAATGCTGAGAAGAGGTTATTTTTTCTTGATAGTAATTTTGTTAAGTTCTTGATAATAAATGCATTGTCACATTGATCCATCTTTCTTCTTAACAAATAGAACAGGTGCCCCCCAAGGTGATGCACTAAGGCATATGAATCCCTTATCAATATTATCTTGGATATGCTTCTTCAATTACTATAACTCAATTAGGTTCATTTTTTAAGGTGTCTTTGAAATAGGTATAGCACCCAGTATGAGTTATATTGTAAAATCAACTTCAGGATTTGGTGGAAGACCTAGAAATTCCTCCAAAAAGACATCATCAAAGACCCATACAATGCGTTTATTCTTAATCCTTAATTCCTCCCCAACCATTTGAGATAAATAACCTTCATTTATAGGAATCAAGACCCATAAGATGGAGGAAATTTCTATTGGATGGTTATATTCATCCTTCCATATATAGATGATCATAGATTGATTTTGGAATATAAAATGTGACATTACTTCCTTGGAAATTGATATGAGAATCATATATAGAAATCCAATTCATGCCAAGAATCACATAAAATTTCACTATAGGAAGGATTACAACATTTATAGGAATCACTTTCTTGTAAACATCAATTGGATAAGAATTATGAAATTTTGATGCCACCATTGTTCCATTTAGAGTCTTCATAGCTTAATCAACAACTAATTGTTGAGGTAATACGGTGATACCATTAGAAAATTATTCAAAAATAAAAGAGTGGGTGGATATAGAATCAAATAAAACATTTTCTACTTTAGAGTAGATCGTAAGTGTACCTTTCACCACTTCATTATCATACTCCACATTGTCGATAGTGATTGAATGTGAATTTCCTTTTTCTTTGGCCTTAAGCAATTACTGACATTGATCATCATCAATAATCCTTGGATTAGGTAATTGATTGTAATAATTCCCCATTTCCTTTCACTTGAAGCATTGATGTATATGAGGTTTATTCTATGTATCCTTTTCTCTATTCGCATCATTAGACATCTTTTTCCATCACTTCGGAATTTAACCTCCTAATGACCTTCTTTTCCACACTTAAAACATTAACTCATTCCTTTTAGAAAATTTCCCCCATATTTCATTCCACGCTTTGAGAATAAGTGAAAAATTGTATTCTTTTTAGTGTGGTATTTATATTTTCCTTTTATTTCTATTTTTTTATTATTATCAAACCCATTGGGCTGATTGGTTACTCCAAAATCCATCTCAACCTTGAGAGCACATCAAACGATTTCAGCACAGCTATTAAAGTACCTTATGGATAATTCCATTCAGAGACTCAGGTTTAATCCACTAAACAATCAATCAATTTTACTCTCATGTTGAATAATAATTCCAGAAGCATACCTTGAAAGTCTTGTAAAATTTTCTTTGTTGGTACCAATGGATTCATCATCCATTTTATTAAGTTCAAGGAACTCCTTCTCCATATTTTTTTGAAGAATATAAAGAAATTAATTATTGAAAAATACGATCTTGAACTCGTCCCATTCCATAGATTCAACTTCATATCTTTGTCACATAATCTTCATAGGATTCCACCATTGATCAGCTTTAACTTCCAAATGATAGACTACTAATATGAATATATCATGTTCAGAACATTGTAGAACTAAAAATTTCTTTTTAGTGGTACTGATCCATTGTTTAACCACTAATGGGTCAGAAGACCCACTGAAAGAAGGTGGACTCTGCCTCATGAAGGACTCAATAGAATGTTTCTCCCTCCTTTACTCCTTTAGAAGTCCTGAATGATTCATAGCTTGAGAAAGTTATGTGAGCATAGTTAAAAGATGTTTCATTCCATATCCCATAACATTTAGTTTCTCAAGAGGACAATCATTACAATACCCGACACATTCAGCATTAACACAGGTCCTTTGGGTTCCATCCATTGACTAAAACCAAGTAGTAGAGTGTGAGAGAAACTAATAATAATATGAAAAACACATAATGAAGAATAAAATTTAAATTTAAGAAACTTTAAGTTTTATCCTAGGTTATTCATGGTAATTTCTAAAACACTAGGATTATAACATATTCTTAGACAAATCCTTATGGATATAACTAAGGCTTTCTTTTCCTAGTTTCCAAAGGATAACTATACCTTTCCTTTGATACAAACTATAAACACCCATAGTTTACATATATTGATATTAATTCCAAATTGAAGTATATTAATTAAAATATATAATAAAGCCATGATATGACCATATAGGCATAGTGTCTTTAGAAACTTGGAAACACAAACAACTGGTTCATAAAACATCTACACTACCCCCTCCTTATTTCTTCATATCTAGACTCCTTTTTGACATGCCTTACTTAATAACCATATTCACGACCTAAAGAAAATAAATATATGAATGTGTGAGATCAAATGCTTAGTAAGGGTAAACAATGGAAATATTAACCATATCATAATCATATGATATAAGAACATAACATTGGAAAGTATTATCCTTCATATGAAAGATCATGATATCAGGACATTGTATAAAAATTCATAAGAATTAATGGTCATAATAAAAAAAGTTGTAACATAAGACATGAAGTTTTGTGTATTACACATAATCATTGAAAATAATTTCATATTATTCAAGGTTTGTTTCCAAGACCATCATAGTAGACAAAGTCCATTACTGAACCAGGTTCACTTTTTGTTCATTCCCTATATTATTGAGCTAGATTTTCTTTTCATTCATGTAATGTATATCTCATGAGATATTAATATTTACCGAATTAATTGGAAGGAGATATAGGTATCACGAAACTCATAATGAAATCATTTTTATGTGTTCTACTAAAACATAAATCATTCATCATAGAGTAACCCAAGGAATAAAATGGGTTTCTTAAACATCATTCCATATTAACATAATTCTTGTAAAACAAATGGATTTCATAAATATAATTTTATAATAAACACAATAAAATCATAGTATTAATATTAATAGAAACATAACCCTTTTAAAAGAGAATCATTTTAGATGGAAAATAATTTTTTTAAAAGACTTGAAATTAATTGTTGAGGAAAATATATTTCCTTCGTCAAAAATGGTTTATTTTCTCAAAATGCATCACAATTTTAAAAGAAAATAATTTATTTGAAAATAAACATGAAATTTTTTATAGTAATCTTTATATAAATAAGTCATTATAGAGATTTAAAAATCTTATCATGCCTTATAAGTTAAAAAATTATCTTTATACTTTTGCTAGAAAAGTCAAAAAGTACCTCATGTTGAATAATGAAAAAAGATTCAACTCATACCATTTAATAAAAATTAACCATATGGTAAAATTAACATTTAAATATTGTAGAGGAATATAAATAATATTACATATTTTGGAAATGTGGATGAAGATGATAAATATAACCCAGTAAATACTTACTCATAAACAATCCCACATAATAATGAGATTACAAAATTATATCTTACCTTAGGTATGATATCCTTCGTATGTATCTGAACCACCAGTATAATGATTTAAAGGATTTTATTGACTTATTACAGAATCATATTCATTTCTATGATATAATATATTATTATATTATCATCATTTTGTTAGTAACATTTCATTTTCACTCGTTATTCGAATATTAACTGCTTTATGTTGTTATGAAAGTTTTGCCGGATAAGTTCATGTTCCACTTGTTAGGTTACAGTTATATATTTTAAATAATTACATTAATATAATATATATATATATCATATTTATTCATTCTATTCATGTATATATTCATGGTTTAATGATGATCATGTAGAATGGATAGCATCGCGCATCATGGAAACGTTTGGTCATACGTACGCACGAGCGACGATATCATTCCCATAATTGTTTAATGCTATGAAGTGGATGGTGTATAATATTTCATAATCCATATCATGTTATAATAAAAATATATAGTTATAATTTCAATATTTATACCCATCCAAGTATGGTGGTGGTGAAAAACATATTACAACATAGTTTGGAGACGTTAAATCGTACGTACGCACGCGTGGTGATTTTGTTTTTTGTATGATGGATAGAAGGTGGAAATGGTTGTTTAATAATTATAATAATATATAATTATATTATTGATACTTATGTTATTAATTTATAATTAAACAACTAAATAAGATGAATTAGAAGATGAAATAAGTTTGAAATAATAGGTAAAAGAGATTACCTCTTCCTCGACGTGCACCCTATAAACCTCTTCTAAGAGCACTAGAGTTTGTATTTCAAGATGAAAAGAACCTATATAATTTAAATAAGTAATTTTATAAGGAAAAAAGTTATTTTATGGTTGATCTTGAAGGCTAAAATTGATGTCAATAGGTGAGGGAGGAGGTGCCCTTTTATAATTGTGGTGAGGGGCACTTTTGGACACTCCATAAATAATAATTTATAATAAAATGAAACCCTTCACAAAAACTTATAAAATGTCAGAATTTAGAATATTACATGAGATATGGTTGTAATATAACAAACCAATAAATTTTTTACAAGTATTTATATCAATTTAAACCTTTTATTCTAAATTAACACTTAGTTATTCTATTTAATTTTTAACATGGGTAACAAATAATTTAATATTAAGAGGGTAATTTATATACTTATTTGATGTCAAATAGACCATAAATAAATAAATATTATTATTTATAAAATATAATAATTATTATATATGTTTTAAAAAAATTAATGATTTTTAAATAATTTAATAAAAACATTATTTTGATAAACAATCAATAGTATCAATTTTGAAACTGTTAAATTCATTGATTTTTAAAAATACTAATATAACAAGTAAACTTATAACCAATAATTTTATTATATTACTAGATGGTCAATTTCATCTATAAAATTAATTAGGCATGTTATTTAGCCCAAATTATATTTACTTTAATATTTTTTATAACATTTATTTGATATTTCTCTTAATAAAATAACTACTAAAATATTTTTATGTAATTACTTAATATTATTATTTATAAGATAAAAGTAAAAAAAATACTAAGATAAATATAAATCTACTAAATTTTATAATAATAATTTTATTGGAATTTATCTTATGAAAAATCTAATATTTAAAATGTTATACTTATTAAATTATGAAGGTGACAACTTTAACATCTATTTAAATAAAATAATATAAGTGTCATAATCCCTTAATTAAGGCTCTACATGGTCCATAAATTTAATCTTGGATGATTATGGTATATATATACTTGAACAATAGGATTTTTTCAAGTTTTAGGATATTTTAATAGGAATTATTATTTCAATAAAAACTATTTAATTGTTTTTTCATCAATTAAATAATTTCTACATCATTAATGTATAATCAATTATGGTGATTATTTCTTTCATAAAAATTAAAAATAAATTACCTTGTTTAAGGAAAACATTTTATTTTTAAAATTATTATTTATAATAAAAATTATCTTTATATATTCTTATATTAAAAATGATTTAGTTATTAAAATTTGAGTGAGACATATTTAATGTTTCTTTAAAAAAAAATTAAATGTCTTAATATCATATATGTGGATTAAAATGGATACCATTTCGACCCAAGGATATTTTATGTCAAAAAAACACATAAAATGATATTAATACAAGTGTTAGGGTAATTTTATTATAGTATACTTACCCATAATTACCTGGTTTACTCAATTACTGTATTAGTAAAATTTATCGAAGTTATTATTCATAATGCCCAAAAATAAAATAAATATATTTATATAATTTTGACTACTTATTAAAAATATGGAGTCTATTTTTAAAAATTCAAAATACAGACTTTTTAATAATTAATTTAAAATTAATTTCATTTTTGAAAAAAAGAGAACGAGTTTTAAAAGCAAAAACATTGCAAAAAAATTGAAATGTTTTTACATCTTAATTCAATGTAAAATTAATTATAATGAAAAACATTATATAGAATGATAAAAATATATTATATTTATACATTAAAACCATTAAATATTATAATTTAACCATATAAATATTTTTTATGAAAAAATGTGTTTTCATAAAATTTTGTGTATTTTTACTATTCATCAAAACTTGAAAGTTATCAAAAAAATATCTGAAATTTATCCAAAGTAAATTTATATATCCTTCTTGAAAAAACAATGTTTATGTTGTCATATAAATGTTATTGATGTGTAAAAATATTAATTTAAAAGGGGTTCTTCGTTTAAAGGTGTAAAATTACCATTTAAAAAAATATAGGTTTTTAAATATCAAATAGGGTTTACTCATACCCTATGACCAAAATATCCATTGGATGAATATAAAGAAATATTTTTATTAGTTATATAACATATATATATCATTAATTTTATTACCAATAGTAATTATCTCAAAAATAAAAATATTAACTGATTTATATTTTTTATAAATAATTGGTAGCCAATGAATTCACATTGCATTTTCACAAGTTAGTTATACATATTTTTGCTAACAAAAAAAACTAGGATATAATGGTAATTTTATATTAAGGGTGTCTCATCATTTCTTTAAACTCAATATTGAATGAAATAAAAGCGACTAGAGAATTAAAATATGTTAACGAAAATATTTCATAAAAACATCTGAATTCTACAAAAACCATGAAAATAATTGAAATTTATAAAAAATTTATAAATTTTTTATATTATCTTTAGAGTAATAAAGATGAAATCAGGTGAATATTATTTAAAATTAATGTGATCAGATATTAGAATTTTAATGATAGCTGAATTCAATTACTTTCTTCGAATTAAAGTTTATCCAAAGTGATATTGTAAAATTATTTCTTAGTTAAAATATAAAATCTCATCTTTGAAAATGATTGACATGATTGATTAGAGAAATGATTCATCTCAAATCATGTTTAAAACTAATCATCTACTATATGAACATGGAAGTGTTGGATTTTGTTTCCTGAGAACAACTACATGTACTGTATATTGAATGTGTATTCAAAGAAGTGAATATTATTAAAATTTCTTATTAAATATTTTTCATTGGTCTATAGGACTCTAATATAATAATATCAGCAAGTATATGTCCTATTGGAAAGATCTTAGTAGTTCCTCACTATGGTGCGGACCTTGA
Organism: Viscum album; assembly: GCA_963277665.1. NCBI lineage: Eukaryota > Viridiplantae > Streptophyta > Magnoliopsida > Santalales > Viscaceae > Viscum > Viscum album. The sequence goes on from CAUJRU010000038.1 coordinate 2,861,721, forward strand.
AATGCTATAAAATATTCTCGAATATCATTTTATGGTTAGATAACATTAAATAACAGGACATGTAGTATGTGGACAATCCGGTGTGAGTACTCATAAATATATGAGACTTTATCTCTCCAAAATTTCATGTGGTAATTTATTTCACATGAGATTATGAGAACTAACCCTTAAGTAGGAATTTTACAACATTTTAAGTTATTTTATATTCCTTTATACGAGAATATGTAGTGATCCTTATGATTTAAAATTATTATTATTGAATGAAATGACTCGTGCACATTGATGTATTACCATAAACAAAGATATCATATGATCACAGTAAATTTGAGTAAATTGGGTGTTTCATGAATGATATAATAGTAATGAATATATTAAATAATTATTTTTCCCTTCTATTTTAATTGATATTGATATTGCATCCCATTGATTAAAACGTAACCATCACATCAAATTCCATGGTTGATTTTAATGGATGATTTTATTTATGAAAATCAACGAATGATATATTGGTTATATAGGTTAATGAAATGGGTGTACAAACTTATTTATGAGATATCATATAAAATGTATTAAATTATAGAGTGAGTATTTTCTATGAGGTTTTTGTTGTTACGACATGTCTTTTCCCCTATAGTGTCTTGACCCATTGCTAGATAATAATCTTGTAAGTTAGGTTATCCACCCGACTACCACAAAGGAAGAGGCCTTCTGGGCCACACAAAGAGTGTTCCCCTTGATATTAGTTAAATGTTATTTATATTTCAAAGTTTCAATAAATATTACACTGTTGAACAAGAATAAATATTTATTCAGGAATTATTCAATGATTGAAAATATTAAATAAAAATTATTTTGCAAGCTAATTTTTTAATTAATTTTATATGTAATATTTATTTATCTCTCGTTATTTTCAATATAATAATTAATTTATTTCATTACATAAATATTAATAAAATATCTACATTCTATATTGTGAATATAATTTTTATTTTTTTATTAAATGAATAATATTTATTTAAATATTTATTCAATAATTAAATAAATGATAGGGAGGGAAAGATAACTGAGTCTTAGGTTTGATGGTGAATATTTATTTATAGGATTGTAAAAAATAACATTTTTCATTGTAAAAATTTTCACATCTCATGACATAAAATAGTATTATTATTAGTTTACTCAAAATAGGGTTCAGTATGAGTTTAATATATTATTAAGGTAATTTTTATAATTAATTAAACATTAAACCCTAACCTTTAGTTAATAAATATACCACTATTTTATTTTTAACGAGGGAAAAATATATGCACAACATTCCTCATAACCAATTATTCATACTCTATTTCTATATAGACAAAAAAACAAGGGTGCTTCCTTCAATTAAGAATGATCAGGACGTTATAAATGTGAACCACGCAAGATAATAATTTAGTTGTTCTTGTACCCAATATTTCATTACTATTATTTGGTGATCTAAGGAGCATGTGTATATCATAGATATATGGGATATACTTTGGGTCCTTAAAATAAAATGATAATACAATGATCGGGTTCAAAGGATCAGTATGATCAGTGATGAATGATCTCAATACTGAGGTATTCTTTTTAGTTTTATGTAATTTCATTATAAATTAATATGAAATGATCCTCTCCCTTGGTTCTAGAGAAATAATTTTTTAAAATTCATTGAGAATTTTTTTTTTCTCATGACATTCGCATCATGTAAATTGATTAATATCCATTAAACCAGAAAAACATAGTGAAACATAGGCCCAATAAGCACTTCTTATACGTCCAGAACCAACAAGTTGTATTAAATCCATGACATTAATTCGATAAATATTTATTGATTGGGAGTTCATTTATATATTTAAATGTTAGATTCTATTTTAAAAAAATCATCATTATAATCGGATCATTGATATGACTACTTCTCCTCTCTATTTTTCACAATTATAACCCAGTTCCATTAAATTTTTATTATATAACTACCAATGAACCTATCTAAAGCTTTTGAAAATTTTTTCAGATAGTATTGTCTACATAGCATGTATCCTAAAGGTATTAAAAAGTTTGTCCTAATACAAATAACTGGGATGGACCATGGTTATAAGGACTCAACCTTAAACATTATATATTCTTGTTACTTTAAAACTAAAAAACATTCTTCTTCCAAGGATCTCTTAGGTCTAGAGTTTTCTATAATTAGTAAAAACTCTTATATATTAAACTTATACATTACATGTGGATACTTATACTCAGTATTCATTTATTTTCCACCAAAAGAAATCCTTTTAAAATAAAACATTATTTCTTTTCAAGACACATCTTCAATACCTTCATCATGAAATATTCAATATCATTACTAATATTAATACCTCGGAAAAACATTTTAAAACTAGTTATGAGGACAAAAAACTCAAAAAGTTTCAAAAAGAAATAAAATCGTTTGTCCAGTTAAAACATAAAAAACCCATTAATAAACTTTTTATTAATAATCATTAAAAATCATAGAAAAATCGCATAAATTCCTTGGGAAATAATTACCATTTCTCTATTACATTCAACTATACAAATGGAATAACCATGCGGTCTAATTCCACATCTATAGTACCCATTGCATTTAGAGAGCTTTAATGGGGCCCACCCTTTGTATAAGCTATATCATGCTCACCTGTCTTTCAAGAGCTATAATGGGGATCACCCCTTCATATTAGATATATCAGGATCACTCGTGAGCTATAATGGGGCTCAAACCTTTTAATATAACTTTCAGAGACCAAATAATGAATAAAACCCTTAAGAAAAACACATTCAGAAATAAAAATACTATTTTTTTTTACAAACCCATTTTTAACACCAAAATAACCTTTTTTTAAAAACCATTTTCAATAAAAAAATACCCAAGAATGAAACAAATGTTTTTTAATTAATAAAACCTATAATCATGAAAATTAATCTATAAATTAAATAATATTCACAATGGTGGAAATGTCATTGTCTCCAAGTACATTAAGAATAGAACATTCATTTTATCATTTGTCAAAATAATCCATATAAAATAGGTAAAAATATTTCTTTTGAAAACCTTTGAATTAAATTAAAAATATAAATAAAATTTCTTTTATATAAAATAATATCAAGAATATTGACATAGAGGAAAATAATTTTGATGTTAAATCTTAAAACTTTTAAAAATATTTTTTTATCATAGTGTCACTTACCTTATTTAAATATTTGATTCATAAAAATAATTAAATAATAACATTAAAAATCATTAAATAACATGATAATAAAAAACATTCATGATATAACATGTAAAATTTATATATATACACCTCAGAAAAGAATAAAGTGCATAATATCAAGATATGCCTCAATGAAAGGAGATTAAAAAGAATTACCTTACCTTGAGCCTGATTCATTATGAATGTTATTGATCTTCACAAATAATAAACTTATGTTAATTATTTACTTTATTCAGAACCTTTTTAAATTTTATTATTCCTTTCATTCCACTTATGACTATGTTATAACAATTACTTAATTGTTTATGTTCAAGTATGACGTTTTATCAATATTCTGTACCTGAGTCCAAAATGAACTTGGTATGATGTAAATAGTTAAATTGATCATGATTCTACCATCAAAAGAATAATATTAATAAAATAATAATAAATTTTATATATAAACTATACTTTTTAATAAATTAATTAAATATGAATATGAAAAATGAACTACGTTACAATAATGGAGACAGTAAGTCCTACGTACGCATTGGTAAAATTTTCATTTTCCATGATAATTATAAAAAGAAAGAAATTATAATTTTATCTTTAAAAAATGGTAAATATATCATTAATATAATATTTATCATTTAAATATACTTATATATAACATTCATCTGATTTCAGGATAAAAACGAATCACATCGCTTTGTGGAAGTGATAGTTCACACGTACGCATGAACAATGTTATCATTTTTCTGTTCATGGAAAGGTAAGAACGTAAATGAAATAATATATTTTCATAATAAAAAATATTTCATTAATATCATATATAAACTTTAATTTCATCATTAAAACTATTCTTGATATTATGTGATAGAAAATGAATTATTTCTGTTCATACAGTGATAGTTTGTCGTATACATGAATGATAAATGTTTTCCCATTTTATGGAAGTGGGGATAGATTTAGTGGATGATATTAACAGAATAAAATCTCAGTATATTTATTATGATATATTTATTATTTCATCATGTTTCAATAATATTTTAAGTAAGTGGAAGACGAAATAAAATAAATATACTTAATTAATAATGATAACTTTTCTTCAGACGATCTCCTTTGATAAACACCTTAATAAATATAAGGTGAATTTTATTCCTAAAATAAGGCATCTATAATTTGGGTATGGATTATAAGAAGTAATTTGGGTAGGAATTTCCTGAAACAAATAGTTTCAAGTCTAAGGAAGAGAGAATAATGAGAGCCCTTTTATAGGAGAGGAAAGTGGCACTCTTGGAAATCATCAAAATATTGAATTAATATAAATTAATGTTATAATCCATATGGATCCAAACTATTAATTTAGTATATATTTTATTTTTGGGTCTAAATCCCTTCATCTAATAAAAATAAGATAATTTTTTAATATTTTTTTATTCATATCTTCATGCATTAACCCTTATTTATCCTTTTTAATTCTTGTCGTGATAACATGTAATTTAAATTTTAAGGGTTAATATAATTACATGAAAATGAAAAACGACCATTAAATGAGTAATTTATGAAAATTTAAGACATTTAGAAATAATGTTTTTGACATTGAGATTTTTAGAAATTTTATATCTTTTAATAAAATATTATATATATTAAAATATCAATAATGTCAATTTTGACACTATTCATTACTTGACTTTTAAAAAATATCACAATAACAAGATAAGATCAAAAAAATATTTCTAAAACATTACTAACATGTAAGAGTCATATAAAAAATTCTTGTATGAAATTAATAATATAAAATTATATTTATTTTTATATTTTTAATATCATTTATTTGATTCTTCCATTAATTAAACAATTACTGCCTCATCTTTTTTTTTGAAAAAGAGGTACTATTAAGGATGAAGATCTGTAGCCGTACATAAGAAAAGCCATGAAGGGAAATTGTCCAGCCATAGCTGGTTAACATCGAAGGAGCCTGAGGCTGCAAGTTGGTGGGATGCATTGTTTCCTTCCCTTTTGGTGAAGGACAAGGTGCAGCAAGAGAAGCCTTGGCAAAGTGAGAGGATTCTCCTGATGATGAGGCCAAAAGTCTTGAGTCCAGCATCATGGTGGTTAATAGCATTGATAATAGTAAGGCAGTCAGACTCAATGATGATATCATCCCATCCACGTTCCAAAGCGAGCGTCATACCCGCAAGGGTAACAAAGGCTTCTGCAACTACAGGTCCCCATAGGGCATGATGTAATTCATATTTTGCTGCAATGATTTGCCCCAGATGATTACGAGCCAGAAGGTTGAGAGCGGCTGGCCCATGTTTGGGAAAAGAAGCATCCACGTTAATCTTAATCCTCCCTTCTGTTGGGGGGGGGGTCCATTGAGGGGGGGAAATAGGGGGTAACACCCAGAATACCGTGTCCTTTGTGTTCCTTCCAGCCCTCCATCCATGAAATTGATCGTTCAATCCAGAATTCAGGGGTCTTATGGACTTGGTGAAAAACCGAATCGTTGTGCCAAACCCAAATGATCTAGGCCAGGGTTCAAAGAAAACTAGCATAAGATGATGAAAGAGAGGAGCACCAACACATCAGAAGATCAGGGAGGTCGGATGCGGTTTCTAGGGAGTCCTCTGAAGCCAAGCCCCATTTATTCCAAATTTCCTTAGCTCTCGGGCAGTTAATGATGGTGTTCTAAGGAGTTTCTGGGATATTTGGGCGGAAAGGGAAGGACTCAGCACTGGCCATATGACGAAAGGCAAGAAGGATCATTGTAGGGAGTGTGCCTATGCATACCTGCCACCAGAAATGGAGGATTTTTTGGGGGACATTGAGCATCCAAACCGCATTCCATAGTCCCTTGTCACGACCAAGAGAGTGGATGTCAAGAGCCAGTCTGTACCCAGATCTCACCGAGTAATCGCCCGAGGAATCATTTGTCCAGAATATATGGTCGGGGCCTACATCAGGGACCTAGGGGATACTGAGGATAATTCTCTGGTCTCTTTTGTTAAAACAATCTTGGATCTTTTCCACACAGCACCCCGAGCCCTAGTCTGAAAGGAGGAAATCAACAGTGGCATCTTCAAGACCTGGTTGGATGAGGGATGTGGCCTTCACACCATCCTTATCAATAAGCCATGGTTCGGTCCAGATTTTGACAGATGAGCCATTTCCAATCCTCCAGACCAGCCCTTTTTCCAGGAGATTGCGGGTCCCCCAAATACTTCTCCAGTGGAAGCTTGGTCGGGGGAAAAGGGAGGAGCCAAGGAATTCCGTGTGGGGAATGTATTTGGCATGGAGTACCCACGCATAGAGAGATGATGGGCAGTTAATAAGGCACCACCCTTGATTGGCTAATAGAGAATCATTGAACAGGAGAAGATTCTGGAATCCCATCCCTCCCTCCGCCTTGGGTTTGTAGAGTTTCTTCCATGCCAGCCAGTGGGGTCTTTTCCTTCCCTCATTTTTCCCCCACCAGAATTTGGCAGTATCTGAATGGATCAGATTGACAATAGCCACCAAGATCTTAAACATGTAAATAAAGTAGTTGGGGATAGACTGAATAACATCTTTAATGAGGGTTCCTTTTCCAGCTTTAGAGATAGCTTTTGGGGTCCAGCCTTGGATTTTTTTCTCAATTCTGTCCACCAGAGAAGCAAAAATATCTTTTTTTGACCATCCAATCACCGTAGGGAGCCCGAGATACTTCTGGTGTTTATCGACCATATGCATGCCTGCAGAAGCACAAAGCTCATCTCTCTTGGGCGGAGGCACCCCTGCGCTAAAGGAGATTTCAGATTTGTCGTGGTTGATAGACTGTCCAGACACCCATTCATACTGCTGGATCGCATAGCTAATCACTAGACATTCGTTGATGGTTGCTCTTGAAAAAAGGAGGTAGTTGTCGGTGAAGAATAAATGCGACACTTGTGGGCTATCATGGCAGACTTTTTCTCCATGAAGAGACTTAGCGGCTACAGCCCTGGAAATAAGGTTAGAGAAAACATCAACCACCAAGATGAATAGAAAGGGGGAGAGGGGGTCTCTCTGGCGCAGGCCACGGTTTGGGGTGAATCCTCTGGTGAGCTCCCCATTGACCATGATTCTAAAGGAGACGGTCGAAATGAAGTGCATGAAAATATCTTTCCATTTTGTGCAGAACCCCATTCTAGGCATCACAGCTCTTAGGAACTGCCATTCCACTTTATCATAGGCTTTGGTCATATCCAACTTCCAGGCCATGGTTCCTCTTTTCGTAGTGGAGTGTGTTTTCATCGAGTGTAACACTTCATGTGCCACAATTGCATTGTCAGTAATCATCCTCTTGGCCATGAAGGCGCTCTAGTTTTTGGATATAATAACAGGAATCCAAGGGCATAGCCGATTACAAGTATTTTTGAGAATATCTTATAAGAGACATTGCAGAGGCTGATAGGTCGAAAATCAGGGATCGCCCGTGGTTTCTTGATTTTGGGAATGAGGACGAGGATAGTTTCATTGATGGTGGCACTGCTTGTATTCCCTGCCCAAATATTTTTGATAATTTTGCAGATGTCAGGGCCAATGATGAGCCATTATTGTTTGAAAAAAATGCATGTAAACCATCTGGACCTGGGACCTTAGTGGGGTGGATATGTTTCAAATCCATGTGAATCTCATCATTCGTCACATCTTTTGAAAGTTTCTGTTTTATATCATCGGTGATCATAGGTCTGATTCAATATTCAACTTTAGCTGACGTGAATGGATTCTTTATGGATAAGAGGTTTTGGAAAAAACCTAACAAAGCTTCATCAATGTCGTCAGTGTCAAAAACTTTGCTTCTGTCGGGTCGAGTTAGGCTCCTAATAGAGTTTTTCTGACACCAAGATGATGTTTTCATATGGAAATACCTTGTATTAGAGTCTCCCTCCTTGATGTGGGTGTCTCGCACCCACATGGCCCAGAAGCTTTCCTTAACACGAAGAGCCTCGTCTAGCTCTCTTTGAGTGGAACCAATCCTGGAGATGTTTCCATTGGATGGGGGAGCCTGAGTAATTGGTGTAATTTCTTTTCGAGGACCTCACAATGCCTATTAAGATGATGGAATTTCTTGTTTCTTGAGGACCTCAGACTGGAAGCAACCTATTGAAGATTGAGGCCAAAATCCTCATGAGAACTCCTCCAACATGAATGGACCATCTCCTCGCATTCCTGGTCTTTTGACCAGAAGGTCTCAAATCTGAAGGGTCTGCGGTGTTGTCTATTTCGTCTGCCTTGTAGGCACTCAATGAAAATTGGGAAATGATCTGAACAATTAAGGTCCATGTGGCCAATATGAAACATGTTGAACAGATTAATCTAGTCAGTAGAGCCCATAAAACTATCAAGACGCTCAGCGATGTGGGTGCCTTCAGTATTACTGCAGAACTATGTAAATGGATTACCTGTGTACCCCAAATCAAGCAGGTTCGCCTTGTTGACAGTGTCCTTGAAGTTTGACATCAAGGCTGAGTGATGAATGATTCTGCCTTTATTTTCCTTATGGAACATGATCTCATTGAAGTCACCTCCTAAAAGAATAGGGCTAGGTAACTCCTATCACAGCTTAGAAAGGAGGTCCCATGACTTCACCTTATCAGAGTGAGATGGCCAGCCATAGAATCCCACAAAGGTCCAGGGTGGGTGTGAATCAGATTGTATAGTCACAGCCACATGGTGCATAGAGAAAGATAAGATTTTAATGTCAAAATTGTCTTTCCACAGAAGACAGAGGCCCCCAGAGTGGCCTTGTCTGGGAACCAAAAAGCAACCTTGGAAACCACACTTCAAAGTAATACCATTGGTGTCCTTGTTTTCCAGTATGGTTTCGGACAGGAAAACTATATCGGGGCAACTTTGAGCACAATTGCGTTGAAGCATGCGAACTGTTAGTGGGTTTCCAAGCCCATGACAGTTCCTGAATAACACTATCATTTCTCTAGGTGAGGTTTGGTCTCACCCGCCACCGCCTTTTGTTCCCCCCGACTTGTTTCTTCACTTGTCGTTTTCCCTCTTTTTGCGGGGTCTCTCCCCAATTAACATGTTTCATTTTGTCTTTTCCTGACCCAGTGGTTAGGGTCTTCCCCGGTACCCTCACATCCTCCACGTTGTACCCTTTTCCATGTGCGACGGGTGATTGGGCCCAGCATTGGAGTTTTGGTCATTCCATGGGCCTCCATTGGTGTTAAGACTATTAAGGGCAATTGTGGATCCGGATCCGGATCTGGTGGTTTGGAGTTCATCGGAATTACTATTGATAATTTCCTTGGTGGTTCTTTTTGCTTCGTCACCAGCCTTGTGTGTGATTGACATTTTTCCTTCGGGGGGTTAGAAAGAACTCTCGCTTCGCTATGAGTGGGGTAGTCCACATTAGGAAAATCCAGTGGACCAAGCATAATGACTTTTCCATGTGTGGGTTCCTCCTGACTTGTATGTGCCACCGTGAGACGGTCACGGTCCTTTTGTTTTTCCGTCTCAGGGATGAAAGCATATTTGTTTATTTTGGCATGGAGCCAAGGTCTATATTGGAGATTGATGTCACCTAATCTACTCTTATGATTTGTAGTGCACATTCTTTCCAGATGGCCAAGGTGGCCGCATAAAAATTAGAAGATTGGGAGTTTTTCAAACTCGAATGATATCCAGGTGTTGGCGTCATCAGTTTTCAGGAATATTCCCCTCATTAGGGGCTATGAAACCTCAACTCCTGCCTTGATCCAGACTTCAGGGCCCCAATGTATTGGGTATGAGCAATCCCATTAAAAAAAAGTGGCATAGTGTGTTCCTAATTTCCATCATTATTCATTTCGTTCTTACATGGAAGGGGATCCCTTTAATTCATATCAAGAAGGGGGAGCAGGTTAGCTTCACTTGCTGGATGTCGTCTCCCCCTTTAAATTTTTCCATGAGGAGGAGTTGATTATCAAAGAACCACGGTCTGACACACAAAATTTTATCCCTATCTCTCTCATTGAAGAACTTGAATATGATGTGATTAATCCCTACATCCCAAATAGCCACTCCTGCTTCAAGTTTCCAGATGTTCTAGAGGGTGTTTTTGAGCGCCCCCTGGTTAACCGAAATGTTTTCAACAAACTTTCCCACAACGAGCAGCGACATCCATTTTTCCAAGAGAGGGTCTTCATTTCTTCGTGCTTCGATCACCACTTTTTCTTTGTCTGTAAGGGACATCCTCTTCTATTGGTTAATTAATACAGCCTCCATGGCGCAAATCAGTAGGTGGGTGCTCAATCCTCCTTGATGACCGGTGCCCTTGCAGATCCCAAACCACCATCACTTCCAAAAAAACCCGGTCCAATGGGATGGTCTATGGACCGGAAGGAACTTCGCAGAGCAGCACTGCATGGCAGGCGCTCGTGGCTTCACCATGCCTCAGACCTTCTCTCCCCTTAGATTCTGGAATTTTGTGACTCAGCCACTTCGCAAACACACGTCCAGAGCCAGAGCCACGCACTCATACAGCGCCACACACCCATGCGGTAGGCGCTTCGCCAACAGAACACCCCGCGGAAACCCACCAGTGTCGTAGACCTTTGCGACAGGATCTTCGTGAACATGACCTCTTCACAGCAGATGCTTCGCGAGCACAGCCTCTTCATGGAAAAATATTCACGAACACACTCCCTTCGCGGCCGAAGCTTCGCAAACACAACCACTTCACGGAAAAAGCTTCGCGAACACAACCCCTTCGCGGTAGACACTACACGAACACAATATCTTTGCGGCAGACGCTCCACGATCACACCTCTTTGCGAATCCAGCCATAACACAATGGAACCACACACACCCAGGAAAACGGAACCCTCCCCAGCCGACGCCTGTCTTCGACAACGGGAGACGAAAGCCAGAAGGATGTGTGGAAAATCAAGCACAGAAACACAGACCCACAACTGGAAGGGATCTGAGAATGAAAAAATGACTCCTCTAAAGCCAGTGAGGGAAAAGACAGAGGACTCTCAGATCCGTGGAGATGGTGAATCTTGCGGAGAGTTTGAACAGGAGCCATCCTCCACACGCAGATCTGACACCGGCCAAAGATGCCTACGTCAGGAAGGAATGCAGGTCCCCTGGTTAGGCTGGGGTTGTCCTAGAAGGCGACGACAATAGGGACAAGAATTCTCTTACCTCTAAGGTGAAAAGGGGGAAATTGAGAACAGGAAGAACCCTTGAGGAAAATGAATCCAGTTCCGCACCGCGAAGGGATGAGGAGTAGTGCAGAAGAAAGGGGAGCCGACGGACCGTCGCCACCGAGCTGAGGGAGGACCGGCGTCCTGCAGATCTGAAGAGAGAACTGAGGGGGGTGGGGGGCTGCTGTGTGCCGAACGAACAGGGGGGGACTCGAACCTAGAAACACTAGGAGGAACTCTCAGTCGGGAGAGACTCTCTATTACTGCCTCATCATTGTGTCACAATTAAAGGTGATTATATTATTACTAAAAATTATAAATAAACTATCATGATGTATATAAACATTTTTTCTTTTAAAATACTATTTATAGTATAAGATATCCATTATATAACCCTATATTAATAATATATCTCTTTTTAAAAACAAAAATATGATAAAACTAAATTTCCTTCGAATATAATATTATAATAGTTAAATTCTCATCCAAAAGGCTATAAATGGTCACATAACCCATATATTAATTCTTACGGATAGAAAATACACATCCAATAAAATTAGGATAAGTGTTAGGGTAATTTTATAATATTTATAACATTATTTTTACCCCTAATTACCTGATTTACCCTTAACCATGATATTAAAAAATATTTCTAATGTTACTATTCATAATGTCCAAACCTATTTACTAAATTTGGACCCTATGATTCCAAATATGGAATCCATTTTTCTAAATTCTAAACATATAATTTCTAGAAATTAATTAAAAATTAATCCCATTGACGGAATGAGAAAATGGATTTTAAAAGTAAAAATGTTCAAAAGAATGAGATGTTTTTATATCTAAATTCAATGATAAATTCATTATAATGACCTAAATTGGATTAAATGATAAAAAAATTATCTAATTATACTTTAATCCCAATCAAAAATATTATCTAACACTGTAAATTATTTATCTGAAAAAGTTGTTATCAATTAAAATGTTTATTTTTTCACTATTTGTCAAAATATTACACTTATCAAAAAAATATCAAAAATTCGAACAATGTAAGTTTTGATATTTATATTTCAAAGAAGTTTTTTATTTTTTCAAATATAATTTATAAAATTTTCAAAATTAGATTTAATATAGGTGCGCCATCAAAGAGTGGTAAAACTTATTTTTTATAAAAATAATTCTTTTATGAATAAAATTAGATTTTTTATTATATCATGTCTATAAAACATATAATATGAATAATAAAAATTATTTTGAATATATTATATATATTTATATATATTTTATTAATATAATCCTATATGATTTATTTTCTTATTTTATAAGAGCACTTATTCATATTTAAATTACTTCTCCTAAAATGATTTCGTTTTATTTTCAAGAGGGTTTATTTTCATTTATAATTAGTTGGTCACCAAAGAAAAAATCATATATACATGTGTAAACACTATTTTTATAATTCAGTTAATCTTATTCATACCCTCAATTCAAACACCTAGTTTATAATTATAACATTTAAATAATTATATATAGTTTTTCATTTATGCTTGATGTGGTGTATCATGTATACTATCGAACATAGTTTTTCATTATTAAAATCATGGGATTTTACATTCTCCACCTCCATTTAATAACTTTTTTTCTCTCAATTTGAACTCAGGATTGAAAACTACAGGTTGAAATCCCGCATCAAAAAAGGATTAATGAAACTTCCACTTTAAAATAAAGGGAAGTAAGAAGGTCACCTGAGATAACACATAATAGGGTTACCTATAAGAAAACATGTAATATAAAATAACTATCATGTTCTTATAGAGACTGATAGATAATATGGTCATGAGAAATTTAACAATCACAAAACCATAAACCTATGAAGGTTTAAAAGGTTAATGATTTCATAGTAATAAAATTAAATAGATAACATTTTTTAACATCCTTTTCATACAATTTAGGAATTAAATTAATACCAGGAATAAGAACATAAGAATACACAATTACCTTAATAGTACAGTTTCATACTTTAATCAATTTTCACCACAAATTCTTCTTTTTCTCCAAATGATGAGTATTCAAGATGAATTGTTCACACTTAAAGCACTAAAATAAACTTCTAGAGAATCAAATAAAGCAAAAAAAATTAACTATATATTTCTTATATATTTAGATATTAAAAAACAAAAATGGTTAGTACAAGATATGAAATTTCCCCAAAAATAATAAAACTTATATGATGAAAAAACACATCAATCTCTAATGTTCAACAGTAATACCCGAATTTCAACATAGAATATTCAAAAAATAACGGTCCTTCAAATTACTCAAAATTATTCAAAATAATATTGAAACCCAAAATTCTGACTTATTTGATAACATAGTCTAATAAGATAAATCTAAACATTTATCTCTAAATAACATTAATCACTCTTAGTGTCTCATACCAAAAATGTAATTTCCTAAATAAAATAATCTCCAAGATATAGTAACTATGTTCATAAATTACTTGAATCACCAAAAGTCCACAATAAAATGATAGATTCCTCCAAAATATAATTCATCCTCTATATCTCAAATAAAATCCCATAATATTCTATTTACCTTTATCATATAGGGTTTCCAAAATACTTAACATCTTTTGAAATAAATTTTATCATTTAATGGAAAACTATTTTCCCAATCTCAAGGTTATATATTTGATAAAACATATGTTCCCACAATAAAATTATTCCTAATAAATAAACCCATTTAACTAAAAATAAAATGGAAAACTAACTAGGACTTCCTGTATGCCAGTGATAGGTGATGCACCCTTGTCAACCATCTGTTGTGGCATCAATTCTCATATCCTTTCTGGATGAAATGGGTTATCACCCATCCTGTGAGTTGTCACCCATTCTATGGGTTTTCACCCATCCTGTGGGTTTCCATTTTTCTAAAAATATGTGTTTATTGAAACATTACAAAAATATGATAAATTATTTAGGAATAACCTTAACATGTTTTAACCTCAAATTTTTTCTGATATATTTTCATTTTGCATCCCAAAATGTAATAACCCATAATTACCTCAAAGTAAATGTCTCTAAAAATACCATTAATCTTCATTAAATTTCATAACATAAATCCCAAAAAGGTTTTCTAAGAGTCTAAATTTTTTTTCAACCAAGAAATTATAAACTCATGATGATATACCTAACTCTTAAGAAAACATCCTAATATCCAAAGTTGTATAAACTTGGCTCTGATACCAACTGTATGGACCTAGCCATAAACATATTATATTCTAGTTATTTTAAAACATGAAAACATATTCCCTTACAAAATATATTTTAGTTCTATATATTTAGATAATTATGAAAAACACTTACATATTAAACCCATACATTACAAGTGTAAACTTGTACTCACTATCTATTTTTTTCATCAAAAGAAAACCTTTTAAAATAAAAACATGATTTCATTTCAAGACACATCTTCAAAACTTTTAAAATTAAATATTATTTTTCATTACCAATATTATAACCTATAAAAAAAATTAAAACTTGGGATGAGCATGAAAATATCAGTAAGGGACATAAAGAAAGGAAAGTATTAGTCCTATGAAAACATGAAAACCAATTAAAACCCCTTTTCTTGAAAACTCATTTGTGGGAATATAAAAATAACCTAGGTTAATTGGGAAATAAATATCATATCACTCTTATATTAACAATTCAAATTGGAATAACAATACTTTAGAATTCTTCTTTTAAAGTACACAATGCATTGGAGAGCGATAATGGGGCTCACCCTTCGTATAAGCTATATCGAGATCACCCGTCTTTGATGATCTATAATGGGCCTCAAACCATTCTAAAATCTTTATCACACTCAAATATGATCTATAATGGGGATAAAACCATTATATATAATTTCCAAGGACCAAATCATGAATAAAACCCTTTAAAAATCTTTTAAACCCTTGAGAAAAACACTTTCAGATATGAAAATACTATTTTCTTTTACAAACCCATAACACCAAAAGACCCTTTTCTTTTAAAAACCATTTTAAAAACCAAAATACCCAATAAATAAAAATGAAAATTTTTTATTTAATAACCCATGTAATATTTCAAAATAATCAAGAAATTAAATAATATTCCCAGTGGTGGAAATGTCATTTCCACAGTGTATATTAAGAATAGAACATTCATTTTGTTTTTTGACAAAATGATTCTTATAAAACAAATAAAAATATTTCTTTTGAAAAACATTGAATGAAATTTAAAATAGAAATAAAATTTCCTTTATATAAAATAATATCAAGAATATATAAATGGAGGAAAATATTTTGAAATTAAATCTTAAAACATTTAAAAATTGATTTTTAAATCATTATTTTCCTTTCCAATTTGAAATATTTTCATCATAAAAATCATTAAATAATGACACAAAAAATCCTTAAATATGTTAGATGGCTTTATATACACCTTATAAAAGAATAAAGTGCATAACATCATGATATGTCTCAATGAAATGATATTTAGACGAAGCCCCTTACTTTGCGTCTGATTTGTCACATATGTTCTTTATCATCATGAATACTAACATTATGTTAATAATTTAATTTATTTGTAACCTTTTTCAAGTTTATTATTCCCTTTATATCAATTATTTCCATTGTATGACAATTACTTAATTATTTAAGTGCATTTCAGATATTTTGTCGATATTGTGTACTTCATTCCAAAATGAACTTTATATGATGTAAATAGTCAAAGTTTTCATGAGTCCATTATCTCCAGAATAATATTCATGAAATAATAATAACTTTTATATATCAATTATACTTTTAAATTATATGTACTCAACCTCAAACATTACATAATCTTTAGTTTTAGTTATTAATTTACATTCTTTTAAATGGATGATCTTCTCAGGTTTAGGGATTTAGAAAATTAGGACATAATTCATACATATCTACCCATAATCATAAAAATTGGATACTACTAAAAATATCCATTTTTGTTCTACAAATTTTTTTAATAAAAAATATGAAATCTATTCATGAAAAGTCTTCGCAATATTTATCTTGGCTTATCCTTTTCTCTTACCCATCCTTAAACCCAGTGAAAAAAAATTAAAAAATTGGGATGAGAACAAAAATATAATTAAGGGATTCTAAAATAGAGATATAATCCATTAGTACATGACTAATTATAAACACATGAAATCCTTTTCACAAGGACATACTTCTCGCATAATTAGTATCACATTGTTACTTTGTGAAAACATGAGATTTCCATAAAACATTGAAAAACATAAATAAACCATATAGGTAACTTAGGGAATTAATTAATTAATATTGTGACCATCATGAATACCATATAATTGGTAAATATCATGACTACCTTACAATGTAACCCTCACAACTATCTTATAATGTAACCCTCACGGCTACCTTATGGTGTAACCATAGCAGTTACACTTGGAATAACCATACGGTAGACCTCCACTTACACATTATCAATGCATTTGATGGAGATATAGGTCCTACCCTTAATCATAAATAATTACTAATAATCATAACATAGTCATAAAACATGAATAATTTCATAAAAACATTGTTTTTGAATTTTGTAAAATAGAGCTTTAAAAGATTAATTTTAAAGAAAAGTCCCTTACAAATATCATATAATTTAAGTGACAATTAATAGAATGAATGGAATGTGTGCATAAACTATATATACACATAATAAAAAATAATGTAAACAAAATTCAGTACAAAAATACACTTCGTACCACATATTTAATAAAGTAGAATGATAACCTAAAGAATGGAAATTGGGTTAAGAATTCCCTTACCTCGGGTTCATTTTAATTAAAATGTGTTTAAACCATAAGTATAATGGTTAAGATAGTGTCATTAATATTTAACAGAAAAATATTTATTTTTATGACACATTATATGATCATTTTATAACAACATCCCAACCATTTATTAATAATATTTTTTTTATCTCCATTACTTCAGCTTCGTTCGTTACATGGTTTCCATGGTTGGTTCGTAAAAGATTTTCTTTTCAAATGAAATTGCAAATTTATAAGTGAAATGAAATATTATTAGTATGTTTATATAATTATAAATTATTCCATAAATAATTTTTTCAAATATGATGATGAATCATTAGATAAAACCTTAATGATATCTGTTTATAGAATTTTGGTGGTTCTTTGATAAATATGAATTATTTTGTTATATAATTTAATATTATGTATATATGTTAATTATAGAACATAAAAGAGGTTATATCATACACTTTAAAAAATATTTCAACCATTAAAATTGTTCTATGACCATCCATGAAGGCGGTAATGCAAATTGAAAACACATCATCCATGATGTCAGTAAATCGACACATCACGGATGATGTTTTTATTTTTAGAATGGAAGGGATATGAGAATTAGTATAATGATTAATATTTCCATAAACATAATGAGATTCTAGTATATATAATATAATAGATTTTTTATTCTTCTTGGATGAAGTTAGGTGAAGAGAGTATAATAAAATAAACAGAATTGAAAAGAATATAAAAGAAAATAAAAGTGGATTTTTACCTCTTGATCTCTTCTCCTTCAGATCCTCCTTAAGACCCTTTCCTTTAGCTTTTTGGTGATAACATCAGGTATTGGACATGGGTAATAGGATTGATAATATTATTGGGAAGAATTTGGATAAATCTCAAATCATGAGATGTGTGAGGAGAAGTGGGGTTGAAAAGTGGTATTTATAATGCAGGAGAGAGGCGTTGTCCATTATTTTAATAATTTTATTATTATTTTTCTCAACACAAGAAATAGTGTTGGTTTTTGTGACTAAATATAGTATTTAGTGCATGTGAGTTTGAACTAAGGGTTCTTACCTCAGTATAACATCATCCATGACTCAATAATTCATGTATTTAGCTTATTTGGTAAATTATCATATTTCACTATGCACCAAAAATTCAAGTATTTTAGAAAAAATCCCAAAAATGCACCCCAACCAATTTTCGATGTGTAGAATTAAAAAATGTGCTCTATTTTTTTTGAAAATAATTATCAAAATATGAGAAATTTAATTTTTAATTAAAATCATAATTTATTAAAAAATACTAATTTTAAAACTATAACTGATTTTATGACACTTTGAAAAATTAATTAAAGTATCATAAAATTATCTTATAATAATAAGAAAATAATAATAATTCCTGAATCTATTTTATAAAAATATTTATTCTTTTAAATCATTATATTAATTAAAAAAATTAATTATATATTCATGACTCACAAAAAATACAACTCCTGCTTTATAATTTAATAAAAAATATTTACATTTTTAATGATATAAATATATCATCCTTTCTCTTATAAGATGGATAAATTTTATTTATAATTTATTATGTGACGTAACTATTTTATTGGCCAAATTAATATTCCCAATGGTCATGTTACTATTTCTTAGGGCAAGTTACTATTTTATTAGTATAATTTTTTTAATTCTTATAAATACCACTTATTTTGTTATAAAATTATAATGAATTTGACTACTTAATCCCAGAATTATAAGAAATTATTTTATTTGTATTTGGGTTGTTACATTCATCCCACCTTCTTGAAATTGTATCCTCATAATTTTTATTTACTTATTAAACAAGTGAGGGTACCTTTACCTCATAGAATTTTTAGATTCCCATGTTGCTTCTTCAACAATGTAGTTTCTCCAAAAAAACCTTAACCTAGTGAATCACCTTATTATAAAATACCTACTCTCTATAGTCATGAATATGAATAGGCTTTTTCTCATAAGAAATGTTCTCTTACAAAGTAACCACTTCTATGCTCAAAATATAAGATTAATCTAGCACAGACTTTCTCAACATTGAAACATGAAAAACATTGTGTGTCTAAGATAAACATAGAGGAAAATATACTCGGTAGGTGACTAGTTCAACATTATCTATGATTTCATGAGGTCCAATGAACCATGTACTTGTCTTTTCTTTCTTACCAAAACACATAATACTTTTCCATGCTGAGATTCTAAGAAAAACTTGATCACCTTCCTCAAAGGAAAAGTATTTCCTCCTGTTATCTTCACAACTTTTCTACCTTCTTTGAGCTATCCTCATATATTGTTGGATCATCTTCAATTTCTCATCAACTTCCTATAATAATTATGATCCCACCAAATTCCTTTCCCTGAAATCATCCCAAAATATTGGTGTTTGACACCGCTTCCCATATACTTCCACAAAAGTTTTCATCTGTATACTGGAATGAAAAATGTTATTATAAGAAAACTAAAATAAAGAAAGATATGTATCCCAAATTCATTGGTAATCTATTGAACAAGATTGAATCATATATTGTAAGGTTTTAATTATTTTCTTAGTTTGTCTATCAGATGGAGAATAAAAATCAGTGTTGAAGTTCAATTTTATGCCCAATGACTTTTGAAGTCCTTTTGAAAAGTTAGAAGTAAACTTGTGATCTCAGATAGATACTATGGATAGAGTAACTAAATGTGAACTAAAAATATACTTCAGGTAAATTCAAGAAATACAATACAAAGACATAGTGTCTTGAATATGAAGGAAATGTGAAGATTTATTCAGTCAGTCAACAAACCCAAATCGCATTATTACATCGAGAAGTCTTTAGTAGTCCCACCACGAAGTCAATGGATATATTTTCCCATCTCGACTTGGGAACTGGAAAAATATGAAGCATCCTCTTTGGTAACTGCCTCTCAAATTTGATTTGTTGATAATTCAAACATTTCACATTAAAATAAAAAATATCACTTTTCATTCCATCCCACCAGTAATACTCCGGAAGTTATATATACATCTTAGTATTTCCAAGATAAAATGACAATGGAGAACTATGGGCTTCAAAAAATAATTATTTCTTTAGCTTGGAATCAAAATTCACACATCCATCCATCCTATGGCCTGAAGGCCTTAAAATATTTTATTATATGATAAATCCTATTTTTAAGGGATGAATGGGGTGGAAACCCAAGTAGACATCATAGACATAAGAAAATCACACTCGAGGGATAGGAAG
Organism: Viscum album; assembly: GCA_963277665.1. Classification (NCBI taxonomy): domain Eukaryota; kingdom Viridiplantae; phylum Streptophyta; class Magnoliopsida; order Santalales; family Viscaceae; genus Viscum; species Viscum album. The sequence goes on from CAUJRU010000038.1 coordinate 2,882,207, forward strand.
AGTAAACCAGTAATGACATCATTGAACTGCTCCTCTCTAGCATTTGACCATGATTATGCACTCCATCATTTCAAGGCTATTTGGAAAAAAAAGTGTCATGTGTCGAAGCACAGGCTTGATCCGATGGATGGCGTCATACCCTCTCAAACAACCAAATCCAAAAATCTCTGCAATGATGAACTGTTAGCTCTAGAACCTCCTCTGAAGACTATACCATGAAGTTGAGTCCAGTATCACAATCTTCCCACCTTTGAAAAACAAACCATCCAAACATACAATAACCACCATTCCAAAAAAACCAACACCAACAAAGATATTCAACACTAAAAAACCTCCAGAGTAAGGAACTTGTATATCCACCATACATCCCACATGAAAAATCCTCATCGCCACCATCAAATCTGCATGCAGAGACGGCAATAGACCAACCAAGGACCCCCTGTCAGAGCACTACACTGGATATGGATCACGGCCCCTTCACCATGGATCATAAATGCATCCCCAGTATTGGGAAACAGGATCGTGATCTACACCATGAAGAAGATCTAAGCCATAGAAGAAGAAGTTCACAACTCCTAGGGTAAGACCAGAAATAGTGACTCACAAGATCGACCCCACACTGTACTGAAACGCGACCCCAAAGTTGCACTGGAGAACTCCCACAACACCACAAAAAAAATGATCTCAACCCCAATGCACCAGATCAGATACCCCTTCATCACAGAGATCTGACTCACCAAATCAGGACCTCATCGACGTAGAGAAACGAACCACCACCCTGATGCACCAGATCAGAAACCCCCTTACTATAGTGAAAGGCCACAACCTTGGCGCTGCACCAGAAATCGATACAACATCATGGAAGAGACGAATAATGGCCTGAAAAAGACCTGAAAACCTCTCTGCAAAATAATGAACCCCAAGCATCCAGAGCGAGGCCACCCTTAACCATTGAATAAGCTCCTGCACCATGATCTTACCGAGAAGAACGAGGAGGAGTCGTCATCCAAATGAGACAGGAGAATAATGGGGGAAACGAGTGGAAACCCTAAGTCATTGCACCCTTTACAGGCTCATCCACCCACTAGAATAAAAAGATACAATTCACACATAATATATTTAGAAATATTAAAACATAATCATTATCCAGGTTAAATTTTGTAAAATTACCATTTTTAACCAATTCTATCTTTTTATATAACTCAAGGAATTCCTTTTGTTCCTGATTAATTCATTCTGATCCAGACAAATACACTGCCACTTGAAACAAAACTAAGGAATTTCTTACACCAACAACTTCCAATCCAACATTCATCAAATCATTAATCAAGAGACCTTGTTCCAAACGTAACATGGTTAATGATGCATGATGTCTTTGAATCAATCCATCTTCCACTTTATTTTCTTTTCCATGATGGTAATTGATCATGAAATCATAATCCTTTATCAGTTCAAGTCATATTATCTACCTCATGTTCAATTCCTTTAGAGTAAATATATATTTAAAACTTTTATGGTCAGTATATATTTCAAATCTGGCTTCATATAAATGATGCCTCCAAATTTATATTGTGAAAACCATAACATCTTATGTCAGGCCATGAGTGGGATAATTTAACACATGAGGATTCAGTTATATTTAATCATAAGAAATTACCTGATCAATCTTCATTAGAACACAACCACGTCCCTTAAAAGAAACACCACTTCAGATGGTTGTGTCTTCTTTTCTAGAAGGCATGGAAAAACATGATCATTCACCAATCTCTTCTTCAGTTTTTGAAAACAGACATCATAGTCTATTGTCTATATAAATTTAACCCCTTTTCATGTCAACTTAGTAAGAAAACTAGATAAATGTGCAAAGGTTTTAACAAACCATTGGTAATAACCTTCTAATACAAGAAAACTAAATATCTAAGTAACATTTTTAAGTTTTATCCATTCATCATCAACTTTATTTTTGGTAGGATCAACCATTATTCCATCCTTATTTTTAATGTGCCCAAGAAAAAAATCTGTTACAACCAAAAATTGCATTTTCTAATTTTTTAATATAACTACTTTTCATTCAGAGTTTTCAAGACAATCCTTAATGGTTTTTCATGATCCTCATAAGTTATTTAAAAAACCAAAATATCATCAATTAAAATAAAAAAAACATATCCAAAAATTCATAAAATATTCTATTCATAAGACCCATGAATAAAACAAGGGAATTTCTCAAACCAAGGGGCATAAAAACTCATAAGGCCCATATCTAGTATGAAAAGAAGTTTTTGGGATGTCATACTTCTTCACATTCAGCTGATGGTACCCTAATCATAAGAAAATCTTGGGAAAATATTTAGCCCCTAGAGATGATCAAACAATTCATATATATGTGGAAATGGATTCTTATTGTTAATAGTAATGTTATATTAAACTCTATAATCAATGAAAAGTCTCAGGGAACCGTATTTTTTTAATGAAAAAAATAGGTGCACCACATGTTGAAGTACTAGGTTAAATGAATCATGTTTCAAGAAACTCCTACAACTGATTTTCCAATTCAAGATTTTTTTCTTAATGTATTCGATAAGGGGGTTTTAAAATTGTATCAACATCAAAATCTAGGTCAATGGTAAACTCAACATTTCAATTATCTATTATACTAGGCAACTCATCATGAAAACCATCCTGGTATTCATTTACCATTGGCATATCATTAATCTGAATAGTTCCCTTGTTTTTAACAATATGATCATGATAACTTTCATTTCCATATTTTATCAGTTTCATGGATTTTGGATATGTTATCAATTATATGGGTCCATTATTGTATAAAAATAGAAACTATATCTAAAAAATAATTTAGTTCCACAATCAATCTTAGCATAGTAAACATAAATCCAATACATACACATAATAACAAAAAACTCTGCTAAGGGTAAAACATCAAGGTTTGTAGGTAATGTCTTTACACAAAAAACAACTAGTATATTCTTATAATTACTTTCTTCTATAATATTTCCCCCTTCCGTTTTAACCATAATCTCTTGTTTCATTTTTTGAGGTGAAATTTCTAATTTAATAGAAAATGTCTCATAAATAAAGGAATATGTAGACCCTGTATCAAACAATACATTAGAAACATATTACTAAACAAAAAAAGTACCTAATACCACTTCATTGTATGGATCGACCTATAATGACATAGTCATAAAATATCTCACTACACCATTATACTTATAATCTAGACGCTTTCCATTATTCAGATCTTTCTTTGAGAAGGTATTTCTATAATGACCTATCTTACCCCATTTAAAACACTTTATATTTTACTTATCATGATTAATCATAAGATAATTTTCATTACAATCTTGGGACATTTGTCCAAAATTATCACATGGAAAACACTTCCCTAATTTTTTAAGGAATTCCCAAGGTTTTTTTACCACACTATTCACAAACTAGAAACTGATCTTTCTTACCTTCATATTTCATTGATTAATTCATACCCATCATTTTCAACCTAAACCTCTTAATCTACTTTTTTTTAATGTGCACATGCTCATCAAAAAACTTCATTTCTATGCTCTCAGCACTTCTGAAAATTTTCTCATAACTTTTGAATTCTTGGGAGGCTAATTCCCTTCGATAACTTTGTTTCAATCCTAATTAAAAATAATTGATTTTTCTATCAAGATCTTGAATATTATTTGGAGCATACATTGCCAATTGTGTAAAGTTTTATTCATACATAACCACTAAATCCTCCTCCCTTTGTTTCCATTAAAGGAATTTATTTTCCATCCAAAGTGGAACAACCTTTGGAAAATATTTTTCATGGAATATATTATTAAATTCTTCCCATTACAAGGAATCAATATCATTTTTATCCCTAGTATTCTTGATCATTAACCATGACTAGTTAGCTTCACCTTCAAAAAGATAATTGGAAAGGCTAACCTTTTTATTATCTAGAAACCCCATAACATCAAATATCTTTTCAAGGGATTTAATCTACCCTTCAACTGCCACTAGGTAAGAAGATCCACGGAAATAATGAGGGTGTTACCTCATAAAATGTTCTACTATCATCATGTTATTTTGTAGTATTTCTGGTTGTTATCTTGTATGGATACCACTAACATTTATTCCTTATGTAAACTGATCCATTACTATCATAAACAATTTGATTTTAATTCCCACTATTCCTGGTGGTAGACTCAAACATATATCATCCTCTTGGGGTCTTCTTACTTTTTCTTCCCTATATATTCTCTAGAAACCCATTCTGAATAGAAATATCTTAGATGAAGCAACATGTTGATCTTTAATTCTATATCATTTCAAAGAAAGGTAAAAATCATTTGTGGTATTTTATTATCATCATCATAACCTTGACAGTTCCCTAAATCATTCTTTGATACCAACTATAAGTACCCACCCTTAAACATTACAAAATCATGATTTTTAGTGTAGAATTTACATTCTTTTACATTAAGAATATTTTCAAGATTATAGGTTTTGAAAATTAGAAAGTAATTCATACATATCAACCCATATTCAAAATATATTGGATACTAATAAACCAATATCAACTTTTTCATAATACAAATGTTGTTAAAAACAGGAAATCTATTTACGAAAAGTCTTCACAAAATTCATCTTGGATTCTCCTTTTCTCTTACCCATCATTAGACCCTGTGAAAAATATTTTAAAACTTGTTTTGAGCCCAAAAATGTCATTAAGGGATATAAAAGGAATGATAGAAACCATTTGTACATGAATTCTTATAAACATATGAAATCATTTTCGCAATGATATACTTCTCACCTAATAAGTATCACATAGTTACTTAGTGAAAACATGATATTTCCATAAAATTTTGAATTAAATAAATAAACCATATTGGTAAATTGGGGTATTACTAACTTAATATTATAACCATTGTAGATACCGTATTATTTTTAACTCTTATAGATACTTTATAATGTAAGCCTCATGGTTATCGTACAATGTAACCCTCACAGCTACCTTATGGTGTAATCGTCGTCGTTACACCTGGAGTAACCATATAGCATACCTCCAAATTAAATATACCCAATGAATTCTAGGGATATATTAGTTCCACTCTTAATTATAAACAATTCCCAAGAAATAGAACAAAATCATAAAACATGAATAATTTCATAAAAACATTTGTTTTGAATTTTGTAAAATAGAGTTTTAAAAGAGGATTTTTATTGAAAAGTCTCTAACAAATATCATATAATTGAACTAATAAATAATAGAAAAAATGGAATATATGTTTAAACTATAAATATACATAATAAAAAACAACATAAACAAAATTAATTACACAAATAATCTTAGTACCACATAGTTAAATGTAACACCCTGAGATTTTATGAAAAATATTCTTTTTAATTTCATTAATGTCTTGTGTTGTATGCTACACCAAAAGAAGCTTTCACAACACGTATCCTTTACTTGCCTTGCATTACACGCAAGCGCGACCTTCCGTGATAGTGTGTGTTGTACGCAATACCGAGTTTCGCTAAACAATGATATGCTATTAAAACTAGCCGTTATGAAAAGTAATAACCACTTTCTGAAATTTTGTAAATTTTATTTTTCAAAATGGACTTCATTTTTGGATTCGGAATATCGAAATTAGCTTAGGGTGAAATTTTGGTACTTTTCGGATAACTTTCATTTTCTAATGAATAGTGAAAATTACTAAATTTTAATTAAAAACAACCTTTTTAATAGAAATAATTAATAGTGATAAATTATTAATTTGAGTGGTTTTAATATATATATAGAATATATTTTTACAATTTAATACAATTTTGGTCATTTGATGTAATTTCACATTTAAACCAGACATAAACAAATGTCAATCTTTTGATAGTTATTATCTCTTAAGAACACGCTATTTGTTTTGACAACGGGAATTAATTTTTAAATTAATTAATGCAAATGATATGTTATGAATTTGGTAAAATAGACATCATTTTTGAGTTCATAATATCAAATATATCTTAGGCCTAATTTTTGGTATTTTTCTGGAAACTTTCATTTTTTGATGAATAGTGAAACCACTAAGTGGTAGTTAAAAAAAATGAATTTTTCATAAAACTTAATTTTACCACTTCTGTGAGTGGAATTTCAAAATTCCGAGAGACACGGTTGATGTTAGTAAGTAAAATGTGGTTCAATTAGATGAAAATAATTTTTGGTGAATAGTTCCTTTTTACTTTTTTTTACCACAGTTAAAAGTAAATAGGGTAATTAAGGGTAAAAATGTTATTATTATTACCCTAACACATGTCCTAATTCTATTGGATAAGTGTAATTCGACCAAAAACAAACTTAGGAATAAAATATGATCATTTAGGCCCACTTGGATTAGATTAAGACATTTATTATTAATTTATTTAAAGAAGGGTTAAAATAGTTAAAATCAAAGTTTAATAAGTAAATCATTTTTAATATAGGGTTATAAATAAGAGAAATTCGACTATAAATACTCATTAGAAAGATAAAAAGAGTTAATACATAATGGTATTTTATTATTAATTTTTAGACATTAAATAATTTAATTTATTTATGACACAAAGATGATGAAGTAATTATCTTATTAATGAAATATTGACATAATTGATGTTATAAATACACAAATAAATGTAATTTTAGACTTTTTATGAATTCCAATAATTTTCTAGGTTAATATGACATGTTATTATTGATTTAATTAAATTTTTTTTTAAACTAATCATTCTGTTATGATTTTCACAAAAATCAATTACTAAATAGTGTCAAAATTGACATAAAATAGTTTTTAAAACTAATATTAAATTATTAATTGTTATTTTATTCATAAAAATCTAATGTTCGGACAAATGACACAGATAAGGATATATATATTAATAATAAACAACTTAGGGCTCGTTTGGCTTGATATAGTAAGTTTATTAACCTTATAGTGTAAGAAAACAAGAAGACACGGTAAAAGTAAAATTATCTAACTTAAAGTTAAATATAAATGATAAGGTTAAAATAGGAACCTAAACTTGTCTAAATTCTATTGGATGAGAGGATTTCGACCCATCCCCACCTTAGATTCGAAATAAATCAATTTGGAGCTATTTAAAACCGAATTTGGCTTTATAATAAAATAATATTTTTAGTTATTCCAAAGGTGCCCCTCTCCTCCCTTATAAAAGGGCACCCCCTCCCTCTCTTTCTCACACCACTTTGAGCCTTCAGGCTCGGCCAAACCCTACCAATTTCTCCTCTAAACTTCCCTAGAAACATCCTAGAGGTTCTGGTCTTCTTCAACAACCTATTTTAGTGCCCTAAAAGGAGGTCTCAAAGAAGCACTTCAAAGAAGAGTTAATGTCCGTTACCGATTCTTTCATCTTTATTTCTTCTTACACTTCTTCTTCTTTAGTTGTTTCATTATGAAGTAATAACATCAGTATCACTCATATACTGATATGTTATTATAAGTATGAAACAACCCTATTTCATCGTCTATGCATCCTACGGAAAATGAAATCACCGCGTGTGCGTACGTACGGAATACCGTCTCCACGCCATGGTGTAATCTATTTTCCACCACCACCTTACTTGGATGGGTATAATGGTGTAAATAATGACTATATATGACTATTATAAAGTGATATTGATTATAAAATAGTATACATACACTCCAATACAATCCCACGATCATAGGAATGATATCATCACTCGTGCGTACGTACGGAATACCGTCTCCACGATGTGATGCGACTCGTTCTACATGATCTTCATTTCACAATGATTATATAAATGAATTGAATGAATGAATATGATATATATTACACTAATACCATTCTGGAAATGAGGTATCTATAACCTAAAGATAAGAATAAGAATTTATTCGACAAACACGCATAAGAACAAAAAAGTAATAAGCACTCGAATAACAAGTAGTAATGAACTATTACTAATAATAAGCTAAGAATATGACCATATATGATATCATAACAATAAGTATGATTCTGGAATAAGTGAATAACATTATTTAAATCATCATACAGGAGGATTGGACACTTACGAAGCAAATCGGACCTAAGGTAAGGGAAATATCACAATCTCATTTTTATCCAAGATTGCTTATACTTTGGTTTTTACTGGGGTCTATTTTATCATCCACATCCATGTTCCCTCAATATGTAATATTATTTCCATCCACCTAAAATTTTTTAAAACCTATTTTACCCTTTGGTGAGTTTTTAGTAAAAGATATTAAAGGAATCTTTTGTCATTTTTCGTATGAGGTACTTTTTGACTTTTCCGACAAAATTACGAGAAGAATGTTTTTTTTAAATTATACGAAATGAATGGATTTTTAAAACATTATTTCCAAAAATATTCCTTTACAAGTTTTCAAGTTTATTCTTAATCAACTTCTTTTAGTTTAAAATTGTATGACATGTTAAGAAAGGAAAAATGTTTTTGAAGTAGAAAGGATATTTTCCTCAAGAATGGAGTTCAAGTGTTTTTTCAAAATTATTTTCCATCTAAGATAATAAAGGGTTATGTTTTTATCCCTATTATTACATTTATTTGATTATGTTGTGATGGAATTATTTTTATTAATTCCTTTATAATATATGAATTGTTTTATGATGTCACGATGTTTAGGATTCCCATTTTTATTACATGGGTTATGCTATGATGTATGGTTTATGATTTTGTAGCACACATAAGAATGGTATCATAATGAGATGGGTGGGACCTATATCTCCCTCCAATGCATTGGGTAAAGATTTTATATCTCATGAGATAGACATAGCTGGAACGGCAGGTTAAACCGGTTTAGTGAAGCAGGACTGAAACGAGGAATGAACTCGGTTCAGAAATGGACTTTGTCCACTAAGATAGTCTTGGCAATGAGTCTTGACTAATAAGAAATGATTCTCTATGATTATTGGTGTATTCCACAAAGTTTCATGTTTTAAGTTATGATTATTGGGATTACATTTCACTACTATGATTTATCCCATGTTATGATATTATGATCTCTTTTGCGGGTTAAGATTTCCAAAATGTTATCTTCTTATGAATATGATGTGATTGATATTTCTTTTGTTCACCCTTACTGAGAATTTGAGCTCACCCTCTTATGTTTTCTTTTCCCCAGGATATAAAGAAAGGTTTTAGGTAAAAAAAAGGAAGATCTTTATGGGAGATGTTGAAGATCTTTCACCACGATTAGAAGATTATATTCCGAGTTTCCAAAGAAACTAAACTATTACTGTCCTTGTGTGTCTGCTTTTTGTTATGTATTAATTATTCCGCAAAAGTAATGTAATGTCCATGTACGTTAAGCTTTGGTTCTCTACAGTTGTTATCAGAGGAAACGTTTAGTCAACCTTAAGAAACTAGGATGCGAAAACATTAGTGAGATCCCTAGAGATATTTCTTAGGTATGTCTAGGGATGTCCCTAAGGATAAGTATATGTATAGGATATAGTCCTAGAACTATGGTAACGATATTATATTAAACCAAAGATGTTAGATATTGAAGTTACTCTCCCTTTATTATGATTTTTGCCTCTCACACTATTCTTTTTGGGTTTTATAAAATGGCTGGAAACAAGATGATTCACAATAATGGAGGATATGATAGACAATGGAATGATATTATTCATGAGAAACCAAATGAAATGTGATTTGGAAGTCCAAACATCATTATTATGTTGAATCAGCAATCTCATAATATGATCAATAAAGTAAAATTTGGTATGTTTCCTGACTCGGCTGATAAGTGAAAGATGGAGTTTCATGATGATCATAGAGGAAAGAAAGTTCAATTTCCCCTATGTAAATCATGTGGGAAGAGGCATCAAGGAGAATGTTTCAAAGGAACTGGAAGATGCTTTGGGTGTGGAAAAGAAGGACACAAAGCCAGTAAGTGCAAAGGAAAAGGTTCAGTTAACACCAGGGATGAGGATAATGGTATTGCTACGACATCAGCAATGGTTAAATGTTTTAAATGTGGAATGTACAGGCATTATGCAAACCAATTCCCTAAGGGAAATTCTCATGAAGAGAATCAGTATGGTCATATGGGTAGTATTTATGTTTATGATGATGAAGAGACTACAATTGATATGTGAGATTAAAGAATTGTTGAAGCTCGGTTAATGGTTTAAGAATGTAGTGGAATGATTAAATTTTTATCATGTGTAATGTTGTATAAGTAATCTCATGGTACTATGGAATAAAGAGACATCTAAGGATTGTTACACTGTTGTCTTTCCTTGAGTTTTGAAAGTGTATGATTAATGGTACCAGTATCCATGAAAGGTTATTCAGATATTTTTGGAATGTAGATGATATGCGCATAATGAATGGATAAGGAGAAAATTAAGTGTTTTGTAGTATTCATGAGCTCAGGACTGATATAAGGAGAAGGTTATATCATGGTTTGAGTATATAGAATTTTTGGATTTTGGTATGTGGAAAGAGTTAACTTTTGACTGCATTCATGTTTTCACTAAGGTTCAATGGGTATTAATTATTCAATAGAATACATGATTAAGGTATTCACATGTTTGTAATTTGACCAACAAGATATATCTTATGATATATGGGGGATAAATGATGGCATTCACGTGATTATTCTGTGACATTTCAAGTAATAATTTTCTTTATACTATGAGCTTGGACTGAATTATTTTAGATAAGCCTAAAGATTGGAATGGATTATGTTGGACATAAGTTAGGATAGAACTTTTTTCGATATTATTGATGGGATGTTACAGTAATATAGTTTTAGAAAAAGGACAACCTGCAGGAAGGGCGACAGCCCATCGCGTCAGACAAGGCCGTGGGAATCAAACCCAAAACCGAAGTGCGACTGGCCTTTATCACCTACCACTGGCCTACAGGAAGACCCTGTTTAGTAGATACTAGTTTTATTATATTAAGCAGTATGATATATGAAGTATAAGTCCATTTTAGTAACCATATATGATTAATATCACTATAAATGGACTTATGTATTTTTTGATAACTTTTCTTACCTTTTGTTTGAGACAGATGGAATGACCCATCATTCTATCACATGATCTGCTAACACATCACGAATGAAAAATTCAACTTCATTTCTTTAATAGATTAAGTGGAAATTGTTCAAAGAACGACAAATGGTGAGACTATACCAAAATCACAAAAGCATTTCTTCTAATTCCAACTTCATCATCTTTAGGGAAATGATCTTGAAAACCACAAATGTTGTCCTAGTGCTCTTATATCTAATTAATCTGATGGTACCTTAGATCGTCACAAATTTATGGATTTGTGATTGCTAGATTTTCCATAGCCATGTTCTCTACCACTCTCCATCAGAAAATGATGGTTAGATTTCTCTTCCATATCCATATTTTCACCTATATGGAAACTCAGTGATTAGTTTATTTGGGTAATCGTTACGTTTCATACTTTTATTTTTAAAGATTGGTTTTGGTATTCCTTTTTACGATGTGGGTTTATATCAAAGAAACTTTCGAATAGTAAACCATTTATAACCCCGACGAATTTCGAGGGTGAAATTCATTTTAAGGGGGGTAGAATGTAACACCCCGAGATTTTAGGAAAAATATTCTTTTTAATTTCATTAATGTCTTGTGTTGTACGCCACACCAAAATAAGCTTTCACAACACGCATCCTTGACTTGCCTTGCATTACATGCAAGCGCGACCTTCCGTGATAGCGTGTGTTGTACGCAATACCGAGTTTCGCTAAACAAAGATATGCTATTAAAACTAGCCTTTATGAATAGTAATAACCACTTTTTGAAATTTTGTAAATTTTATTTTTCAAAATGGACTTCATTTTTGGATTCGGAATATCGAAATTAGCTTGGGGTGAAATTTTGGTACTTTTCAGATAACTTTCATTTTATGATGAATAGTGAAAATTACTAAATTTTAATTAAAAACAACCTTTTTAATAGAAATAATTAATATTGATAAATTATTAATTTGAGTGGTTTTAAAGTATATTTAGAATATATTTTTACAATTTAATACAATGTTGGTCATTGGATGTAATTTCATATTTAAACCAGACATAAACAAATGTCAATCTTTTGATAGTTATTATCTCTTAAGAACACGCTATTTGTTTTGACGATGGGAATTAATTTTTAAATTAATTAATGCAACTAATATGTTTCGAATTTGGTAAAATAGACATCATTTTTGAGTTCATAATATCAAATATAGCTTAGGCCTAATTTTTGGTATTTTTCTGGAAACATTCATTTTTTGATGAATAGTGAAACCACTAAGTGGTAGTTAAAAAAATGAATTTTTCATAAAACATAATTTTACCGCTTCTGTGAGTGGAATTTCAAAACTCCGGGAGACACGATTGATGTCAGTAAGTAAAATGTGGTTCAATGAGATGAAAATAATTTGTGGTGAATAGTAACTTTTTACTTTTTTTTACCACGGTTAAAAGTAAATAGCGTAATTAAGGGTAAAAATGTTATTATTATTACCCTAACATATGTCCTAATTCTATTGGATAAGTGTAATTCGACCGAAAACAACCTTAGGAATAAAATATGATCATTTAGGACCACTTGGATTAGATTAGGACATTTATTATTAATTTATTTAAAGAAGGGTTAAAATAGTTAAAATCAATGTTTAATAAGTAAATAATTTTTAATATAGGGTTATACATAAGATAAATTCGACTATAAATACTAATCAGAAATATAAAAAGATTTCCTACATAATGGTATTTTATTTTTAATTTTTATACATTAAATAAGTTAATTTATTTATGACACAAAGATGATGCAGTAATTATCTTATTATTGCAATATTCACATAATTGATGTTATAAATACACAAATAAATGTAATTTGAGACTTTTTATGAATTACACTAATTTTCTAGGTTAATATGACATGTTATTATTGATTTAATTAACTTTTTTCTAACTAATAATTCTGTTATGATTTTCACAAAAAACAATTACTAAATAGTGTCAAAATTGACATAAAATAGTTTTTAAAACAAATATTATATTATTAATTGTTATTTTATTCATAAAAATCTAAGGTTCGGACAAATGACTTAGATAAGGTTATATATATTAATAATAAACAACTTAGGGCTCGTTTGTCTTGATATAGTAAGTTTATTAACCTTATAGTGTAAGAAAACAAGAAGACACGGTAAAAGTAAAATTATCTAACTTAAAGTTAAATATAAATGATAAGGTTAAAATAGGAACGTAAACTTGTCTAAATTATATTGGATGAGAGTATTTCGACCCATCCCCACCTTAGCTTCGAAATAAATCAATTTGGAGCTATATAAAACCGAATTTGGCTTTATAATAAAATAATATTTTTAGTTATTCCAAAGGTGCCCCTCTCCTCCCTTATAAAAGGGCACCCCCTCCCTCTCTTCCTCACACCACATTGAGCCTTCAAACTCGTCCAACCCCTGCCAATATCTCCTCTCCACTTCCCTAGAAACACCCTATAGGTTCTGTTCTTCTTCAAAGACCTATTTTAGTGCCCTAAAAGGAGGTCTCAAAGAAGCACTTCAAAGAAGAGGTAATGTCCGTTACCGATTCTTTCATCTTTATTTCTTCTTCCACTTCTTCTTCTTTAGTTGTTTCATTATGAAGTAATAACATCAGTATCACTCATATACTGATATGTTATTATAAGTATGAAACAACCCTATTTCACCATGTAACCATCCTACGGAAAATGAAATCACCGCGCGTGCGTACGTACGGAATACCGTCTCCACACCGTGGTGTAATCTATTTTCCACCACCACCTTACTTGGATGGGTATAATGGTGTAAATAATGACTATATATGACTATTATAAATTGATATTGATTCTGAAATAGTATACATACACTTCAATACAATTCCACGATCATTGGAACGATATCATCACTCGTGTGTACGTACCGAATACCGTCTCCACGATGTGATGCGACTCGTTCTACATGATCTTCATTTCATAATGATTATATAAATGAATTGAATGAATGAATATGATATATATTACACTAATAAAATTATGGAAATTAGGTATCTATAACCTAAAGAGAAGAATAAGAATTTATTCGACAAACACGCATAAGAACAAAAAAGTAATAAACACCCGAATAACAAGTAGTAATGAAATATTACTAATAATAAGCAAATAATATGACCTTATATGATATCATAACAATAAGTATGATTCTGTAATAAGTCAATATCATTATTTAAATCATTATACAGGAGGTTTGGACACTTACGAAACAAATCGTACCTAAGGTAAGGGAAATATCACAATCTCATTTTTATCCGAGATTGCTTAAACTTTGGTTTTTATTGGGGTGTATTTTATCATCCACATCCATGTTCCCTCAATATGTAATATTATTTCCATCCACCTACAATTTTTTAAAACCTATTTTACCCTTTGGTGAGTTTTTAGTAAAAGATATTAAAGGAATCTTTTGTCATTTTTCGTACGAGGTACTTTTTGACTTTTCCGAAAAAAGTACGAGAAGAATGTTTTTTTAAATTATACAGAATGAATGGATTTTTATAACATTATTTCCAAGAATCTTACTTTAAAAGTTTTCAAGTTTATTTTTAATCAAATTCTTTTAGTTTAAAATTGTATGACATGTTAATAAAGGAAAAATGTTTTTGAAGTAGAAAGGATATTTTCCTCAAGAATGGAGTTCAAGTGTTTTATCAAAATTATTTTCCATCTAAGATAATAAAGGGTTATGTTTTTATCCCTATTATTACATTGATTTGATTATTTTGTGATGGAATTATTTTTATTAATTCCGTTATATTATATGAATTGTTTTATGAAGTCATGATGTTTAAGATTCCCATTTTTATTACAAGGGTTATGCTATGATGTATGGTTTATGATTTTGTGGCACACATAAGAATGGTATAATTATGAGATGGGTGGGACCTATATCTCCCTCCAATGCATTGGGTAAAGGTTTTATATCTCATGAGATAGACATGGCTGGAACGGCAGGTTAAACCAGTTCAGTGAAGCAGGACTGAAACGAGGAATGAAATCGGTTCAGAAATGGACTTTGTCCACTAAGATAGTCTTGGCAATGAGTCTTGACTAATAAGAAATGATTATCTATGATTATGTGTGTATGCCACAAAGTTTCATGTTTTAAGTGATGATTATTGGGATTACATTTTACTACTATGATTTATCCTATGTTATGATATTATGATCTCTTTTGCAGGTTAAGATTTCCAAAATGTTATGTTCTTATGAATATGATGTGATTGATATTTCTTTTGTTCACCCTTACTAAGAATTTGAGCTCACCCTTTTATGTTTTCTTTTCCCCAGGATATAAAGAAAGGTTTTAGGTAAAAAAAGGAAGATCTTTATGGGAGATGTTGAAGATCTTTCACCACTATTAGAAGATTATATTCCGAGTTTCCAAAGACACTAAACTATTACGATCCTTGTGTGTCTGTTTTTGTTATGTATTTAGTATTCCGCAAAAGTAATGTAATAAGCTTCGGGTCTCTACAGATGGTATCAGAGGAAAACTTTAGTCAACCTTTGGAAACTAGGATGCGAAAACGTTAGTGAGATCCCTAGAGATATTTCTAAGGTATGTCTAGGGAGGTCCCTAAGGATAAGTATAAATATAAGATATAGTCCTAGAACTATGGTAACGATATTAGATTAAACCAAAGATGTTAGATATTGAAGTTACTCCCCCTTTATTATGATTTTTTCCTCTCACACTATTCTTTTTGGGTTTTAGAAAATGGATGGAAACAAGATGATTCATAATAATGGAGGATATGATGGACAATAAAATGATATTATTCATGAGAAACCAAATGAAATGTGATTTGGAAGTCCAAACATCATTATTATGCCGAATCAGCAATCTCAAAATATGATCAATAAAGTAAAATTTGGTAAGTTTCCTTACTCGACTAATAAGAGAAAGATGGAGTTTCATGATGATCATAGAGGAATGAAATTTCAATTTCCCCTATGTAAATAATGTGGGAAGAGGCATCAGGGAGAATGATTCCAAGGAACTGGAAGATGCTTTGGGTGTGGAAAAAAAGGACACAGATCCAGTAAGTGCAAAGGAAAAGGTTCAGTTAACACCAGGGATGAGGATAATGGTATTTCTACGACATCAACAATGGTTAAATGTTTTAAATGTGGAATGTATGGGCATTATGCAAACCAATGCCCTAAGGGAAAGTCTCATGAAGAGAATCAGTATGGTCGTATGGGTAGTATTTATGTTGATGATGATGAAGAGACTATAAATGATATGTGAGATGAATGAATTGTTGAAGATCGGTTAATGGTTTAAGAATGTAGTGGAATGATTACATGTTTATCATGTGTAATGTTGTATAAGTAATCTCATGGTACTATGGAATAAAGAGACATCTAAGGATTGTTACACTGTTGTCTTTCCTTGAGTTTTGAAAGTGTATGATTAATGGTACCAGTATTCATGAAAGGTTATTCAGATATTTTTGGAATGTAGATGATATGCGCATAATGAAGGGATAAGGAGAAAATTAAGTGTTTGATTGTATTCATGAGATCATGACGGATATAAGGAGAAGGTTATATCATGGTTTGAGTATATAGAATTTTTGGATTTTGGTATGTGGAAAGAGTTAACTTTTGACTGCATTCATGTTTTCACTAAGGTTCAATGGGTATTCATTCTTCAAGAGAATACATGATTAAGGTATTCACATGTTTGTAATTTGACCAACAAGATATATCTTATGATATATGGGGGATAAATGGTGGCATTCACGTGATTGTTCTGTGACATTTCACATAATCATTTTCTTTATACTATGAGCTTGTACCGAAGTATTTTAGATAAGCCTAAAGATTGGAATGGATTGTGTTGGAAATAAGATAGGATAGAACAATTTTCGATATTATTGATGGGATGTTATAGTAATATAGTTTTAGAAAAAGGACAACCTGCAGGACGGGTGACAGCCCATTGCGTCGGACAAGGCCGTGGGAATCAAACCCAAAACCGAAGTGCGACTAGCCTTTATCGCCTACCACTGGCCTACAAGAAGTCCCTATTTAGTAGAAACTAGTTTTATTATATTAAGCAGTATGATATATGAAGTATAAGTAAATTTTAGGAACCATATATGATTAATATCACTATAAATGGACTTATGTATTTTTTGATAACTTTTCTAACCTTTTGTTTGAGACAGATGGAATGACCCATCATTCTATCACTTGATCTGCTAGCACATCACGAATGACAAATTCAACTTCATTTCATTAAGAGATGAAGTGTAAATTTTCCAAAGAACGACAAACGGTGAGACTATACCAAAATCATGAAAGTATTTCTTCTAATTCCAATTTCATCAACTTTAGGAAAATGATCTTGAAAACCAAAAATGTTGTCCTAGGGCTCTTATATCTAATGAATCATATCGTACCTTATATCATCAAAAATTTATGGTTTTGTGATTGTTGGCTTTTCCATAGCCATGTTCTCTACCACTCTCCATCATAACATGATTGTTAGATTTCTTTTCCATATCCATATTTTCACCTATGTGGAAACCCAGTGATTAGTTTATTTGGGTAACCGTTACGTTTCATACTTTTATTTTTAAAGATTGGTTTTGGTATTCCTTTTTACGATGTGGGTTTCTATCAAAGAAACTTTCGAATAGTAAACCATTTATAACCCCGACGAATTTCGAGGGTGAAATTCATTTTAAGGGGGGTAGAATGTAACACCACGAGATTTTATGAAAAATATTCTTTTTAATTTCATTAATGTCTTGTGTTGTACACTACACCAAAAGAAGCTTTCACAATACGCATCTTTGACTTGCCTTGCATTACACGCAAGTGTAACCTTCTGTGATAGTGTGTGTTGTATGCAATACCGAGTTTCGCTAAACAATGATATGCTATTAAAACTAGCCATTATGAATAGTAATAACCACTTTTTGAAATTTTGTAAATTTTATTTATCAAAATGGACTTCATTTTTGGATTTGGAATATCGAAATTTGCTTAGGGTGAAATTTTGGTACTTTTCGGATAACTTTCATTTTCGGATGAATAGTGTAAATTACTAAATTTAAATTAAAAACAACCTTTTTAATAGAAATAATTAATAGTGATAAATTATTAATTTGAGTGGTTTTAAAGTATATTTAGAATATATTTTTACAATTTAATACAATTTTGGTCATTGGATGTAATTTCACATTTAAACCAGACATAAACAAATGTCAATCTTTTGATAGTTATTATCTCGTAAGAACACGATATTTGTTTTGACGACGGGAATTAATTTTTAAATTAATTAATGCAACTGATATGTTTGGAATTTGGTAAAATAGACATCATTTTTGAGTTCATAATATCAAATATATCTTAGGCCTAATTTTGGGTATTTTTCTGGAAACTTTCATTTTTTGATGAATAGTAAAACTACTAAGTGGTAGTTAAAAAAATGAATTTTTCATAAAACTTAATTTTTCCGCTTATGTGAGCGGAATTTCAAAACTCCGAGAGACATGGTTGATGTTAGTAAGTAAAATGTGGTTCAATGAGATGAAAATAATTTTTGGTGAATAGTAACTTTTTACTTTTTTTACCACGGTTAAAAGTAAATAGGGTAATTAAGGGTAAAAATGTTATTATTATTACCCTAACACATGTCCTAATTCTATTGGATAAGTGTAATTCGACCGAAAACAAATTTAGGAATAAAATATGATCATTTAGGCCCACTTGGATTAGATTAGGACATTTATTATTAATTTATTTAAAGAAGGGTTAAAATAGTTAAAATCAAAGTTTAATACGTAAATCATTTTTAATATAGGGTTATAAATTAGATAAATTCGAATATAAATACTCATTAGAAATCTAAAAATATTTCATACATAATTTTATTTTATTTGTAATTTTTGGACATTAAATAATTTAATTTATTTATTACACAAAGATGATGCAGTAATTATCTTATTAATGAAATATTGACATAATTGATGTTATAAATACACAAATAAATGTAATTTGAGACTTTTTATGAATTCCACTAATTTTCTAGGTTAATATGACATGTTATTATTGATTCAATTAACTTTTTTCAAACTAATCATTCTGTTATGATTTTAACAAAAATCAATTACTAAATAGTGTGAAAATTGACATAAAATAGTTTTTAAAACAAGTATTATATTATTAATTGTTATTTTATTCATAAAAATCTAAGGTTCGGCCAAATGACTTAGATAAGGTTATATATATTAATAATAAACAACTTAGGGCTCCTTTAGCTTGATATAGTAAGTTTACTAACCTTATAGTGTAAGAAAACAAGAAGACACGGTAAAAGTAAAATTATCTAACTTAAAGTGAAATATAAATGATAAGGTTAAAATAGGAACCTAAACTTGTCTAAATTCTATTGGATGAGAGGATTGCTACCCATCCCAACCTTAGCTTAGAAATAAATCAATTTGGATCTATTTGAAACCGAATTTGGCTTTATAATAAAATAATATTTTTAGTTCTTCCAAAGGTGCCCCTCTCCTCCCTTATAAAAGGGCACCCCCTCCCTCTCTTCCTCACACCACTTTGAGCCTTCAATCTCGGTCAACCCCTCAAAATTTCTCCTCTCCACTTCCCTAGAAACATCCTAGAGGTTCTGGTCTTCTTCAAAGACCTATTTTAGTTCCCTAAAAGGAGGTCTCAAAGAAACACTTTAAAGAAGAGGTAATGTCTGTTACCGATTCTTTCATCTTTATTTCTTCTTCCACATCTTCTTCTTTAGTTGTTTCATTATGAAGTAATAACATCAGTATCAATAATATACAGATATGTTATTATAAGTATGAAACAACCCTATTTCACCATCTATCCATCCTACGGAAAATGAAATCACCGCGCGTGCGTACGTACGGAATATCGTCTCCACGCCGTGGTGTAATCTATTTTCCACCACCACCTTACTTATATGTGTATAATGGTGTAAATAATGAAAATATATGACTATTATAAAGTGATATTGATTCTGAAATATTATACATATACTCCAATACAATTCCACAATCATAGGAATGATATCATCACTCGTGTGTACGTACGGAATACCGTCTCCACGATATGATGCGACTCGTTCTACATGATCTTCATTTCATAATGATTATATAAATGAATTGAATGAATGAATATGATATATATTACACTAATACCATTCTATAAATGAGGTATCTATAACCTAAAGAGAAGAATAAGAATTTATTTGACAAACACACATAAGAACAAAAAAGTAATAAACACCTGAATAACAAGTAGTAATGAAATATTACTAATAATAAGCTAGGAATATGACCATATATGATATCATAACAATAAGTATGATTCTGGAATAAGTAAATAACATTATTTAAATCATTATACAGGAGGTTTGGATGCTTACGAAGCAAATCGGACCTAAGGTAAGGGAAATATCACAATCTCATTTTTATCCGAGATTGCTTATACTTTGGTTTTTACTGGGATGTATTTTATCATCCACATCCATGTTCCCTCAATATGTAATATTATTTCCATCCACATACAATTTTTTAAAACCTATTTTACCCTTTGGTGAGTTTTTAGTAAAAGATATGAAAGGAATCTTTTGTCATTTTTCGTACAAGGTACTTTTTGACTTTTCCGACAAAAGTACGAGAAGAATGTTTTTTTAACTTATACGGAATGAATGGATTTTTAAAACATTATTTCCAAGAAGCTTCCTTTTCAAGTTTTCAGGTTTATTTTTAATCAACTTATTTTAGTTTAAAATTTTATGACATGTTAAGAAAGGAAAAATGTTTTTGAAGTAGAAAGGATATTTTCCTCAAGAATGGAGTTCAAGTGTTTTATTGAAATTATTTTCCATCTAAGATAATAAAGGGTTATGTTTTTATCCCTACTATTACAATGATTTTATTATGTTGTGATGGAATTATTTTTATTAATTCCTTTATATTATATGAATTGTTTTATGATGTCACGATGTTTAAGATTCCCATTTTTATTACAAGGGTTATGCTATGATGTATGGTTTATGATTTTGCGGCACACATAAGAATGGTATCATTATGAGATGGGTGGGACCTATATATCCCTCCAATGCATTGGGTAAAGATTTTATATCTCATGATATAGACATGGATGGAACGGCAGGTTAAACTGGTTCAGTGAAGCAGGACTGAAACGAGGAATGAACTCGGTTCAGAAATGGACTTTGTCCACTAAGATAGTCTTGGAAATGAGTCTTGACTAATAAGAAATGATTCTCTATGATTATGTGTGTATGCCACAATGTTTCATGTTTTAAGTTATGATTATTGGGATTACATTTCACTACTATGATTTATCCCATGTTATGATATTATGATCTCTTTTGCAGGTTAGGATTTCCAAAATGTTGTGTTCTTATGAATATGATGTGATTGATATTTCTTTTGTTCACCCTTACTGAGAATTTGAGCTCACCCTTTTATGTTTTCTTTTCCCCGGAATATAACAAAAGGTTTTAGGTAAAAAAAAGTAAGATCTTTATGGGAGATGTTGAAGATCTTTCACCACGATTAGAAGATTATATTCCAAGTTTCCAAAGACACTAAACTATTACGGTCCTTGTCTGTCTGTTTTTGTTATGTATTAAGTATTCCGCAAAAGTAATGTAATGTCCATGTACGTTAAGCTTCGGGTCTCTACATTAATAAAGTAGAAGGTTAACCTAAAGAATGCAAATTGCGTTAAGAATTCCCTTACCTTGGTCTTGTATTACATAAAATGTGTTTAAACCTTTTATAAAATTGTTAAAAAGGTTTCATTAATATTTTAATGAAAAATATTTATTTTTTTAACACCTTATATGATCATTTTATGACATCTTTTAACCCATATATTAAAAATAGTCAGTTATCTCCTTTATTTCAGGTGTGTTCTTTACATGGTTTCCATTCTTGGTTCGCAGATGATTTTCTTGTAAAATGGAAGAAAAACATCAGAGGTGGAGGAAATGGTATTAATATGATTTTAGAATATTAAATGATACCATAAATCATTTTTTCAGATATGATGATGAATCATTAGGTAAAACATTAATGATGTTCATTTAGATCATTTTGGCGGTTCTTCGATAAACACGAACTAGTTTCATTATATAATTTAATGTTATTTATATATGTTAATTAAATAACATATAATATGTTATCTAATTAAATTTACAATATTTTTAAACCATTTAAATGGTTTTATTACAATCTATGAAGTCGTTAATGGAAATTGAAATCACATCGTCTATGATGTCGGTAAATCAACACATCACAAATGATATTTTTATTTTAATAATTAAATGGAGAGAAGAAGAATAACGGTGATGAATATTTCAATAAACATGATAAAATTATATTATATATAAGATATTAGAGTTTTAATTACTATTTTACGAGGGGAGATGAATAGATTATAATAAAATAAAAATAATTTAAAAGAAAATGAAAGAGGATTTATACCTCTAGATCTATTCTCCTTAAGATCCTCATTAAGGCCCTTGGTATTGAAATTTTGGTGATAAAAGAAGGTCTTGGACATAGGAAAGAGGGATGAGAAGTGTATTGGGTATAATTTTGACAATTCTAAAATCTTGATAGGTGTAGGGAGAAGAGGGGGTGAGGGTGGTATTTATAGTGGAGGAGAAGGGGGTTTTCCATTGTTTAAATCATTATTTATTATTTTTCTCACGAAAAGAAATAGTTTTGGTTATTATGAATAAATATAGTAATTAGTGCATGTGAGTTTGAAGAAAGGGTTCTTACCACATTATAACATAATCCATGACTCATTAATTCTTGTATTTAGCTTATTTTGTAAATTATTTTATTCCATTATTCACTAAAAATTCATGTATTTCAGAAAAAACATAAAAATTCACCTAAACCAATTTTTGACATAGAGAATTCAAAAATAAATTCTATTTTTCAAAAATAATTTTTTAAATATGATAAATTTAATTTTTAACTAAAATCAAAATTTATTCGAAAAATACATGTTTTAAAACTATAAGTGATTTTATAACACTTTGAAAAATTAATTAAATTCACATAAAATTTTCTTATAATCATAAGAAAAAAATAATTTATGAATCTATTTTATAAAAATATATTTTATTTTAAATCATTATTTTAAATAAAAAAAATTGAAATTAAATATTCGTGACTCGCAAAAAACCCAACATATAATTTATTATTTTTTGAATAAAATATTTACTTATTTGATGGTATAAATATATCATATTTTCAATTATAAGATGGATAATTTTTATTTATTATTAATTATAATATGTTTCTATTCTATTTTCTAAATTACAATTCCTAATAGTCGTGTTACTATTTTTAAGGATAAGTTACTATTCATTCAGTATAAGTTCCTTAATTATTATAAATTCCACTTATTTCATTATAAATTTATAAAGAATTTTACAACCTAATTACAGAATGAAAGGAAATTTTTTTGTTAGTACTTTTGTTGTTATATAAATCCATTCATTAAATATGTGTTCGAAAAATTAACTAAGTTCAAATCATTGTGGCGGTAAGTCGTACGTACGCATGAGTAACATTTTCATATTTCAATGAATATTAAGAAAAGAAGCTAATTATTATTTTATATTTCCATAATGATCAAAATACTATTAATATAATATTAATAAGTTAAATATACTTATATATAACATTTATGTGATGTTTTAATGAAAAATGAATCCCATCACTTTTGGAGGTGAGAGTTCACACCTACGCATGAATGATGTTATCATTTTTTCCAACATGGAAAGGTCAGAACATAAATGATATATTATTTTTTCATAATGATAAATATGTCATTATTATCCTTAATAATCTTTAATTCCATCATTATAAATATTCTTGATAGACAATGATAGAAAAAAAATTATATTGGTTCGCAAGGCAGCAGTTCACTGTACACACGAACGATAATTCTTTTCTCATTTGATGGAAGTAGAGATAGATTTAGGTGGTTATATTAACATGATAACATATCAGTATATTTAGGATAATGAATTTATTATTTCATAATGGTTTAATAATATTTTAATGAAATGTAAGAATAAATAAAATAGAAATACATAATTAAAAACGATACCTTTTCTTCAAACAATATCCTTTTATTAACACCCTAATACCTCTAAAGTGAGTGTTGTTCCTAAATAAACACCTAAATAATATGTTTAGGTATTCAAGGAAGGTATTTGGGAGAATAATGGATAACCAAGATAAGTTTTTATGTGTGAAGAATAGAGAAGAATGAGTTCCCTTTTATGGGAGAGGGGAGGGGCACTTTGGAAATATTTAAAATATTAAATTTATATAAATTAATTTTATAATTAAAATGGATCCAAACTTATTAATTTATAAGGTAAGATGATTTTTTATCTAAATAGTTTTATAAAATAATAACTATATAAGTTTGAATATTTTTTAATCCTTATCTTTTAACTTTAACCCTTATTTAACCTTTTTAATTATTTCTATAATATCATGTAGTCTACAAATTGAGGGTTAATATAATTACTATAAAATGAAAAAAGACAAATAGATGAATCATTGATGACATTTTATGAATTATCTTAATCATTTAGTGAGAATTGAGATTTTTAGAAATTTTATATCATTTAATATAATATTATTGATTTGAAAATATCAATAATATAAATTTTGAAACTATTCTTTACTTGAATATTCAAAAATATTATGAAAACAAGATAAAATTGAACCAATATATATAAAACATAAATGAAATTTCATATTTATCTAAAATTATTGGAATAAATTAATCATTTAAAATTATATTTATTGAAATTTGTTTAATATCATTTATTTGATTCCTTCTTTAATTAACCAATTTCTACATCATCATTATGTCTCTATTTAAGGTGAATATATTGTCACTAAAAATTTTAAATAAATTTTTATGATATAGATAAACATCTTATCTTTTAAAATACTATTTATATTTGAACATATTCTTTATATAACCCCACATTAAAAATATTCCTCTTGTTAAAAACAAAAGTATGATAAAATTGATTTTCCTTTGAATATAATATTATAATGGTTAAATTCTCACCCAAAAGACCATAAATGATCTCATAATCTATCCATAAATTCTTAGGTATGAAAAATAATCATATAATTAAATTAGGACTAGTATTAGAGTAATTTTATAATATTTATAATATTATTTTTACCATTAATTACCTAATTTACCCTTAACCGTGGTAATAAAAAATAATACTAAAGTCACTACTCATAATGTCCAAAAATTAAATGAAACTATTTACTAAATTTGTAAAGTATTATTCCAAATATATAATCCATTTTTAAAAATAGCAAACACATAAATTATGGAAGTTAATTAAAAAATAATCCCATTAACGGAATATAAAATATGTTTTTAAAGTAAACAATTTCAAAAGAATGAAATGTTTTTATATACAAATTCTATGAGAAATTGATTATAGTAACCTGAATTTCATTAATTTATAAAAAATATTTTAAATATACCTTAAAACCAATGGAAAATATAATTTTTCACCAAAAATTATTTAGAAAAAAAAATCAATTTTTAATTAAAGTAAATTATTTTTTTCATTATCCATCAAAATATGAAACTTGTCAGAAAAGTACCTAAAATTACATAAATTTAATTTTTTTATTCTAATTTCAAATAATAAGTTTATTTTTTCAAATATAATTTATAAAAGTATCAAAAATACATTTAAGATAGGTGTTCCATGAAAAGGTGGAAAAACGCCTCTTTAGAAAAATAATTTGTTTATACATAAAATTGGATTTGTTCTTATACCATATATAAAAAACATATTATATGAATTTCAAACATAATATTAAATATATATATATATATATATATTTCATCAATAAAATACAATAATAATGATTTTATTATTTTATAAAGACACATGCTCATATTTAAATTGTTTTTAAAAAAATGATTTCATTTTTTATTCAAAAGGGTTTTATTTTCATTTATAATGAATTGGTCTCCACTGAATTAATCATATATACATGTGTTAACCCAATTTTCATAATTCAGAAAATCTTATTCGTACCCTCCATTCAAATAGCTAGGTTATAATGATAACATTTAAATAATAATATTTAGTTGTTCGTTTAAGCTTGATGTGTTGTATCATATATGTTATCCAACATAGTTTTTCTTTCTTGGGATGTTACAATGGTTTCTATTATTCTTCATGAAATAGAGACACATGAAATTATTTAATACACTATATGTGTTGAAAAAATATGATGGCACAAGACAATTAAGACTACATTTCATATAACTAGGTCACACTCCATGTAGTATATGAGTTTTTTTTGTGAAAATGTATGGTCATATATGTATCATGTATTAAATACCCAAATCATTGGGACTAAAAAAAGTGTAACTAGGTGGTAATATGAATTGTACTAGATGTTCATATCATATACATTGGAAATGAATATTCATAAATACACACCCAATCCCCATATTTGTATCACAGACATACGAAGAGTAAGAAATATGATGTATAGTTTGATATACATCTCGTGTACAAACACTGTTTACATGGGAATTTTAAAATTAAATTATTACTCCATAAACTTCATCAAAATATGTTCCTTATGATATTTATTGTGTCATACACTCAATATTATATGGTTTATATGATATTAAATGTTTAATTATTTTTAATATAAATTATGAACAACATACCATTTATAGTAGTTATACATCAACAAATTCACAGAAATTAAAATAAGTAAAAACCATGTTAATGAACTTGCATTCAATGAATCATTTATTGACCCATAAATGAAAATTAATTAGATAATAAAACATATTTTGTATATTTAATTTGATTATACTTTATACGATCTCAATATATATTGATTAGTTTGAGTATGTAATCATTGAGTTGCTTCTAAAAAAGGTTATTCATTTATTTTAATATATTTTAAATAATTTATATTTATTAAATTTATCTGAAAGAAAAAAAAATCGGTATCTCCAGGATAGATTGGATTGAAATTATGATAAATTTAATTAAAAAACAATCAAAAATTTAATTATATTAATTCCCCCTTAATTTCATTAATAAAATAATGAATCAATATGAAGTCTAGACAATAGTTTTAAGCTTGTATTATTTTCTCAAGTGAATGATCGTTATTTTAGATAAACATTTTTATTTTTATAGTTTATTCTAATTTAATTTTTTCATGTTTTTTTGAAATTATTTGTATTAAATTAAACGTATATTCTACTGGTTAGACCCCCCCCCCCTTTTATTATGTATGGGCTTTTGTGCCCATGATTTCTTTTATATTAACCCCCATCTAGTTCCCTTTTCTTGTGTGTGATATAAGTTCACTATAACTATATAGATCATAAGAAAATGAAAGTGGTTCATGATTTATCCAAGGTTAAATGAAACCTAGGCAATACACATGACTATGGGTGGAATTCTACAAATCAAGCACATGCGACCTTAAGGAGTTTTTTCCATGGTTGAATGGTTTTTTTATTTTATAAAAAATAAAAAATGTTATTTTTAATGTTCATGATCATGAAAGGTTTCATTTATTTTATTTGGGCCGGATGCATGATTTATTATAGTAATTAAATACCTTAATCAAGTAAAAAATGATTAATATGAAAACATAGAATTAAAATAAAATGAATATCCATAAATATTTTATCAAAACATGGTAAATCACTTATGTAAAATGAAGAAAGTAGTAAAATGACATGTAAAAGATAAAATGTGAAAATATCTATATATAAAAAATATTAAAATCAAATATTAAATCAGACTTACCCTTCCATTCACTAAATTAAATGGAACCATAGTTAAAGTGTTGGTTCAGCCTCTGTCAAGGGAACATTTAATTATTAGGATGACTTAAGTAAGATAGGTATTTGAATTAAGAAAATATATATTGGGTTTAATTACCTCAATCCATCCGATAAATATGGGTAGTAAAGTGTTGATGAATACTGAATAAGCATTTCTTGATTAAGAATTCTACTCAATGAATCAAGGACCTACTGATATACAATTGTCAATACTCTCTACTTAAATATGTTTCTATAATTTTAAAGGCCACTGTTTCAATTATAATGTGGGAAATAGGGATCCTTTATACTAGAATGTCCTCATCATGGGATCTTCTAAGTTCAATGTTGATGGATGTTGAGAATTAAACAAATAGTGTTAGAATTACTAAACAATATAATTTATTATTTACACCAAGAAATAAATTAATGTAATAACAATGTACTCTAATATTATAGTATAAATATGGAATTTCCATCAATAATATTATCCTTGTGATCAATTTTTAAGAAAACCATTCTCATAAATAGTAGTAACCTATAGGAGTGGATTATATTATGAAAGGGTGTGATACTCCCTAAATAGAATTCGTTTATGATAGAATCCCTAATCCAACTTTCATCTACTAAGGGGGTTAATAGTGATGATTCCACTATATATAAAAGAATCATGAATTGTGTGAATTATTTTCAATGTTTATTGTTTTCATCCATGTATAGAGAACTCAAGAATTCACATTGGAACATGGATGAATATTAAATTCCCATGTATCTCATTGATCATTTTTATGAGAGATATAGATAAGAATATTATGAGATCTATAAGGCACTCTTTACAAGAAACCATGAAGAAAGTGTGGATGATGGGTCTCACATTATAAAACTTATTGAAAATATTTTGAATCTAGAGATTCTGAGGTTTATAATACATGATGAATTGAATACTAATCTAATTGTTTCATAAACCCCTCATGCATTCACATGTTTTGTTAAAAATTTCAATATGAACAACATATATAAGTATTTCACAATTATTCTCACTCTATATCACCATGTTAACAGGGATTTGGAGTATGAAAAGCCTTATGTACTTATGGTAAATAATAGTAAAGTCCAAGGAAAATCCCCATGACTGACTGAAAGTATAAATATTATTAGAGACAACATTTCAAGAGGAGAATCATTTATAGGAAATAAAGTAAATGAGACGCGATCTATTTTTCATGTGGCATTAAAATCCATTGGAAGAAAAACAACATCTAATAAAATAACTAAGAAGGATCTTTATATGAGTTTTTTTGTCAATTATAACCTATCTATTTCTATGATTTATGATATTACATATAGTATGTGGTGCTCATATATGTATTAAAATATATAAAAGTATATATTTTGGATTAATGACCATTGTGAGGTGGATTTATGAGTAAAAAATGGATCCAAACATCCAATTGTGGATACTTGAGACTACCACCACACATTGTAGACTAGAATGATCATAGTTTAGAAATATTATTATTATACGATTTAAATTACAAAAAAATTATTTTTTTATCAAACATGATAGATATAGATTTTATTTCACATTTTGGAATTATTATTGCTACTTATATAAAGAAATATTTTGTTATGTTAAGTAATATTTGAATTAAAATCATTATGTATTGGATTACATGAACTATGTAATGAAAATTGATAATGATAATAGTTCAGGTAGCTCATACTATACCCAAAAATGGAATCATTATCTTGGATAAATAAATTAAAATAATTGGTAAATATTACACTAATATAGATATTTTTATTCATCTAAAATAAAACTAAATTATGAATATCACACATGTTTACAAGGAAAAATGAAGAAATCCCTATTTAGTGGAAAAGGTGAAAGTGACAAAGAGATTTTTCTGTTGGTTCTTATTAGTGTTTGTATAATTTAAATTTGAATTCATAGATGGCTACTCATACTTCAAAACTTTTACTGATTACTTTAGTAGATATAGATAATTCTACTTAATGAGGTATAAGTCATATTCCTTTATAATATTCAAGAAATATAATATTAAAGTTTAGAACTAGCTTATTATGAATATTAAGAAGATACACTCAGAATATTGTAGAAAATATCATAAATAATACATCATTGATTATTTATAGTAATTTGAGATTTTATTTCAACTCACTCCTCCATAAAGACTATAATAGAATGGTGTAATTGAAATGGGAAATTACACCTTGATGTAAATGGTGGGATTAATAATTATTCATTAATATCAAAAACTAAACTGGCGTAACCCTTTAACTGGGAACCCAATTCAGCATGAAACATACCTGATTGGTTTCCCTAATACCCATAGGCTTATGAAAAGTATCATGGACTTCATGGCATAATTGTTAGGGATGATTGTCCCAAAAAACTAATTAGATCATAGAATTCCACATGGAAGCCTGACATGGATAACATGTACATTAGATTTCCATGTACAATATCATATTAGGAAATGAAAGTAAAAAAATCACTAAGTATATATCAAAAATAATTATCCAACTGATCAAAAATAAAAAATTAGAAACTTGATTTGGGAATAAAAAACTGATGTGGTTGGTATAACTTTGATACAAATGAAAAAAAACCATAATACCAAACATCATATGTGTGTAAATCCTGAGGTAAATAGCCCTATATTAGACAAAATAAATCTAAGAGAGTACAATAACTGAAACTTCAACCTTCCAGATAGCTTAGGTCTACTAAAACCATGTGGTGCACGTACTGTGTGAGCATAAATCGCTCAATATGAAAGCACCAAAAAGCCCATACATTTCATTTCTTAAATAAGACCATAAACACTAGTTTTAGTATATATGTAAAAATATATTTTCATAATTTTATGTAAATAACCTCAATCATTATAGAACCCAATCATAAAAACTCAAAAAGTGTTTTAAAGAATACACTAAAAATACATTCATACACCCTTCCATTTTAAAATATCATTTCTAAACTCTATTTTCAAAACAGCCACATGAAACATCCTTGAAAATTTTTATATAAAAAATTTTCATATATTAATTTGTTATATTTTATATAGTTATATTTATTGAAAAATATTAAAAAAATCGATCAAAAAGGAAAAATATTTATTTATCACCAAATTGGATTTTTTTGTATTATTATATTTTATTTAAAAAATTGATTTCAAAATTATTGGATTTTAATTTGAAAAAATTAACTTAATTTTTGAATTAATCATGTAAAATTTATCATAGGATAAATTTTGGATATTTTTTTTGAAAATAATGAATTTTTAATAAATAGTGAAAAATACTAATTTTTATTAGAAATTGTATTTTTAAAATATTTACAAAGTTTAATTTGATTTTGGATTAATTTTAAAATTTTATTTGTTCCTTTGTAATTATAAATATCTAATTAGTATTTTTTTAATGAATTTTATACATGAATTTAGAATAAAACATTTTATATTTTAAAAGGACATTTTTCCGAAAAATAAATTTTCATTCACTTTTTCTAGTGTAATTATAAATTAAATTATTCCACTTATGTTATTTGAATTTTGAAAAATTAATTCCGTATTTTGAATCATGAGGTCTAAATTTAGAAAATAGTTCCCTTTTAAATTTTGTCAATATGAATAGTAACCGTTGTAATTTGTGTTACCACAGTAAAGGGTAATTGAGTGATTAAAATTAAAAATAAAACGATTAAGACTATAAAATGAACCTAAAACTAACCTTAGTTTTAATCTATGATTCACTTTCATCCATACACATCCAATATTCAGTTATATGTCATTTGTTTCTATTTGGGTGTGATTATAACCTTTATAATATTTTATTTAAAGAAAATTCAAAAATGTCATACTCTTTTTTTAATAAGTATAGTATTTTAAACATAGGGGTTACCATAGGATATGTTTGTTTATAAATAGAATCTTGAGATTTAAGATATTTATATTCATCAGGGTAATTTATTTTTAATTTTTATTAAATATATAATTATCGTAAATTATTACACAATGTTGAGGTAGTAATAAGTCAAATAACAGGGAAATCAAATAAATGATAGTAAAAATATTAAAAATTAATTTAATTTAAAATAATTAATTTAATTAACTAATTTAATGGAATAATATGAAATTTTAGTGATGTTCGAAAATATTTTTCTTTTATTTTACTTGTATTATTGATGTTAATAAAATCATTTAATTAAAATGTGTAGTTTGTAATATATGGGATTATTATGTAATATTTATGACTTAAATCTATAATAATATAAACCAAAAAGATATTTTGGAATATAATAAAATTCATTCTATTTTAAGTCACTATAATATGTAATGTTTGATGACTTGAGGAGATGGATCAGACAGATCAGAACACTGACATGAGTGGATAAAATGGGTACATCCCTATGAGTGAGTACCTAGAAGGTTTACCAGATGGATCAATCAGAATGGCCAATGAGGAAGACTCTGGATGGAGTCCCAAAAAGTAAATTTTTCAAACCATGAAGGCTGATCTAGACGCCACAAAGGGTGGATCAGGGAAGGTAGGTCTCAGTAAATGTGGCACCAAGGATTACCATTAGCTGGGATTGAACCTCATGGAGGCATCCTACATACCCTGTGTAGAAGACATGGATCAAAAATCACATAGTTTAAATGGTTGATTTGGGCTATACGCATGGTTAGCTTCTCGAACGGATGGCATGATCCCATCAGCATGTGGAAGCCTATATAAGAATCACAATGGATGATATAGGATTGGGTGAAGTGGGTGGAATGAATGATGTGGAATTGATGTGAAGATGATGGTGTTGGAAATTTACATCATAGAGGCTTCCTACGTATCCTAGTGGCTGTGAATCAAAGTCCACATAGTTTGGTGGGGTGACGAGACACCTGAGGAGGTGGCTCATGAGAATCGATCACATAGATAAGGATCCAAAAGAAGTAGACTCTCCAGGTTGGGGCATGATCTTCCCGAGACACAAAGGATCTAATATAGACCATGATGTAAATTTTTTGATGTTATTAATCCTTTAAAGAGGCTTCCTACATACCTGAAAGTGATCAAACTTCACATAATTCATGAATGGGTAGTAGAATTGGGGTGTAAACAAGGGAAAAAAATAAACCCAGATACACACTAGGTCTTCGGCATAGTTAGCTTATCATTGTAAGAGGGACACTCTTGGTTGGAAGATTATAGATAAAGTGTGTGGATTATGCATGGATAGATTTCCGAAGTAACCAAAACACCTTAGAGAGGAGGATTTGGGAGATGTATCCCAAAAAGGGAAAGTATCACCTCAAGAGGGTGCATCACTAGGAGGGAGCACTAGAGTTGCTATTGGTTGGGATTGAACCTCAAAGAGTCTTTCTATATACCTGAAAGGGATCAAAACCTACATATTTTATTATATGGGGCATACAGTTTAATATCATGTGAGACGAAGGTGAACCAATGTGAAACGCATGAAATGGTTTTATTGTGTGGAGTGAGGGGCTTGAACCTCATAGAGACTTCCTAAGTTTCCCAGTGGCTGGGAATCAAATTCCACATTGTTCAGTGGGGGAAATGGGTCTTACACATGGTTAGTGTCTCAAAGAGATGTTGGGGCTTACGCATGGATAGAGTCCAAATGATCTATTATGATCACTGCTTACTATAAGCCCACATTATTCATTCTCTATGTGAGAAATAAGAGGTAACAGTAGGAATAACGATCGTATCACAAATGGTGTGGGAAAGAGGGATGGTGTGGGGATAACACATGGTTATCAGCTGAGGGAGATGGAGATTGGGACTTAATCCAGGAGTAAATCCAAAGGAGATTGTCTCGATGTATGATTAGGATATACCTCCATTTATAGGGAACATCCTATCATGGTGTATCGGGGCTTACATGGATACTACCTGAGGTGCGCCCAGAGACAAAACCCTAAGGGAGTGAGAGAGGGAAGAGTGTAAGGTGGGAAGAAAAAGGTTCCCAATCCCATCCTCTCTCTGGTCCACTCAGGCCTACCACTCATGTGGAAACTCACTGTTTAATATCGTATATTGGGGAAAAAATGCATGGTGGTTTAAAGTCATACAACTCAGATGATGACGACTCACTCCTTATCCTTTGGACTTATATAACTTGTACTAACCTGTAATTGGGGAAGGGAAGTTACAACAAATTCCAGATGAGAGTGAGGTGGAGGAGTGGTCAATTAAGGGGGGCATGTTAGCGTGGCTATAAAAAGAAGTAATATTTTTTAGTTTACCTATGTGAAGAATCATAAGGTAGGGTAAATAACATGAATCACCCCTCAAGGAACCATGAAATCACCGCATATGATCCAGGAGGGCCACATGGGATAGGGATTCACAAAGCATAAGGCCCTGCAAAAAGAGGCTTCATGAAGATATGGTGATTCTCGAAGAGGGGGGTCTTGTAATGAAATTCACTCCATGAATCACGGTGAAAAGTGTCACCATAAAGGGAGGATATTCCTGAAGAATGGTCACCAAGTTGAGGCATGGATTCTACATGTTCTTGGAGGGTTCTTCATGAAGTTCGAATGCTCTATAAAGTCTCAAGTATCTGAAAGGGCATCCTACCTTCACTATGGCCATAAAGCTTCATGAAGGGAATCTCCACTTAAAGTGGAGGGAAATTGGAATAAAGGGAAAGGCCGTTCTTAATTATCAAATACCATAGGTGATGCATTTTTCGGCTAGTTCATAGAGCAGAGGGACCTTCACAATATTATAGCTCATAAAGTGAAAGGTTAGGTGTAACACCCCGAGATTTTATTAAAAAATATTCTTTTAATTTCATTAATGTCTTGTGTTGTATGCTACACCAAGATTACCTTGCACTATACGCAACACCGTATTAGCTTGCAGTATACGCAACACTATTCTTGGATCATGTTACACACAATTTTGATAATAGTTATTCTACGCAACATTGAGTATATATATATATATATTCAATGTATAAATGAAATTTGGTTGGATTCTGTTATACGAAACTATGAAGGATTCTTGCACAACACGCAACCCTGACTTGGCTTGCATTACACGCAATCGCGACCTTCCTCGATAGCGCGTGTTGAACGCAATACCGGGTGTTACTAAACAACGACATATTACTGTAATATTATTATGAACTAGCCGTTATGAATAGTATTAACTAAATTTTGACTTTTATAACATTATTATTCATCTTACACATTTTCTACAACATGTTATAAGAACAAAATAAATTTTTCGGGTAAAATAAGTATTTTTCAAAAAAATACAGTTTTGTCGCCTTTTGATGGTGAACCCACTTTAAATATAGTTTTTGAAATGTTTATAAGTTCCATTTGACAAAATAAAATTATTCTTTGGAATCAAGAAATAAAAATTTACTTTGGATAAATTTTTCATTTTATTCTGATGACTTTCATATTTTAATGAATAGTGAAAACACGTTATATTTTAATTCAAAACAACTTTTTTCATCGTAATATAATATGTGGTTAAATTATAATATTGAATGGTTTTAAAGTATAAATATAATATATTTTTACCATTTAATATAATTTATGTCATTAGCATTGATTTTACCTTGAATTTGTAGGTTAAATCAAGTCAATATTTTGCAATATTTTAAAGAAAAACCCGTTTTCTTTTGACAACGGGATTATTTTTAATTTCATTTCTGAAACTTTTGTGTATTGAATTTGGAAAAATGGATTCCATATTTGGAATCAGTGGGTCCAAATTATGTTAATAAGCTACTTTTTATTTTTGGGCATTGTGAATAGTTACTACGGTAAATTTTATTTACTATAGTTAAAGGTAAATCGGGTAATTAAGGGTAAATATAAGATTATAAAATTACCCTAACACTTGGGAAAATCCTATTGAATGACTAAAAGTAGACCCATATCACCTAAGGGTCATATTAGATTCATTTAATGGACTTTTTTCCATGAAAATAATTTAATTATTATTAAAACCAAAGAAAGTGACAACATGTCACTCTCTTAAATACTATAAGTATAATAATTTTAAGTTAGTGATAAACATCATGAAACTTAGAACATAAATAGTCTACATAAAGCTAACAAAATTATCTACATCATGAGAATTTATTTTAAATTTTTTGGGATTAAATAATTATCATTAATTCTGACACAATAGTGATGCAGAAATTATTTAACTAATGAAAAATCAAGAATATAGTTTTTATTAAACTAATAGTGACCATAAAAGGCACAAAACCCTGACCAAAACTTATTGGTCATGTAAATGTAAACTATAATCATACAATGGTAGAATATTTGACCATTTGGAGTCTTATACAAGCAATTATGACACTTATATTATTTTATTTTAAATGATTCCAAAGTTGTCACCTTCATAAATTAATAAATATAACAATTTAACTATTGTTATTTTAAGATGATAAATTCGATTAAAAGTATTATTATGAAATTTAATAGATTTATCTTCATCATAGGATTTTATTTTTAATTTTTATGCAACATATAAGTATATTAAATAATTATACAAAAATGTTGTAGTATTTATTTTATTAAGAGATAAACCAAATAAATGGTTTTAAAAATAATAAAATAAATATTATATGAACTATTTAATATTCTACACTAATTTTAAAGATACATATTACCTTTTATGAATATATTAATGCTTTTAGTTCGAACATATCTTCTGTATATATTTAAATTCAAATAAATGAATAGTGTCAAAATTGACACTATTGTTATTTTATAAAAATAACATATTATAAAATTGTTTAAAAATCACAAAAATATTTAAAAATTATAAATTTAAATTTATATGGTCTATAATTTTATAAAGTACAAAATTATGGAAAATTCAAAACAAATAAGTAATTTTTTGTTATAATTTAAAAATTATAATTTTATTACCACAAATAAATCTAAATAGATTAAATAAGGATAAATCAAAATGATAAGGTTCAAAATAAGATCCAAACATGTCTAAATTTGATTTTTTGATGGGATTAAAACCCTATATCATCTAATATTCGAATATGAGTCATTTTTGGAGGTTTTTAAGTGGGGTTAGATTTATTATAAATTAATATTTTTAAGAATTCCAATGGTGCCCCTCTCCTCCCTTATAAAAGGGAACCTCCTCCCTCTCTTCCACACACCACTTTGAGCCTTCAAGCTCAGACAACCCCTACCCAATTCTCTTCTCAACTTCCCTAGAAACATCCTAGAGGTCCTGGTCTTTTTCAAAGACCAATTTTAGTGCCCTAAGAGGAGGTCTCAAAGAGGTGCTTCAAAGAAGAGGTAATTTATGTTACCGATTCTTTCACCTTTATTTCTTCTTCCACTTCTTCTTCTTAGGTTGTTTAATTATGAATTAATAACATCAGTATCACTCATATACTGATATGTTATTATAAGTATGAAACAACCCTATTTCACCATCTATCCATCCTACGGAAAACGAAATCACCGCGCATGCATACCTACGGAATACCGTCTCCACGCCGTGGTGTAATCTATTTTCCACCACCACCATACTTGGATGGGTATAATGGTGTAAATAATAACTATATATGATTATTGTAAAGTGATAATTATTCTGTAATAGTATACATACACTCCAATAAAATTCCACGATCATGGGAACGATATCATCGCTCGTGCATACGTACGGAATACCATCTCCACGACGCGATGAGATTCATTCTCAATGATTAACAATTCATAAATGATTATAAAGTATATATAATAAGTAATCATAAAATATATGACATAATAATGATACTTTATTTATGTATATATATATGTATGTCATCCAATTAATGCCATTCAATTCAATGAGGAAACGAAAACAACGTTCATGCGTACGTACATCCTACCGTCTCCAAGAACGGTGTATTAGTTTCCATTTATCGATCTATTACATATATGTATATTGTGAATATATATTATATATAAATCATGTTTTACATTTTGGATGTAAGTAATCATGATCTAAGTAATCATATTAATAATTACAAGTCAAAACACAGACGACAAATGAAATGATATTACCCAAAACACTCTTTAACATGGAATTTACAAAAGAACATGTAATATAAAGTCATAAGTGAACCATATATGATATCATAATAATTAATATGATTCTGTAATAAGTCAATAACATTATTTAAATCATTATACTGGAGTTTCGGATACGTACCAAGCATATCGGACCTAGGGTAAGGGATAATTTTTCAAATCTCATTTTTATCCGAGATTGCTTATTCGTAAGTATTTACTGGGGTTATATTTATCATCCATGTCCAAATTATATAAAAATGTTTTCATGAATCTTTGAAGTCCTTTTTACCCATTTGTGACTTTTACTACATGGTATTTAAGGAATCTTTCTGTTGTTTATGTTACGAGGTACTTTTTTAACTTTTCCGGCAAAAATATGAGAAGAATGTTTTTTTAATTTATACGGAACAAACGGATTTTTACGGTTTTATAAAGCCTTATTTTCATGAATCTTCCTCCAAAATATTTCATGAATATTTTCAAAAAAATCCTTTTCTTTTAAAATTGAATGACATTTTGTGAAAAGAAAATGATTTTGAAGAAAAAGGATATTTTCCTAAAGAATTCATTTCAAGTGTTTTATCAAAACCATTTTCATCTAAGATGACATTATTTCACATGTGTATGTTTCAAGTATCATGTCTCTAAGATTTACATGGTTTCACTTTTCTTATTATGAAATGATATCCATTTCTTTTATATGGATTATGTGATAATGGGATGATGTTTATGAAACCCTTTTTATTTATTGGGTTATTATGAATGATGTATGTTTATTTTGTGGAACAAGTAAGAATGATTTCATTATGAGATGGGTGGGACCTATATCTACCTCCAATGCATTGGGAAAAGATTTATATCTCATGATATAGATATGGATGGAACAGCAGGTTAAACCGGTTCAGTAAAACAGGACTGAAACGAGGAGTGAACTCGATTCAGAAAGGGACTTTG
This sequence comes from Viscum album, assembly GCA_963277665.1. Classification (NCBI taxonomy): domain Eukaryota; kingdom Viridiplantae; phylum Streptophyta; class Magnoliopsida; order Santalales; family Viscaceae; genus Viscum; species Viscum album. Next base: position 2,921,323 of record CAUJRU010000038.1, read on the forward strand.
TCCACTAAGATGGTCTTGGCAGCAATGCCTTGGCAACTATGGAAATCATTACATGTGCTTAATGGATGCCAAAATTACATGTTTTATTCCCATGAAATTTTGTCATTCTTAATGTTTATTTATGATCTATGCCTTACGTACTTCCATGTTTTATGTCATTTCTCAATCTTTTGATGTTTAAACATTATGTTCATGTTTTTAAGTTCAAATGTATATGGTATGTTTTATTTTATCCATGCTTAAACTTACTATGCATTTGAGCTCACCCTTTTTATGTTTTCTTTTCCCCAGGATATAAAGAAAGGTTTTAAGTAAGAAAAAAAAGGGAAATATATTTATGGGAAATGTTGAAGATCTTTCACCACGATTAGAAGATTACGTTCCAAGTTTCCAAAGACACTAAACTATTACGGTCCTTGTGTGTCTATTTTTGTTATGTATTAAGTATTCCGTTAAAGTAATTTAATGTCCATGTACTTCAAGCTTTGGGTCTCTACAGTTGGTATCAGAGGAAAGGTTTAGTCAACCTTTGGAAACTAGGATGCGAGAACTTTAGTAAGATCCCTAGAGATATTTCTAAGGTATGTCTAGGGATGTCCCTAAGGTTAAGTATAGTTTATATTACTAGAATTATGGTAACCCAAGATGTTAGATATTGATGGTACTCCCCCTTTATTATGTTGTTTTCCCTAGAGTGATTTTTGCCTCTCACACTATTCTTTTTGAGTTTTAGACGATGGCTGGAACCTGAAGGAACCGTGTCGATCAATGTAATTGAAAATGCAATGATTGTCCTCCTGAACAAACAAATGTTATGGGAGATGGAGTGCAAAATCTTATTTCTATACTTACACGAGCTATGAATCATTTTGGACTTCCAAATGAGCAGAGAAGTGAACAATATTCTATTGAGTCCTTCATGAGGCAACGTCCACCTTCTTTTAGTGGGTCTTCTGATCCACTTGTTGCTGAACAATGGATCAGTACTACTGAAAATATTTTTTTAGTTTTTCAATGTTCTGAACATGATAAAGTCATCTTAGCAGTATATCATTTTGAAGGTGAAGCTGATCAGTGGTGGAATCATATCAAGAATACAAGGCCAAGAGATGAAATTGAGTCCATGGAATGGGATGAGTTCAAGAACTTATTTTTCAATAAGTACTTCCCTCGTATTCTTTGAACAAAGATGGAGAAGGATTTTCTTGAACTAAAGCAAAAGGATGATGAATCTGTTGGTATATACGAAGCGAATTTTATAAGGCTTGCCAGGTATGCATCTGGATTTATCATCCAACCTGAAAGTAAAGTTGATCGATTCTTCAGTGGCTTAAAACCAAATATTTGAAGGGCATTAGCTATAAGAGACTTCAGTAGCTATGAATAAATTTTGCGTTGTGCTATCAAGGTAGAAATAAAAGTTGGTGTTACTTATCCATCTCATAGTTATGACAAGAAACGAAAGATGGAGTTCAAGGAGAAATCTCATAATAATGGTGAAAAGAAGATGAATGTTTCTTTATGCTCAAAGTGTGGAAAGAAGCATGGTGGAGATTGTCTTAAAGGGACTAGAAAATGTTTTAAGTGTGGAAAAGAAGTTCATCGAGCAGCTGAGTGTTAAAGTAATGGAAAAAGGGTTTATAATGATGTGAAAAAAGAAAAGACTTCATAGAACGCACCACCAACACTTCAATGCTTCAAGTGCAAGGAAATGGGGCATTATGCTAATAAATTCCCTAATCCAAGGGTTAGTGATGATCGACATGAGCAACCACTTAAGGCAAAGGACAAAGGGAAGTCACATGCGATCATTATTGGTGATGTTGAATATGACAACGATGTGGTGGAATGATTAAGTGTTTATGTAATGGGATTCCAAAATAATGTTGTATATAGTATCGTGGAATATTGGAATATTTATGTATTGGTCTATTGTGGTTTTCAATGGTATCGGTAACCATAGAATGTGATTGATATATTTTTGGAAAAAAAGATGATATGCGCATAATGAAAGGAAAACAAGAAAATGAAATGTTTGACCATATTCATGAGCTCATGACTGATATAAGGAGAAGGTTATATCATGGTTTGAGTATATAGAATTTTTGGATTTTGGTATATGGAAAGAGTTAACTTTTGACTGCATTTATGTTTTCACTATGGTTCAATTAATGGGTATTCATTCTTCAAGAGAATACATGATAAGGTATTCACATGTTTGTAATTTGACCAACAAGATATATCTTATGATATATGGGGGATAAATGATGGCATTCACATGATTGTTATGTGACATTTCAAGTAATAATTTTCTTTATACTATGAGCTTGGACCGAAGTATTTTAGATAAGCCTAAAGATTGGAATGGATTATGTTGGACATAAGTTAGGATATAACTTTTTTAGATATTATTGATGGGATGTTATAGTAATATAGCTTTAGAAAAAGGATAACCTTCAGGATGGGCGACAGCCCATCGCGTCGGACAGGGCTGTGGGAATCGAACCCACAACCAAAGTGTGACTGGCCTTTATCGCCTACCACTGGCCTACAGGAAGTCCCTGGTTAGTAGAAACTAGTTTTATTTTATTACGCGGTATGATATATGAAGTATAAGTTCATTTTTCTAATCGTATATGATTAACCTCACCATAGATGGACTTATGTATATTTGATAACTTTTGCTAACCTTTTGGTTGAAACGGATGGAATGACCCATCATTATATCACATGATCTATTAGCACTTCATGAATAACAAATTCAACTTCATTTCTTTAAGAGATGAAGTGGAAATTGTTCAAAGCACGAACAATAGTGAAATTGTACCAAAATCATGTAAGTATTTCTTTTAATTCATCAAATTTAGGGAAATGATATTGAAAACCAAAAATTTTGTCCTAGTTCCCTTATATCTGATTAATCATATGGTACCTTAGATCATCACAAATCAATAGCTTTGTGATTCTTGGCTTTTTCATAGCCATGTTCTCTACCACTCTCCATCAGAACTTGATGGTTAGATTTTTGTTCCATATCCATATTTTCACCTATGTTCTCCTACGTTGAAACCCCGTGATGAGTTAATTTGGGTAACCGTTACATTTCATACTTTAGTTTTTAAAAGCCATGTTTTGGTATTCCTTTTTACGATGTGGGTTTCTATTAAACAAACTTTCGAGTAGTAAACCATTTATAACTCCGACGAATTTCGAGGGTGAAATTCATTTTAAGGGGGGTAGAATGTAACACCTCGAGATTTTATGAAAAATATTCTTTTAATTTCATTAATTTCTTGTGTTGTATGCTACACCAAGATTACCTTTCACTATACGCAACACCGTATTAGCTTGCAGTATACGCAACACTATTCTTGGACCGTGTTACACACAATTTTGATAATAGTTATTCTACGCAACATTGAGTATATATATATATATATATATTCAATGCATAAATGAAATATGGTTGGATTCTGTTATACGAAACAACGAAGGATTCTTGCACAACACGCAACCCTGACTTGGCTTGCATTACACGCAATCGCGACCTTCCTCGATAGCGTGTGTTGTACGCAATACCGGGTGTTACTAAACAACGATATATTATTATAATATTATTATGAACTAGCCGTTATGAATAGTATTAACTAAATTTTGAATTTTATAACATTATTATTTATCTTACACATTTTCTAGAACAAGTTATAAGAACAAAATAAATTTTTTGGGTAAAATAAGTATTTTTCAAAAAAATACAGTTTTGCTGCCTTTTGATGGCGCACCCACTTTAAATCTAGTTTTTTAAATGTTTATAAGTTCCATTTGACAAAATAAAATTATTATTTGGAATCAAGAAAAAAAATTTACTTTGGATAAATTTTTCATTTTATTCTGATGACTTTCATATTTTAATGAATAGTAAAAACACGCTATATTTTAATTAAAAACAATTTTTTTCATCGTAATATATTATGTGGTTAAATTATAATATTGAATGGTTTTAAAGTATAAATAGAATATATTTTTACCATTTAATATAATTTATGTCATTATCATTGATTTTACCTTGAATTCGTATGTTAAATCAATTCAATATTTTGCAATATTTTAAAGAAAAACCCATTTTCTTTCGGCAATGGGATTAATTTTAATTTAGTTTCTGCAACTTTTGTGTATTGAATTTGGAAAAATGGATTCCATATTTGGAATAAGTGGGTCCAAATTATGTTAATAAGCTACTTTTTATTTTTGGGCATTGTGAATAGTAACTACGGTAAATTTTATTTACTATAGTTAAAGGTAAATCGGGTAATTAAGGGTAAATATAAGATTCTAAAATTACCCTAAAACTTGGTAAAATCCTATTGGATGACTAAATGTCGACCCATATCACCTAAGGGTCATATTATATTCATTTAATGGACTTTTGTCCATGAAAATAGTTTAATTATTATTAAAACCAAAGAAAGTGACAACATGTCACTCTCTTAAATACTATAAGTATAATAATTTTAAGTTAGTGATAAACTTCATGAAACCTAGAACATAAATAGTCTACATAAAGATAACAAAATTATCTACATCATGAGAATTTATTTAGAATTTTTTGGGATTAAATAATTATCATTAATTGTGACACAATAGTGATGCGGAAATTATTTATCTAGTGAAAAATCAAGAATATAGTTTTTATTAAACTAATAGTGAACCTAAAAGGCACAAAACCCTGACCAAAACTTATTGGTCATGTACATTTAAACTATAATCATCCAATGGTCGAATATTTGACCATTTGGAGTCTTATACAAGCAATTATGACACTTATATTATTTTATTTTAAATGATGCCAAAGTTGTCACCTTCATAATTTAATAAATATAACAATTTAACTATTGTGATTTTAAGATGATAAATTCGAGTAAAAGTATTATTGTGAAATTTAATAGATTTATCTTCATCATAGGATTTTATTTTTAATTTTTATGCAAGATATAAGTATATTAAATAATTATACAAAAATGTTGTAGTAATTATTTTATTAAGAGATAAACCAATTAAATGGTTTTAAAAATAATAAAATAAATATTATATGAACTATTTAATGTTCTCCACTAATTTTATAGATACATATGACCTTTTATGAATATATTAAAGCTTTTAGTTCGAGCATATCTTCTGTATATATTTAAATTCAAATAAATGAATAGTGTCAAAATTGACACTATTGTTATTTTATAAAAAAAACATATTATAAAATTGTTTAAAAATCACAAAAATATTTAAAAATTATAAATTTCAATTTATATGGTCTATAATGTTATAAAGTAAACAATTATGGAAAATTCACAACAAATAAGTAATTATTTGTTATAATTTAAAATTTAGAATTTTATTACCACAAATAAACCTAAATAGATTAAATAAGGATAAATCAAAATGATAAGGTTTAAAATAAGATCCAAACATGTCTAAATTTGATTGGTTGATGATATTACAACCCTATCTCATCTAATATTCTAATATGAGTCATTTTTGGAGGTTTTTAAGTGGGGTTAGATTTATTATAAATTAATATTTTTAAGAATTCCAATGGTGCCCCTCTCCTCCCTTTTAAAAGGGCACCTCCCCCCTCTCTTCCACACACCACTTTGAGCCTTCAATATCAGCCAAACCCTGCCCAATTCTCTTCTCTACTTCCCTAGAAACATCCTAGAGGTCCTGGTATTTTTCAAAGACCAATTTTAGTTCCCTAAGAGGAGGTCTCAAAGAGGCGCTTCAAAGAAGAGGTAACTTCTGTTACCGATTCTTTCACCTTTATTTCTTCTTGAACTTCTTCTTCTTAGGTTGTTTCATTATGAAGTAATAACATCAGTATCACTCATATACTGATATATTATTATAAGTATGAAACAACCCTATTTCACCATCTATCCATCCTATGGAAAACGAAATCACCGCGCGTGCGTACGTACGGAATACCGTCTCCACGCCGTGGTGTAATCTATTTTCCACCACCACCTTACTTGGATGGGTATAATGGTGTAAATAATAACTATATATGATTATTTTAAATTGATAATGATTCTTTAATAGTATACATACACTCAAATAAAATTCCACGATCATGGGAACGATATCATCGCTCGTGCGTACGTACAGAATACCATCTCCACGACGCGACGAGATTTATTCTCAATGATTAACCATTCATAAATGATTATAAAGTATATATAATAAGTAATCATAAAATATATGACATAATAATGATACTTGATTTGTATATATATATATATATATGTCATCCAATTAATTCCATTCAATTCAATGAGGAAACGAAAACAACGTTCATGCGTACGTACGGCCTACTGTCTCCATGAACGGTGTATTTCTTTCCATTTATTGATCTATTACATATATGTATATTATGAATATATATTATATATAAATCATGTTTTACATTCTGGATGTAAGTAATCGTGATCTAAGTAATCATATGAATAATTACATGTCAAAACACGGACGACAAATGAAATGATTTTACCCAAAACGCTCTTTGACATGGAATTTACAAAAGAACGGGTAATATAAAGTCATAAGTGAACCATATATGATATCATAACAATTAATATGATTCTGAAATAAGTCAATAAAATTATTTAAAACATTATACAGGAGTTTCGGATACATACGAAGCATATCGGACCTAAGGTAAGGGATAATTTTTCAAATCTCATTTTTATCCGAGATTGATTATTCGTAAGTATTTACTGGGGTTATATTTATCATCCATGTCCAAATTTTATAAAAAAAAATTTCATTAATGTTTAAAGTCCTTTTACCCATTTGTGACTTTTTATACATGGTATGTAAGGAATCTTTCTGTTGTTTATGTTACGAGGTACTTTTTTAACTTTTCCAGCAAAAATACGAGAAGAATGTTTTTTAACTTATACTGAATGAACGGATTTGTACGGTTTTATAAAGCCTTATTTTCATGAATCTTCCTCCAAAATATTTCATGACTATTTTCAACAAAATACTTTACTTTTAAAATTGCATGACATTTTGTGAAAAGAAATTTATTTTGAAGAAAAAAGGATATTTTCTTCAAGAATTCATTTCAAGTGTTTTATCAAAACCATTTTCATCTAAGATGACATTATTTCACATGTGTATGTTTCAAGTATCATGTATGTAAGATTTAAATGGTTTCACTTTTCTTATTATGAAATAATATCCATTTATTTTATATGGATTATGTGATAATGGGATGATGTTTATGAAACCCTTTTTATTTATTGGGTTGTTATGAATGATGTATGTTTATTTTGTGGAACAAGTAAGAATGATTTCATTATGAGATGGGTGGGACCTATATCTCCCTCCAATTAATTGGGTAAAGATTTATATCTCATGAGATAGACATGGCTGGAACGGCAGGTCAACCCGGTTCAGTAAAACAAGACTGAAACGAGGAGTGAACTCGATTCAAAAAGGGACTTTGTCCACTAAGATGGTCTTGGCATCAATGCCTTGGCTACTATGGAAATCATTAAATGTAATTAATGGATGCCACAATTACATGTTTTATTCCCATGCTATTGTTTCATTCTTAATGTTTCTTTATGATCTATGTCTTATGTACTTCCATGTTTTATGTTATTTCTCAAGCTTTTGATGTTTAAACATTATGTTCATGTTTTTAAGTTCAAATGTATATGGTATGTTTTATTTTATCCATGCTTACCCGTACTGAGCATTTGAGCTCACCCTTTTTATGTTTTCTTTTCCCGAGGATATAAAGAGAGGTTTTAAGTAAGAAAAAAAAGGGAAAGTTCTTTATAGGAGATGTTGAAGATCTTTCACCCCGATTAGAAGATTACGTTCCAAGTTTCCAAAGACACTAAACTATTACGGTCCTTATGTGTCTGTTTTTGTTATGTATTAAGAATTCCGCTAAAGTAATGTAATTTCCATGTACGTCAAGATTTGGGTCTCTACATTAGGTTAGTGATTCATTGGGGTGGGGAGACTCGCCTATTTATATTCATTGGGTATCGCAATGTATATAAGGCACGCCATGAAGAAAATGGTGATTTGCGATTAAAAGCGGTGGCGTCAGACTCAGAGAGCCTTACATCACTACTCTACGGTAGTTTTGGTGCTCACCACACTCACAAAGACCTTTATCACTACTCTAAAGTGGTCATGGTGGTCATAGGATAGTTATCTTCATGCCATTTGTGGTGGTACGGGGTTTCACGATGGATCTTCGCAAAGCAGGACCCATAGGTGATTTTTGTGCCTCATGAGAGTCAAATGTTATCTCAACCGGTGTTGGACACACTTGATCTATACTCGGCATAGATTTTGATGTCAAAAATCCCTCCCCCCCCCCCTCATAATGGGATCTAAAGGGAAAGAGGTTCATATTCATAGGGTAGAATTCCAAAAACATGTGTATTGTGAAGCTGTTTTGCGATGAGGGATCACAGAGAACGGTTCGAGATCACCTTCGAATCTCAAGGTAGATGAAGGCAGCGTAAAAGTCATGATCCACCACCTTTAAATTATGCATGAGGTCCCCCTTTTTTCTGCTTCCTATCTCTGTGAAATTGTTCTCAATATCTTGAATCATGAAGCTCTAAAACATCTCATGAATGCTCTTTGCAAACTGGGTTCCCCGGATTGGTACTCCACAAATGCTACTTGTTGAACCAGTGCACCATGATACCTAATTGCTCTACAAAGTGCATTGATTCCTTCAAATCCCTGTGTCATGCTTCACAAATATTATTCACCAATAGAGAAGAAAAAAATCCAAAATCTCAGTACAAATGGCCAATCAAGAAGCCACTCAGTAGGTCCTCGCAGATGCTTCTTGAAGGGTGGACATGAAAAATAATCCACGGCTCGTAGAATGTGTGTAGAGTCATTCTGACCATGAGTCCTTTGTGGAGCTACTGATGGACGGAAAAATGGATTACCCTCCCTTCAAGTTATTTTCTTTGTATGAATTTTGTATGCGGGATAAAATTTTTATCCCCGATGAGAGTAGGGATGAACCAGATTACTAGTTTAGGGGAACATTGTGTCAATATTAGTGGTTCAGAGCTATTGATGACCATACCTGGAAGGACCATACGCCTATCACCATTGGATTCCTTTACAATAATTTCAATGACATTGATAGGAAAGCATTACAACCTAAATAATCACCACTGAAATATCACACCATTATCAAAGTGAACTTAATGAACCTAGGGTAATGGATGACCAATAATTGGGACCTTCTCCAAGGAAGAAATTTCATGGATGAATGGTCCTAGGCATATTGAGTGTGTCCATATTGTGGTAAATTCAAAGAAGAGCTGAGGTGGGTAGGCTTTTATGAGGGTTTGTGGGACTCTCAATTCAAATCTACCAACTCAATCACATAATGCCGGAACTACTGAGTAAGTGGTCATCAAGGACTAGTACTTTCAATTTCTACCACGGGGAGGTCAGCATCATCATCTAGGACCTCCAAAATATTTTAGGAATTGCAATTCTGGGGGAAATGTATGAAGATTTCCTCCTACTGAAGAATACCTAGTATGATTCAGAGTAGATTCCACAGCTGGAAAAGATGCTGAAGGGGTGGTTCTAAGAGAAGATAAATAGTTAGTGAGGGACATCCACTTCAAGAAGTGGTTTAGGCATTTCCTAAATTTTCCCCTAGTGCATCCTACTGTAAGAGAAGATGCACCCATTAAACTGCCAATGAGGCCCCTACCTATGCAAGGGGTGCTCAGCAAGGTAGTGATAGCTCTTACTGGTGAATCCTGGAGGATATATAATGTAATATATGGGGGTACAATGTTAAAATCGAGCATAAACCAGTAGTTAGGGTTTCTAGTTTCATCTATACACTCATTTATGAAAGGATGCTTCCTGTCAAGGATGTGTACATGGGTGCACGACCGATCAAATTTATTATGGTGGCTATGTTGGTGATGGGGAAGCATGTTAAACTTGGGGTTCTAGTGTTGGAAATATTGTACAAGGTTCTTTGGCACATCATTGAGGGGTTGAAGCCAGAACATGTATATTGGCCATTCCATTTTCTGTATGGATGGATAGCAGCACGCATGAGGGTGTACGAATAATCAAACCTTATTTCACCTCCTGATTCAAACATTCAACTGAACATTCTGAACATAGTGGGAAGTTTCATGATCAAGATGAATTCATCAGAGGTGCTAAATAGAGTCTGGAGGGCTGAATAATTCAATTTTCACCCATTCCCACTACCAATGGGAGTATTCACCGATGATGCTAGGTGAACCGAGGAGAATCGGTCATATCTCCTAGCCTTCTAAGGGTAAGTTCTAGTGTCATGGGTATATCACGATCTTATCTGTGAGCAATATACCATGCATCATTTCACAATCCAATTCTGGTACCTATAGAGGTTAACCTCAAAACATTACCTAGAGGTACTCCATGAGGATAACTTGTGTGTGATAAGGTATCTCTTTCTCATGTTCACATGGGAAGATAGGAAAATGCAGAATGAGCTACCTCTGCCTACCACCACCTGCATTCTAGTTGACGAGTATGCAAAAAGTAAGGACACAGCCTACCCGGGAGAGATGCTAAAGTAGCATACTACCTGAGTTGGTGACAGGGTGCCTCCTCAACCCCAAGGTTGAGGTCAGACAAAAAAAAGTTCACATTGTGGTGGTATGGAAGATTCCCATCATGGTGGAGGAGCTATCGAATTGGTAATACCAATAATTTTGAGGCATGGACCACTAAAAAATGAAAGGGGAGAAGAAAAAGAATATCTTGTGGCTCTAACTGGGCAGGTTTGAGAGGAAAAGAGACCATATAGAGGGTTCTACGGAATACCTTTCCAAGCCCCTGTGAATTGAATTTTTTGTGTGTACATAGATAAAGATTATATTTACCCAAAGGCTTGGTAATCCTAGGGTGTTAATAGGAAATTCCTTTGTCCTTTTCAAATGTGGGACCAGCATACTCGGTTCGGAATGGAAATTCTAAGAATTGGCCACTTTAGGGTCATCTTTCTAGTGTCTCGGACATAGGGGTGACATGTGTCTAAGATAGAAGATTTAGTGCACTCCCAGGGAACCCCATGTCTAATGACAGATTGGGTGAAAGTTATGCTTAACCGAATTCCTCCACCAAAACTATCTCTTGCTAGGCTGGGGGACCATTTCTCTCTTCCTGAGGGATCGGAGGAGTCTAGTGGAGAAGATGCCCATAAAGGAATCCATTTGGAGGAAGGGGAGGTTGTGGCCTTAGAGATGGGATAATTCATCGTTTCTCTTGAGGTAATATCTAAGACATTCCTTCCTATTATGATATTATTCATGTAATCGAGGTTTCTCAACTGAAATTTTTTCTATACAGGAGAGACTCAATCAAAATACCCCTTCCTGCATGAAAAAAATGTAGGGGGACAAGATCTGGGGCCTGTGTCAGGAATAATGATGGGTACATGGTCTAATAAATATGTGGAAACCATAGCGGTACTTCTGGAATCTTAGGAGCTCCCAACCATATACAGGGGGTCATATCCTAGGATTCTGATAGTAACAACACAAGGGCATGATCAACTATTGGATCATTGTACATCCTATTCCTCGTAGATACATAATAGTTGTCCACCCAACCAGGAAAAATGAAATTGTCTTTGTCTTAATAGTCCTTCAAGTAGTGTGTGTACTGTCAGTGAGGATGGCTAGGGGTCTTAGAGCTCCTTTCATGAAGAGAATTTCTATTGACATAGAATCAGACGCCCTAGCTGACTAGACCATGGTAATCACAGTTGTGGGTCGAACCACTAGGGGGAAGAACCTGAACTTGTCAAGGTGGAATCTAGTGATGAATATACATTACAAGATATGGAACTGATTCCATCTAATAGCATACCAAAATATTATCCCACTTCCAAACTCCTAGATGCATTTCCAGAATACGAACTGTTATCCTGAAGGAGATGGATGTGGTTGGTTCGGATGTGGAGGATATTCGAGATGTCCTTCGTCGGTTATAGAAGCTGATCAAGTACATTTTTTAAAATATCCCAAAATCAGAGTGGATAATATTTATGGGATCACTTCTCCCTTAACTACATGACCTATATATACACTAGAGAGATAGATGCATGAGGTCCACATGTGCTCATCTGGGCCTATCTTTCTAAGAAGGTATGGAAGAGTGACTGTAGCTCCAATGTTTCCTGGTAGAGAAAGAAGTATTTCAACATTCAGAAGCATCAAGAGGCTAAATAGTATATCTAGTTATTTTAAATGTGGATTAATGAGATCTCTTATTTTTTCAATCTCTAATCGGAACTCATATCATGACTATGGTCCCAATTGTATGAATTCAAATATCAGTTAAGGAAAGAATCTCATGAAGTGTCCAATATCCCAGCTACGCAAGATTGAGTATGGATTGAGGTTAATGAAGTTCACCTCACAGACAACAAGTAAGGAAGGGAAATTAGATGATAATAATAAATCATGTATTCTACACATTGAAGAGTGGTGGATCTTAGAAGCTCCATTGAAGGGGCCAATCCATAAGGGCTATTTTTTTCCAAAATCACAAACATATTTTCATGCTTTTTTGTTTATTTAGACTGAGTTCATGGAAATATTACATCCTTCATTAAATATTGAATCTCGATCATATCTATGAAACAACTAATAATCAATCCCTAATATCGTGTGGGTCATGCCCAGTGAGAGAAATAAGGGGTGACCAAATAATTGATCACATTGAATATGAGAGAGCCATACAATTATTGAACATTTAGGGTTTGACTGACCACCTGGGACATTCAGGCTGAGATAGACAGCTATGACTAGAGAATAAGGATCTCAAAGTAGCCAAATTCCCTTTCTCAATGTGCTCTTATGCATGAGTGGGATAACGTCAGGGGAATTGGAATCAATCCAGACAAAGGGGGATGAGAATTGTGAATCATGACACCCAAATTTTAGAACACGCTATGGGAGGAATGATTATAGAGGATAACTATTGATCATAATTTAAACATCGTATCCATGTCATGTTAGCCTGAAATGGGCACAAAAAAATGAGGTCCAACCATTGAATGAGTTCAAAAACACCGGACCTAACTCAAAATTTCATCCAATACCTTCCATAACATTGTCCCAGGATGGTAGGTGGGGAAAATGGCATGGGACCAGGCCATTGGGGGATTCCTTAGGATGTGAAATGGGATGAGGATCCAAATAAGGGTCATGAAAAGCTTGGATATGAAGTTATGTGCTATTCGAATAGAGACCAACACTCTTGAAATTACACCACCATGATGAAAGCACATTGTGTGGGTGTCTTGGTCTGAATTAAGATCAAACTTACTTCCAAATAGTACCCCTATAGTGAGGACCTGTGGTTCCTTGCAAACAAGATTCTATACATATAGTTTAACATCATATAATAAGGATGATTAATGGAATATTTTAATGTCATATGGTCAGGACATTGTGCATAGTTTAATTTCATACTACCTGGACATTATCAAATATTTTAAAGTCATGTCACGTTGACTATGATGTCCATTTCTAGAATGTTCTCATGGCACAGGGAAGATAAATTTGACATGAATTATCCAGGAAAGGCTTGCGCACCATAAAAATACCAAGGAACGGATATAAATGGGATCTATGGGATGTGGAGAGGGACAGAACCTGACACAAATGAAGGATAATGGGACCCACTATCAATCGTCACAACACATATTCATGTGAATCTATTAGTTTAAGGACATTGAATTTGGACAATTATTGGGGCTAAATGGCCTAGAAGGTTAGTGAATCTATGGTAGGGCCTAAGAAAGAATACTCGGGCATCACTTCATATCATGTAAGAAGGTGAATCAATCCGAATGTAGTTAATGAATAAAATCATGGTGAGAGACCAACATTAGTGGGGAGAATTCTCTCTAGAGTTTAAGAGTAAGCATCCCATAATTACTATAGGGAATCCCAAACTTGTTCAGTGTAGTTTTTCAATTTACCATTATACATTGAGGATATGGACACCCCAAAGGATAATTTTGTGGTGCTGTACAAAACCTAACATGAAATGTGGACTAGAAAGAAGTCCACACCACACCACACATGCTAAAAATAGAGATGAGGCCCATAAGGATAAAATGGGTATTTTACCATTATATGGTTAGATCCAAGGATAAAATTCCTATATTTTACTACATATACTATAAGGGAAATAAGTAATCCATACATAGTTCTAAGAGGGTTTCTCCATACATTTCTGATCCATACATTGAGAGAAGAGGCATTTGATATATCTTTTTTATTATTTTGCAGTTGGTTCTCTCTTATTTTTAGAGTGACCATCCTGGGATGGAAATCCCAAGTGTTGTTAAAGGAATAAATATGTATATAGGCATGACATGGAAAATAACCAATGCCCAGGGTGATTCCCTCTCAAGTGAGAACACCACAATGCAGTGCTATTTTTTGTCTTGCATCTAAGATGATGGTGCCACAGTTTAAGGTCATATTAAAATACTGGTCCATGTAATTTAATGTCCTATGGTTAGGAAACAACATTTTAATTTCATGTTGGAAGAGGCATCATAGTTTAAAATCATGTGGCATGAAAAAAAGAGATATTATTTTATGGTTTTATAATTCAGATCATGGGGTTGCATAGTTCTATATGTGGGTATGGCCCTACCAAAACTCTTAATCCTACGTGATTTATGCTCAGTGTAGGAAACAAGGAATGATGTTAGTATTTCCCACCACATTAGAGATTAAAACAATGAAAAATAAATATTGGGGGGATCCCAACCAAACCAAAATTCATACTCTACGTGGTCATTTTAACTGAGGGACAATGCCAGGGATGTCAAAGATCCACAAAAACATGAGAGGGAATGAAAATGTGAATCATAGTGTTTGGTATTTTGAATTAAATGAGGATTTTATAACAACAGATGGTAGTTGTTGACCATGTTCGAGGCACAGTTCCCATATCATATGTTCTGGTATGGGAATAAACACTTGAGGGTCGTATGCTGACCATATTCAAAATGCAGAACTTGGCTCAAAGTGTTTTTTGGGATCCTCCAAGACATAGGCCTAAGAAGATAGGTGAGCCATGAGTCCAGTCTTCCATACCATTTGGGGGTCCCTTTATACATAAAAGATGATAATAAACCCAAATAAAGGTATATTTAAAGTGTTGATGTGATCATGCAATTTAACGTCGTATGGTAAGGACGAAAGTGGGGAGTGCTCCCAAGGGTGGTATATGGTGCAGGAAATAATACAAACCCAACATGAAATGAGGACTAGGAAGGTACCATACCACCACACATACTTATTTAGGAAACCTAAGCCATGAAAGGGGGAGAAAGGATTGTGATTCTGTGGCTAGACCTTGGGAGAAGATGTTTGAGTGTCACTATGTATCCCACTAGGGTGAGAATCAATCCACAAGTAGTTATTGAAGATGGCACGACAAATAGCCAATACCAAAAGGGAATCATATTCTTGGATAAATACAGCATATTTCTAGGTAGTTTATCATCATACATCTAATATTCACAGGTCATAGTTTAATGTCATACGATACGGATGTTGGGGATCTTAGTTTATGGTCATAGAGCTTCGACCTAAGGTGAGGATTTCAAAGAGAAAATGTGTAGTGTGGCTCCATAAAGCTACTTGATGTGAATGGGTACTAGAAATAAGTCCATAACACACCAAAAAATCTTTAGGGAATGTGAAAATAGTTTAAGGCCATGATTCTTGGACCCCAATATGTGAACTCATAGTTTAAGGTCATAGTGTTTAGACCGCAAGGTGGAACAATTAATCCATGTGGGTAAAAACCTTAACAAATCCCTAACCAAATGAGAGCCATGATCAGTGTGGGAAACAAGGGGAAGTTAATATCATATAGCATATTGAATCACATGATATGGGGAACGAAGGTGCAGAGTCAATAATGACCCCACGACACAGATCCATCTACTCAATGTGCAAATGTGCATATAGGGGTAAAACTGATAGTTTCAAAATTCATTTTGGACATGAGGATATGAAGAGGGATGTGAATCATGACATTTTATATTTGGGACACAATGAGGGTGGTGTAATGATTAAGGATAACTACTGAACATGTTCGACATACAGTATCCATATCGTTTAGCTTGAGATGAGAATAGACAAATGAGGGTCAGTCTCTGACCAAATTAGAAAGCAGAACCATGCTCAAAATTTTATTTGGGATCCTCCGGGACGTTATCCTAGGATGGTAGGCGATCCATGAGGTCAATAATCCATACCTTTTGTGGGGGACCTTTACATGTGAAAGATGATGAAGACCCAAATAAAGGATCACATGAATCATAGAAATGGAATGAAACCATGTCCATTCAGGATCCAACACTCTAGCCCCTACATCACAGCACATATGAGGATGTTAAAGAGTAATAATAGATATAAATAGATCCAATTAAGAGAAAAATAATTGATAATGATAGTTTAGGAAAGAGTAAAAGTGGGTTGATGAAGCTAGGGATGGACCAGAAGACAAAATATAGGGTTATTCCTTTGTATCCCATAAGGATGGGAATCAGGCCATACGTAGTTCTAAAATTATTTTTATTTTAACATCAAGATTTAAGGAAAGGGGGGGAGAGTTATCCTGAATGGTTATGTTTATAGAATATTAAAATAACTTGATGTTAATGAGGATTGAAGATTTACACACCACACCGTTGAAAATATCAGGAGATAACTCGGGCCAAGGGGGTAGAAGATTAATTAAATAACCTGGGGTTGGACTTGAAGACAAAATGTATGAGTGTTTGTACGTATTCCATAAATATACGAATCAATCTATAAGTTGTTATAGAATGTTGTTCATTTTAATGTCGTGCGGTAAGGATGAATGGGGGGGATAATCCTAATGGAGGTACATGGTGTGGCTATTATAAACCCAACCTGAATGGGGACCAAATAATTATGCACCACATCACATGAAATCCCCATAGATAACTAAGGATGAGGGGGCCAAAGGTATGAAAATATTTTTGGAACCTGGGGTTGGACCTGGGGGAAAATATATGGGTGTTCCTATGTATCCCATAAGGATAGAAATCAAGGCATAGATAGTTCTAGAATGTTATTCAATTTAACGTTGTGTGGTTATAGTGAAAGATAAAGGGGAAGATCCATAAAGGGGATAGATGATGTGGTAGTTGTAAACCCAATGTGAATGGGGACCAAAGAAGTTCTCACACCACCCAACGTGATCCAAGGATAATCTAGTCTAGTAGTTAGAAATAATAAAGGATTTTTTGTACCTAGGGCTAGACCTGAGGTAAAAATGTCCAGGTATTCCTACAAATCCCATAAGGATGGGAATCAAGACATACATAGTTATGCAATGATGTGCAGTTTAACATCATGCAGTAAGGATCAAGGATAAAGGGTAAGATCTTTGAAGGGGATATGTTATGTGGTAGTTTTAAACCCAACCTAAATGGAGATCAAATAAGATATCAGACCACACAATGTGATCCCAAGATACTCACTTTGAAAAGACGGAAAGAAGAAAGGATTTTTGGTACCTGGATGTTGACCTGGGGACAAAATGTCAAGGCATTCCTATGCATCCCATAAGGATGGGAATCAATCCATACATAGTTATAGAATTTCATGTAGTTAAACATAATTAGGTAAGGACGAAGGGTATTTTAATGTCATGTAGGAAGGGATAAAAGAAAATGGATCTTGTTGTTTAACATCATGTGGGATGAAAAAGATCTTTCAAGTTTAACATCATGCAAGACGGCCAGTATTGTGCAGTTTAACATTATGTAGGCTGAGGAAAGAAAAATAGGAGGCTTTCATGAAAATTACTGCTTGAGGAACTTGGAAATGCTGGGAGGATTAATCCACTCACCATCCATAATGACCAAGGAATATGAACCATTAGGGTAAACCTTGTGGATAATATAGGTTCCTTCCCATTTGCACTCCAATTTTGGGGGTTTCCTACTGGTATCATTGGCACCATCTGAGCCAACAGCATGTCACCTTGAAAGAAATAGGGGAGACAAACTTTCTTTTTAAAGTTATGGATATCTTGTTCTGGTGCCTCTCTGAACTATGTAAGGCTCGAAGCTTGTTCTTTTTTAGGGATTATAGATCATCCATATGGACTTATGTTACACTTTTTGATGTCTACTGATCATGGAAAATGGTACGTAGTGATGGTAACTAAATTAATATGGGTAGGATTAACTATATTTCATACACTATGGAATATGGGGCCATCTTGGTTGAATTAGAAGCCATCATCTAGTAAAACTAGAGAGCATTGGGGAGCTAGTCTAGCCAACCGTTATTTTTCTAAGCAACCATATTTTGAAAAATATTGAAGAGGGTCTTATTGAACGTCTCAATCTATCCATTATCTTATGCATGATAGCAAGATGTATGGTTGGACCATATGTTATACATAGTGTACAATTTCTACAACTTAGTTGTTCTAATGTTGGTTCTATTATTAGTTAGGATAGAATGAGGGACTCTGAATTGGTGGATGATGTTGGAATTAAAGAAATATATGACAGAATAGGCCTTGACTCCCTTGAGTGGAATTTATTCTACCCATTTGGAGAAGAAATCCATGGCAGTCATAATGAACTGGCACTGGTGAGCTATTGCTGGTGGAAATGGTCCAACAACATCGAGTCCCTAGACTGTGAAGGGCCAAGATTACTTAATACTATAGAGAGGATCTAGCGGTAGATATAAGAAATAGTCATGGATCTGACCTGACTGATACCTCTTTGAGAACTCAATACAATCATGGACCATTGTGGGAATAAGTAACCCAATCTTCATATCTGGTTGGAGAATTTTCACCCTACCTAATGTGCTCCATAAGAACTGGCATGAACTTCTTACATAACCTAGAATATGTCACCTCCTTGAATGAAATGGGGAAGAACTCCATCAAACCCTCATTTTTTTAGGATATGTTTAAGGATGGGACCACTATGGAGGGTGAACTATGAAACACATGGATGGATTCGCTCATATTCGTCTCAGTCTTTCAGTAAATTACTGTGTTGGACGTACTCAACAAAACAAGTTGTCCAACTAGGGGTCTCTTCTATAGTGTAATAGGGGATGGAGGCCATGATGTGGAAGTACCAGCTATAATATGGCTTACATACTAGCTATCATCATCATTTGGGGTGATCGGAGTGATGACCCTTTGATGCACCACATGTATGATCAAATCATTCTGGTTAGGCTCCATGAGAGATGTGAAAAGTCCGAACAAGGCATAAGCTCATCCATTCTGTAATTGACGGCCGTTAATGTTCATGGGACAAGAAGGGAACTGGGCCATCAATTGGAGATCATGCCCTAATAAGGGTACGATATTTGGATTTCTGACGATGTAGTCACTGTTGATTTGTTTGATGACTAGCTCGGAGTCCCCCTTCACATGTAGGTATGGAACATCAATATCAAGAGGCAACTCAATACTAGTGATAAGATATTGATACTCTTCCTAGTTATTGGTGACACCTTCTGACAATAATAACGAATAGGGAAAGATAGCCTATGTGAGCGTGATATAGATGATACTTAGGCTTACTATGTTGAGTATAGGATCATTGAGCTTTCATACATTGGGGATTCATGAAACTCCATAAAAGTTCATATTCCATCATGATATGGCCTAATCTACTAAGAGGATGGCCTCATCTGGGAGGTCAAGATCTATAAAATACTTTGTGGGGGATAGATGGGAGGCCAGAAAATCTGCCAGCACCAGACCCGTGACAGCTTTTATGGAACGAAACTGATATAGAATTGTTAAAGGATCACTACCCACTGATATAGATGGCCTATCAAAAAAGGTTGGTTTTGAATATACTTTAGTGGAACCACACGGGAAACTAGTTGTATGTCATGATGCTACAAATAACGTCGTAACTTCTGTACTGCGAAAACTAGTTTGGGACAGCTCTTCTTAATAGATAAATATCTAGTCTCCAATTCTAGGAGCATGCGACTGAGATAGTATAAATTATTCTTTGTCCCCTCATTGTTCTTCTATGAGAGAAGTGCATTGAGGGATAATTCCTAGGCTTTCACATAGAGGACCAGTGGATTTTTGGAGATGGGTGGAATCAAAACTAGAGGTTGCAGTAGGTACATCTTTATTTCCTCAAAAGATGTTTGACACTCTTCATCCCACGAGTGGAATACACCTTAATTCATGAGTTGGAAAAATGGCCTACACTTTCTGGCTAGATCTATGATAAACTGGCATATGTAGGCTAAGTGGCCTTAGAAGCCTCAGAGCTCTCTATGATTTCTTAGATGAGGCATCTGAATGATAGCAATGATCTTCTATGGATTGATCTTTATGATTCTATATCTGATGACAATGTTTAGGAACATTCTATAGGTAACCCCAAAGGCACATTTTAAGGGGTTTATCTTCAGATATAAGGAGTTGAGAAATATAATCACTTTCTCAAGATCTCTGAGATAGTCATGATGCTAGTGGGATTTGACCACCAAATCATTAACATAGAATTCCACCAATGTCCCAAGGATCGGTTTCAATATGTGGTGCATAGCACGCTAATAGGTGGATCCTACTTTCTTTAGGATGAAGAGAATTACCCATTAATATAAAGTACCATTCGGTTCCCTAAAGGTAGTAGATTTTTCATCCTTAAGAGCCATCCGTATTTTTTTATACCAGGAATATCCATCCATAAAGGAGAGGTCTTGGATCCCAGCAGTGGCATCGATCAATAGACATGTCATAGGGAGGGGAAAATCATTATTTGGGAAGTGGTGGTTGAGATCTCGGATTTCAATGTAGACTTTGATCTATCTATTCTTCTTTCTAAAGGGAAAAATATTGTCCAACCATCTAGAGTACTATAGTTCCTTGACAATTTTGGATTTGATTATCTTATCAACTTCAACGTTGACCCTCGCAACATGATCCGGGTGCATCTTTTTGGGAGGTTTTTCTTAACCCATGATGTCTTATAGGGAGACCAAGGTGTTAGAAAATGATCTGAGTGTCCAATCCTGTCATCTCTTCATAACTCCAGGAAAACACATCACAATGCTTGTTCAGAAAATCTTTATACTGTTGTTTCTCTTCTAGAGGCATAACTGTACTGATTAGTGTTGGTATCAGATGTGTGATGGTACTAAAATTTACTTGCCCTACCTCATCAACAATGGTGGAGACACCTTATTAAAATATGGGACAAGCATCATCAAAATCCTCTACATAATTTGAGGAGAGAGGATCATCAGTAGGAGGCAATTCTTCAGAGTTAGATGAACCTAACAGAATACAAGTGCCAGTCTGGTTAATGGTAGAAAATTCATCGAGAGACTCCTACACTAATGATACCATGGTGGAAAAATAGTGGACCAATCACATCAGGCCTTTAACCCAAGGGGTCACACATGATAATATCAAAGTACTATTGGTGTGTCAACTTGAGTCAGTTCAGCCCAGCCCATTGTAACATTCATTTATGGTGTATTACTGTTGTCATTGGGAAAACATCTCGATATCTTACAAGGGTGAGGGGATTTGGAAATACTCATTATTGATTTGTATAGAAATATTAGGTGATCCTCGGTCATTCCTTGTATCTGGGAACATGTTTCCCGCTAACTCTAGATACAAAAAAGAAATTTCATAATTCTGGGGTTTTGGCTTCCAACTGGTGAATCAGGAGTATGAATGCATCATCTAAATTTTTCCACTATTTGGAAAAAGGTGTATTATTCTCAACCTCATTGGTTTGAACCCACTTTTCCTTCCTCTTGTAATATTTAGCATCCAAATAACAGTCTTCACCAGTGGAAAAAGGAGATGCATCACCTTGTAGCATTCCCACTTGACCGTTGAGGGATTACTTGAGGCATTGATGATATAAAGAAGGAACTTCCACAGGTATATGGAGCTAGTGTCTACCCATCATCACTTTTTAGGTGGTGTCATGTGAGACGACCATGAATTCAATGATGGAAATCAGGCCACTAAACTGGTTTTCAGGTGTATCTTGCCATATATCCTCTACTCGGTCCTATCATTACCCTAAATTTTCTAGTCATAGGGACTTAGATATTCTTTAGATTGTCCTAGATTATGAAGCATCTAGGTTGGGATGAGATTGATCACAAAACCTGTTTCATTAAGGCAATGGTGGACTTCCACACTATTAATTTGGCATGTGATATACAATGGGTGGATTTTTTCTAGTACAGGGGAGCCTTCATCTTCTCATAAGAACAAGATTATGGCATGACATTCATCTTGATCGGATTCCTCAGCAAGGAAATCTTCTGTAGTTGCTAGCACTATTTTGAATAGGATGGGGCTTCTTAAAGCCTCTTCAAGAGATTTATGCATATCTTTTTCCATGAAGATTGCCTAGAAGATTGAGATCCTTTAAGGTATGCTGGGAAGGTGCTTGATAACATCCTAATTCTTTTCTAGGTGCACATTTCTAGTGACAAGAAGTTATTCTATGGCAGGGGGTATAATGTTTACTACTGGTCAAACTCAAAGATTATGGTTGGGGTTGTGAATATCTAGTTTCTCACTAGATAAAACACACAAAATAACTACAAGATGGTTGTAAGATAAATGATCTTTGTTCATTCCCAAATGCGTCTGATCACGGTATGATCACAACAACTTTACTTGGTCGAGCAGCATAAACAGTGATGGTCATGAATCTGACGAGACAGGATGAGAAGATTACATATGATGAACTATACATTAATCCAAATGATTGGTCTTAGTGGAAAAAATTACAAGACTAGAGGTGATTTATAATGCATTTTTACAATTCACGTATCCACAAATTCATCAAAAATGGTGTCAAATGGGGACGTTAGGAGGATATGCCTAATGCTCCTCATTTTCGGGGACTATGTATGGGTCCACTAGATCGATGATATTTATCAAATAATACTCTTGATCATTAATTTAAAAATCCTACATTACTGGGAGGATTATAGGGGTGATTCACATCTCTGAAGCTATGATGTCACCAAGGTTGTGAGATGGCTTTGGCACCAGCAGGGGGCCTTTCTCCCCTTGTTCTATTAGTGTCATATCTTCTGAGAGGTAAAAGGATGATATATAGTTGTATCTACGATAGTTGGAGAAGGTGTAGAATCATTAGAAGGATATGGATTGTTTAAATAGGTACAAATTATACCGTGAGCGTGAGCTATTGCCTTGTGATCCATCCAATTGTCATACTTCTGAGACCCATTGTAAGAGACCTATTATAATTCCCCCTCACTATTGTTTTATGAATTTAAATAAACACATGCAACCTATTCTATGGTTGCACCCAACCTAAATATGTTATTTTTGACCTTTTCTTGGAGACAGTCCTTGAAGACATAGATCTTATTGAGGGTATGTATAAAGAACTGGTGATAGGGGTATTAATTGGGTACATCAATGAGTTCATCCTCTTGAGGTCTTCTTAATTTTGGGAAATGAAGATTTCCATGATCCCAGGCCCTCCAGAAATATCATGGTACATAATATTCTTCAATGTATTAGGTTTGGTTTCTCTTATCCGAGAAAGGGACACTAAGACCCTAGCCCTGATGAAGAGGAGGAACTTGATGAGGAGGTGGAACCTAATTATCTTCCATGGGTGGTGGTGGTGCATTACAAGTTAGTGATTTTTGATTCTAAGGTGGGAGATGTAGAACCTAAGGCTGAGGCCCACAGAAAATCTATAGAGGAGGCTCTTCCGGCAATAACTCTAGTGGCGTGGGGGCCTCTACCTGTGCAATGGAAGCGGTCTCAGCCTTGGCTTCTCTTCTTATAAGAGATGTGTGAGGAAAGGAGTGTGCCTTCTTGTCTTAATGTAAAGGTTCCTCTAGGTGTTAATCCTTGTCCGAAAAATCCAAGAATCCACATGGAAAGTTCTAAGTGATAAGAGAGGGGAGCAGTTCGATCTTTACATTTCCCACATGAATCATCAATAGCTTCTCTTGAGTCACCGGCATATCGAGTGAATAGGTAGGTCCCTTCCACCAAGACTCAAAGTCTGTGATGCGCTCATCTATCCATTACTAGAATTTAAAGAGGTCAGCAATATTTTTCTTCCACGTGGTGGAGCTGAACTGATAAATAAACTGCATGCGTAGATCCTCCCAACCAACTATAGATCTGATGGGTAGCTAGTGTACCATAAGAATGCATACCCTTCTAGTGTTTGTATGAAGCACTAGATCATGGTAGCCTCTTTCTAAGTTGGAGTTCCCAGGATCAGTCCACACCATGAGATAAAGTGGTCTAGATACTGTAGGGGGTTACAATCCCACTAAATGGGTAAAGGGTATGATTCCCAAAGCTCAGGGGTACTGGCATATCATCCACCCACACCAGATATGGATTTCCAAAATGTAGGATCACCACATGTCGGGTTTCAAGGGCCTCGGCATGAGCGATGAGACCGGCCATCAGATCCTCTTATAAAGGGATCCTATCATGGTGAGAATCCCTAACACTATTGAATAGACAGGTTCTTCAACATGTTAGGTGAGACAAGCAGCTCATGGAGCTACTGGTGGAATGACCCAAGGAGCTGTTGGGGGCATGCCTTGAAAATCAACATGAGGGGCCATTGGAGGAATGGCCTGTGGAACCAGGTCTCAATTAATTCCCACATTTTTTGGGTAGATTTGGTGATGAATATTGTGGCCTCTTTCCATAATCTTTTACCTCTATCCTATCGGGATATATAGGGTTGTAATGATTAATGGGGGAAACTCACTAGGTTAACTTGTACCTATCCATGTTGCCTCGGTGGAGGGTGGAAGGGATCGTACTAAGGTTCACTGTATTCTAGCCGAAGTTCTATCAAGAACTGGGAAAGAATCTCATCAATAATTTTCTTCTATTCTACATGTTTTTGAAGTAGCACGTCCTTCTCAGGGTTATCTTCCATATTTTGCATTGAGAAAAATGGTTCAGAGGGATTAAAGATCCCAATGTGTCATTTCCCCCTGTTAGGGTCCCAATCGAGATTCAATGACTCTGGTTAATCAGCAAGGCAAATCAAGTTTCTTTACTGGAGAGTGAAAATCTAGGGGGATCCATCAAATTTTGCACTATTCTTGAGGGAATGTTTTCTTCAATGAGTCTTACCTCAGTGTTCTTCTTTGTGAGATCATCCATGTTTTCTGTGACTTCACCTAGTTTTATGTCTTCAATATCACTCAGAAAATTAGGCTGGAGTAAGATTGAGGTGAAATGAATGGTTGCACACCGCCCCCATCCATGAATTTGGACATGTGAAGATGCCTCCTCAATAACTCAGCAGAGAACAGAGAATCTATGGATGCATCATTGCTGAAGAGGATGGTGATAATCAGGTGATTCAGGGTGCTAAGCCATGATAAACATGGATAAATTGACTGGGTGTATTTTTTGGCCGATGTCGTCCTAATGTTATTGGATTTTTGTATATTCCAACTAAAGGTTCCTAAGACATAAATTCATTGCCTAGATAGTTTGGTGGAAATACATGACATCATCTTGGGTGAGAGATTATATAATGTCAAAGTCTGGTGTTGCGGTCATCCAAAACATCTCAAAAAACTGATCTTCCATGAAAATTTCCACAAAATTTTTCATTCGAAATCTGGATCCAGCACTTGGTTGCCCCATTCATCAACTAGGGGAGGATGAGGAATCGGTAATGGCACTAATTTGGATTGATGTGGTGGTGGACTGGTCAGTGGAAAAAATTCTTCACAAGATGATAGGTTGTTGTAGACTAGGTCGTCTCCCAGAGATGATACCGATTACATCATCACATACCTGTAGGATGGGGTATTGACCATCGCTCCATTTGGAAAGGTGACGATGAATGGTTCTAGATCTGGATGATTCTCATCACTCATCACACCCCAAATCAATTCTCCTTGATCTTTGGTTTAAGTATTGAATGATCTTAGTGATGAAATAGAGGACTACATGGCTACACCCTTAAAGGGAGCTAGATATTCCTCCACCTGCATGTATTTGAGAAGGGTTTTGGGGATATGATACATCTTTCTTTCTGGAAGGAAAAACGTTCACATGCTTGGTTCCCACCGCATAAACTAATGCATAGGGTTAAGGTGAAGGATCCATCATCAAATCACACTCTTCTTTGGAGTCTGAAAAGTGGACTAGATTGACAGTGATCTATCTCTACATAGGACTCTTCCTCTGACGGTGATGGTACAACCTTCTACTATAATACAGTTCATCAAGGTAGGGTAAATCTTTGAGATAAGGTGGACCTCCATATGGGATGGTGCTGGAGCAGAAAGGGCCTCTTCTAGAGATGGTATAAACATGGTGAGGACCTCAATGTTGGGAATCAAAGTGGGGATGATCTATGCTTGGGTGCACTATAGTGTGTGGAGAACACAAGAAGATGTCGAATAGAACATGGGGAGGACCTCCATGTTGGTGAGCTTGGGTACGAGGAAGATCTTTGCACTGGTTTTTGGATGCACAGGGAGGAACTTCTTGGCTAAGAGTTTTAGTGTGGGTATAGTCTCTATTGGAGTTGGTGAGGACATGGGGAGGGCCTCCATGTCGGCCACCTATGTCATAATAAGGACCTCCACACCGGTTGGCAACGACAACACAGGGATACATCCATGTTGACCATCGATAATGTGGGGAGGGACTTGGGGTTGATAGATGATAGAGTATGGAGGACCCCTACTAAAGTTATCGAGAACATGGGGAGGACCTCCATGCTAATTGGTGGTAGGGAAAGGAGGAACTTCATATTGATATCCTAAGATATGGGGAAAATATCCATACCTGGGATCATAGGCATGGGGAGGACCTACATACTGGGATTCAACAAGATGGGGAGGACCTTCATTAGGACTGATGTTGGTGGTAAGGGGAGGAACTCCATGCTGAGCACAAGAGTAGGGATAACCTCCACTTTGACCAGAGATGGTACAGGGGGGATCATTACTGAATCTCGTTGTCATAGGTTAACCCACGACAGTTGCTGCTCGCATTGGTAGTCAGATGAGTCAACTCAGGCTACCCATGGGGTGGTCGGGGTTTCAATACCAATTGGGAAAGAGTGAATCCCTAATATGCAATGGAAAGGATCTGATAGAATGTGTTTGGAGTGGAATGGGCCACTAAAGTTGTAGAAGATGAATCCCCCTGATGGGTGTACTTTTAAGCTTTCGCCTGATGATGGGGTCGGGTCAGCCAAACCAGGGCTGCTGGCGCAGTAGTATATTCCACCTATTTCTTGGACTTGGGGATTAATTACAGCATTGATGAGGCCTGGTGGGAGTCCTCCTTGGCATCTCCCATGTTTTTTTCATAGTTGGGATGACTCTGACATCCTTCACCACATCAGTGTAGGGGAATGAGTCATAGGATCATTCTGGGGAGAGGATCTTGAAATGGTTGGACATCGGAGAACGGAGTAGTGGATCCCTATACAACCGTTGGGGGTGACGGTGATAGCTGGTAATAGTATCCTCTAAATCCTGGCTAGCCATATCTCTGGTTGGGATGACCCTCTCTTGTCCATATCTTCAAATAATAGTATCAATCACTATCCTATAGATGAATTCTGAGGGTGAGATAGGGTGCGGGTTCCCGGTATCCATGGTTTTAGATGATGTCATGATGGAGGTGGAGCCGTACAGGATTTTTGCATTGGTGTTGACCCTGGATCTACATCTTCGAGTGAGAGGTGACTGATTTACTATAGCTTGGGACCTACCAAGCAAGAAGATTCACCTATCAGTATAGATTGTATGAAAGTAGTGTCTAGTGCCCCAACACTATTCAGTCTTCAATGGATGGATATAGAGATCCACACTAATGATGTTGTAGACCAAAATACCAATGATTAACTGCCCCAAATTATTATGAGTTCCATTCCAGTACAATTATTTTTTTGGCGGGAAAAGGTACCAAATATCTGGATCGGGCGACACGATTATCTTCTGATGTCTCAAATGCTCCTAATCCCCATGGTTGAAGGAGAAAATCTTCATGTCGGGTTCACCATTTCTACTTCTAATGCTTTTAGTTGGGGTGGACAACATCTACGGGGACACACATCTATTTCCCCATATTCCTACTTTCCAAAGGCGAGAAGCATTCATAACTTATTTATAGATTTTTTCTCCATTATTGAAATGGGATGATGAAATATCAGTTTCGCCTTCCATGGATTCCTCCTTGAAATTCATCGCCTAGTCTGGGTCTCCCTTAAATATTAATACATTGTTCATGAAACTCCTCCTGGGGACATCACTTTGTGGACACTGGTTAATTACACTACTTCCTTCTAGAAATTCCAAATTTTCAAGTTAGGGAAGAAACCTTCGGTCAGGGAAATAGTCATGTTGGGCATCGTTGGAATGTATGGATGCTGGAAAATTGGTACACCTAAATTATACCTTATCAGAGTGTTTCTCAAGGGTGTGGAATCCCAAGGAATCCCACGTATAATGTGGGGAATCTTACACCAAAAGCATGTCTCTGAGGTTCTCCTCAGATTCCCATGTTTAACATGGGGTATATCGCGAGTTTGACACCTTGTAGAGATATATTGGACTGATCAGAACACTGAT
The DNA here is from genome assembly GCA_963277665.1 of Viscum album. NCBI lineage: Eukaryota > Viridiplantae > Streptophyta > Magnoliopsida > Santalales > Viscaceae > Viscum > Viscum album. The sequence continues at coordinate 2,950,077 of CAUJRU010000038.1, forward strand.
AAGAGTATATCAGATGGGTACATCCCTAGGAGGGAGCCCTTAGAATGTTTACCAGATTGATGGATCAGAATGACCAATGAGGACGGACCCGAGATTACGTGTCCCAAAAAGGGAATGTTTCACACTATGAAGGCTGGTCTGGATGCCGGAAAGGGCAGATCAGGGAAGGATGTTCCAAAAAAATAGGGAACCAATATTTACCAATGGTTGGGATTGAACCTCATGGAAGCGTCCTACATACCCTATTTAGAAGACAAGGATCAAATCCCACGTAGTTTGAAAGGGTGATTCGGGGAATACACATGGTTAGCTGCCCAAACGAATGGCATTATCCCACCAAGAAGTGGCATCTTGGATAACAATCGGGATGGACGATAGAGGATTGGGTGAAGTGGGTGGAATGAATGATGTGGAACCAACGTGAAGATGAAAGTTCTGGGATTGAACCACAGGGTGGCTTCCTACATATCCTAGTGTCTAGGGATAAATGTCTACATAGTTTAGTGGGGTGATGAGACACATGAGGAGGTGGCATGTGAGAATGTAGTGCATGGATAATGAGCCAAATTAGAAACTCCAGGTTGGGTCACGAACTTCCTAAGACACAATGTCTCAAATGAGAGACCATGATGGAAAGTGGGTGATTGGATTAAACCTTAAAAGAGGCTTCCTACCTACCCAAAAGGGATCAAAGTCCACTTAGTTCACGAATGGGGAGTAGAATCAGGGTGTACATAGAGGACAACAACCCAAGGACACCCTAGGGATTATGCATGGTTAGCTTCCCATCATAAGAGGGGTACTCTTAGTTGGAATAGTATCTATAGAGTATGGGGATTATGCATGGTTAGCTGCCCAGAGTAATTCGAACACCTCAGAGAGGCGGATCTGGGAGATGCATCCCAAAAAGTGAAAGTATCTCATTAAGAGGGTACATCCCTAGGAGGGAGCACTGTAGTTACCATTGGTTGGGATTTAACCTCAAAAGGCTTCCTACATACCTAAAAGGGATCAAAACCCATGTAGTTCAGTATGGTGGCATACAGTTTAACGGCATTATTTCCAACGCTTTTTTCAGGTGCTCATCCGTTAGTGGAGGATTCACTGATTGTTTTACTTCATTCATGATTTCCAAAGGCAGGGGCATCTGTCGCTTATTCAGGGATGTTTTCTCCTTGATCAAAACAGGATGATGGGATGTCAGTCTCTCCTTCCATGGATTCCTCCTCGGAACTCGTTACCTAGTCTGATTCTCCTGAAAAGATTAATAAGTTGTTCTTAAAACTCTTCACCGGTTCCATATCTCCATGGATTATGGTTAATTACACTACTTCTATCAAGACAATCCAAGGGGTGAAGTCATGGTAGCAACCTTCGATTAGGGTAGTAGTCACATTGGACATCGCTGGCATGTCTGGATACTGAAACACTAATTTTTATGGATTTATTCCCTTTATGATATGTCTTCTCAAGGGTGTGGAAGCCTGAGGAATCCCACATAAAGTGCAGGAAATTATATACCATAGTCATCTCAATGAGGTTTTCCTCATCTTTTGATGTTTAAAAGAGGGTATGGTGCATGTTTAACGTCTAGTAGAGATGGATTGGACTGATCGGAACACTAATATGAGTGGATCAGATTGGTACATCCCCAAAATGGAGAACCTAAGGCAAGTGGATCAAAACATCCAATGAAGATGGATTGGGGGTTTATTGGGTCCCTATAAAAAGGATTCCATGGTTTACTATTTTCTTGGATTGAACCTTAGGGAGGTTTCATATGTACCATGTATATACAACAGGGATTAAAACCCACATAGTTCAAAGGGGTGATGAATCGGGGTGTACATAAAGGACAAAAACCCAAAGACGTGTTGGGGATTATGCATGGATAGCGGCCCATCGCAAGAGGGACACTCTTGGTTGGATGGTTATGGATTGTGTGAGGCTTATACTTGGTTATATGCCCAAGGGAATGTTGTGATCTCACTGGGATGTGCCAACCCAGGTAAGTATCTGGATGGATGATGGATGGTTGAACAAAGTGGATGATAGTAATGGGATGGAACCAACATTTGAAGATGATGGTGATATTGGTCTTGAACTTCAAAGAGGCATCCTACATATCCCTGTGGTAGGGAATCAAAGTCCATGTAGTTTAGTGTGAGTGATGGGATTGAACCTCGGGGAGGCTTCCTACGTATCCCCGTGGAATGGAATCAAATTCCACATATTTAAGGATGGGGCATGGAATCAGGGTGTGTGCAGAGGACAGCGAGCCAATGACATGCTGGGGTCACGCATGGTTAGTAGCCCGAGAGATGGTCTGACTTCACTGGGACAGACAAAGGATGTGGGTCCCAGAAAAAGGTACACTAAAGTTTACAAATGTTTGGGGTTGAACATCATGGAGGTTTCCTACATACCATATCCAGGAGACAGAGATAAAAAATACATGTAGTTTAAAAACATACTAGTGTTTTGGGTTGAACCTCAGGGAGGCTTCTTACATATCCATCCTAGGAGACAGGGATAAAAATCCACATAGTTTGAAATCATATCAGTGTTTGGGGTTGATCCTCAAGGAGGCTTCCTATGTACCCTACCAAGGATACAGGGATCAAAATCCATGTAGTTTGAATACATATAGTTTAGTGTCATGTGGGATGAAAAGTGAATATACATTAATGTCGTGTGGGACAAGGGTGAACCGACGTAAAGTAGTCGGTACTAATGGGTGTTGGGATTGAATCTCATGGAGGTTTCCTACTTATCATTATTATAAAGGGAAAGGATCAAAGTCCTCGTAGTTCAGTATCAAAGGATGGGGCTTACGCACTAAGCTGACCCAAGGAGGGTCCCATGGTCGATGATTACTCTAATCTCATGGGAGTCATGCTCAGTGTGAGAAATAAGAGGCAGCAAAGACCTGAAGATCATGTTGCGAAAGGTGTGTCTATGAGGAATATATCAAGGCTTATAAGATGTTAGAAACCCAAAGAGGAAACAGGGGCTTACGCTTAGTTAGTGGCCTATGGAGATGAATATTGGGACTTACTCCAAGATGGAGTCCCAATGCCAATAAATCCCAAAGGGAGAGGGATGGGGTATCGAGTCCCTATGCTTGTCTCTCCTATGACCTCTATGCATGGAAGAAGATAATAAGAGTAAGGATGGTACCTCTCACTAGAAAGGTTAGGGGATTACACCATGATGGTTTCCCTTCCCCACGAATAGATGTCTTTCTATGCAAGGAGGATCTCATTCTATGTGAGGAATATCTCACTCACGTGGAGACTAGTGGGTGTGAAAAATGTCCCAGGCAGGGCACCATGTGTATATTTCATAGGGGAGGATATATTTTAACATCATGTACTGAGGATGATGGTGCCTGGAAGTTTAACTTCCTATAGCATGGACGATGATGATTCACTTCTCACCCCTAGGACATACATAACTGATACCCACCCACACTTAGGGAAGGTAAGGAATCAGCAATTCCATGTGGAAATGGGGCTGTGGGGTGATCCATTTAGGGGATCATGTTAGCATGGCTATGAGAAGAGGCAATAGTTGTTAGAGTGCGTATGTGAAGAAACATGAGGCTAAGCAACGCAATATGAAGTACTGCCCAAGGGGCCTTGAAATCACTTTGTACAAACCTGGAAGGCCGTATGGGAGAAGAGTTGGTGAAGAAAATGGGTTCATAGGAAGGGACCTTGCGAATCTCTGGTGCTCCACAGAGTGGATACACTCTGCAAAGGGGTATGCTTCGTGAAGTGAAGTGGTCTGGCCTAGGTGTGGGGTATACATGCCTATAAAGGCTGATTCGCGAAGTACATGTTCTTTCACGAAGTAGGAATTTGCAGAGCATGTGTTCCTTGTAAATCCTGGCACTGTGAAGCAATGAACTTCACAAAGCACAGTGATCCTACCTTATCATGGGGTTCACATGTCTATGGAAGGTACTTCATGAAGAATGAGTGCAATACAAAGACCCTATTTCCCTTAAAGATCTCCTCCCTTGGATATGGCTTGTGGGATTTGCAAAGGGAATCCCTACATGAAGAGGGGTTGTATTTGAGCAAAGGAAAATATACTTCATGAATCCTGGTATTTAAAGGCGATAGGTGGCACGATGCTCTTATATCTTGTTTCGAATCCACGTGGTGCTTTGTGATCTAAAGTGGATTGAGTCAGGTTTTTCATAATCGTGGAGTCAACCGTCATCCCCTCCTCATTGTAGAGACCTTCTTAATTCCCCCTATGGCGCTTGTATAGGATTTCTTCAATTTCCAAGGGATCATAGAGGCGATTTGGTTCCCTCCATTGCCTAAAGAGTTTCATCAATTGCGTCATAACCACAAATTCTTCTTCCTATTTTACTCTTTGGAAATCATAGAGGGGGACATGGATTTTAATCTTCCTTGGTTCTGAGGGGCTCCTCAAAGGTGCTTTGTGAAGCAGATCCTTTTTCATTGGTGTGATCTCTACATATTATTCATCTGTACATATTTTGGCATCACCAAATTCCTCCCCTCATACTTGGAGCTGAGGAGAAAATGAGTGAAAAATTATGAGGGTAGATCACCAAAATTTATAGACTAATCACAATGAAATATCGTGAAGTATGGTCGCGATGCGGATAGGAAATGTGCAGTTTGATAACGCCACTAAGTGCTCCATGAAGCTCAGAGGTCATTGCCTATAAATAAGGGAGTAAGACCCCTCTTTTTTTCTTCACTTATCTCCACATTTCCATGCTTGGTATCTCATTTAATGAAGCTTTGTACACTATGAAACCACTTTGCGAATCGGGTCCTTTTTTCTCTATGGCGCACAATGAGTCTTCTGACTCCGCGATTATGTGCTCCATAGCTTTTTCCTATAAGGTCTGTAAAAGGGTTCTGCAACATGTCTCTGTGATTAAGCTCCGTGATCGAGCTCCTCAATCAATCTCCACAATCTCGGACAAATTTTATAAAGTTTTGAGATGGACTGGCTCACCAAGAGGCTTCCAGGGGGTTCCCTGAAGACGCTACCCAAAGGGAAGAAATATATGATAACCTAGGCATCATGAAATGTGTGAAATTCCATTTGGACTACGAGTCCATGGTGGATCTGCTCTCAGAAATTCATAAGAACTACCCTCTATGCAAAAGGCTTCCTCTATATGGCTTTGTTATGAGGGGTGATGTTTTCATTCCTAAAAAAATCAGAGATGATCCAGCCTATTGGTTCAGGAGTACATCATTCCAACACCAGTAGTTTAGGGAAGATGATGATCATACTTGGGAAGATCATACACTTGTCAATGTTGATTGCTTGTGCAGCCATGTTAACAAAATTGATGGGAAGGTGTTGTAGCTAGAGGTATCTTCCCCACAGTACCACATCATTTTGAAGGTGGTCTTAGGGATCCCAGAGAAGGGGTGGACCGATGAGTGGGATCTGCGCTAGGGCATAAATTTCACAGATGACTGGTTATGGGATTACTGGGTATGTTCCTCCTACAATGAGTTTTGGGAAGAGTTGAGGATAGTGGGCTTGTATGAGGTGGAATGGTCCTCCCAATTCCACATCTACTAGATGAAGAAACTGATACCATAGCTGTTGATCAGGTGGTCTTCGAGGACCAAAAATTTTCATTTTCCCTATAGGGAGGTCAGTATGAGCCTCTGGGACCTTTACAAAATCTCAGGGATTCTCGTATTGGGGGTGATGTATGAAGAGTTCCTCCCTTCCACGAATATATAGGAGGACCTAGAGTAGATGCCACCACTGGAAAAGGCATTAATGGACCTAGTGTCAGGAGAGGACAAGAAATCGATAAGTGATGTCTACTTTAAGTTGTGGTTCAGGTAGTTCATGAATTCCCCTCTAGATGGGAAGCTTCCTGTGAGGCCTCCCACTTCCCCAAAGGGGGTCCAACGCAGAAAATAGAACTCATATTGGTGAATCTTGCAGGACATCCAATGAAAGATATGGGGGTTAAGTGTCAGTACCAAGAAGGAACCAGTGGTTAGGTTGGATACATTTATTTCGGAACTCATTTGTGGCTAGATACATTTAGTAAGGGATACAAAAATGGGTGTGAATCCAAGCACGTTTCATGGAATCAATGTTGGATATGGGGGAATAGATCAATATGGGGATCTCAATGTTGGATAAGTTGTACAAAGTACTGTGGAATATCTGTGAGAGGAAGAATCCACATAGGATGTATGGGCCACTCCATCTGTTGTATGGGTGGATAGTAGTGAATATAGGTTCCTATAAATACCCGAACCCCATTTCCCCTCTAGGTTCTGATTTTCAATTGGATATTTTGAATGTGGTGGGGAGTTTCTTCCACATGTTGACCCTTCAGCTAGTGCATAACTGGGTATGGAAGGTGAATGAGTTCAAATTCCTCTCATTCCAATTACCAACAGGTGTGTTCATTGATGATGTCCAGGGAACGTATGAGAACCATTCCTACCTCCTAACCTTTAGGATGGATTCCAAGTGGCAAGGGTTGATTGTGAGCCTCATTGTGATCTGTACACCCCACACTGCTTCATGAGGCTGTTCTAGTGCATCCAGAGGCTAACCCCATAGTTCTATATGGGAATACACCATGAGGACCTTCCATGTGTGATGAGGTAGATGTTACTCATGTTCATATAGGAGGATGTGATGATTTGGAATTATCTACCTCTACCCACAGTAATCTATGTGCTGGTGAAAGAGTATTCCATGATTTGGGAGGTAGCCTACCCAAGGGAGATGTTGAAGGAGAGGACTATATGTGCCAGTGGCGAGGTGCCTCCTCAACCTCGAGGTTGAGGCTGAAAGGTGGTAAGAACATCCCATGGTGGTGGGCCTGCAGTATCTGTGAGACCCTCACCGACTGAGAGTAAGGTGGCAGCGGTGGTCCCAAAGATCTGAGAGGAGAAAAATCAGCCATAAGAGAGGCCACCCAGGGGGTTTCGTAGGATACCCACTCAGGTTCTGAGTAAACGGTTATTCCATATAGACATGTCTAAGGATACTGTCTTCTTGGAGGTGTGGGCCATCTGAAATGTCAACAGACAATTCATCAACCTTTCCCAGATGTGGCACCATATAAACCATCTCGGGATGAATTTTTTTGGGATCGATCAAGCTAGAGCCAGATTTACGATATCTCAGGCATAAAGGGATAAATACATCACCAAGATGGAGAACTTTGTGCACTCTTGGGGTACTCCACGTACAATAAAGGATCAGGTGAAAGTGTTTCTCGATTAAATAGTCCCTTTGCATCTATCTATTGCTAAATTTAGGGAGTTCTTCCCCCTACTGGAAGAATCATAAGGGTCCTCCTGGGGGGAAGAGGTTGGTGGAGGGTTCCCTTTGGAGGATGGTGAGGTCGACAACTTGGACTCAGAGCTATAAGAGTTTGCAGAGGCTCTTGAGGTAAAACTTAAACCATTTTCTTATGATCCTCATTTAGAACTCTTATCCTTTCTCAACTAACAATTGGATTGTACAGAAGGGTGTCATATGCAAAACCCTCTCTCGTGCAATAGTGTGTGTGGCATTGGGATCTGCACCTACGATGATGGTGATTACCGCGACTAGTGGGGCTGAGAAACCTAGGGTGGTTCTCCCAAAGTCATTGGATTTCCCCACCATATATAAATGGCCATGCCTCAGGGTTCTGGTGGAAAAATATTAGGGGAGAGGCTAACTATTTGATCTCTGTAAGTCTTATTCAAATAATTTTCAATTGTTAACCATTGAATCAAGCCAACTGATGTCTGTGTATTCTCACATGAAAAGATCTTTAAATGGAATCTTCTGTATTGGAGAGGATGACTAGGGCCCATAGAACTATATTTCATAGGGGAATACCAGTGGTCATGGAAGCGGATGCCCATAATGACCAAGACACAACACTCTCGATCATATGTGGGACCGTCAGTAGGACCTAACCTAAAATCATAGAGGTGGAATCCAATGATGGGGATCAATAAATTTATATGAGACCTGACCTACCCAACTAGACACCGGATGAGGATCCTACTGATGGGTTCCTAGAGGCATTCCCCATATATGAACCCGCCAACCCCGAGGACCAGGATGAGATGGATTCCAATGAAGATGACAGTAAGTCCATTCATTGACGGTCATGGAAGTTGATCAAGCACTTCATTGGGGAGATCCAATAAGCATAATGTTTGGAGAAAATGGGGATTCTTCATTCCTAGATATGCGACCTATGCGCAAGAGGAGTGGATGCCCAGTGTACTCACATGCTCATCTAAGATTTCATGGCAGAGAAGATATGGGGACATGATCATGACCTTGGCATGGGCTGGTATCGAAGAATGTCCATGAACATCAAGAGACTCTAGAAGGCCATAAATGAGATCCAACAGTCAAGGGAGCAGACGGACGATTATTCTACTTTCCTCAACGAAAAATCTGGTCTCGTATCATGGCTGAAGACCCCGCTAGCAAAGGCTAAGGAATAGATGACGCAATCCTCTGAAGAGAGAAATATCATCTGACCTGATGAGGATCAGGCCTAGATTGAGGTTGATGAACTACACCCCATTTCCATCAAGGAGGATCCAGAGGTTAACATGCAATAGTAGATCATGGATGATACCATATAGAGAGTGTCAGAGCTAGGATGCTCTATTGAAGAGTTCAACCCATCTATGGGAGGGGCCAATCCATAGGGGTTGTAATTTGTGTGAACACATAAACACAATTTATGTTGGTTATAGGCATGAGTACCATTATTTATTTTTGTTTTCTTCATTACCATAATATTTGTGAAATATCTAATGACCAATCCCTAAGATCATGTGGGTCGTGCCTGGTGTGAGAAATAAGGGGGGACCACATTGTTATTCTGCTTGAATATGAGTATCAACCAGGCTTCGGCAATCTAGGGTCTAAAGAACCAATATGGATTTCCAGGAAGAAAGAGAGAGGCTTGACTAGATAATGAAGTTCTCATAATAGTCAAATTTTCATTTTACCAACGTACTCTAGTGCACGAGCAGGGTAATTCCTGGGGAATTAGAATAAATCCGAATAGCGGGGAGTGAAAAATATGAATCAAGATACCAAAAATTCAGAACACTATAGGGATTGCATGACGATGAAGGATAACTATTGACCATGTTCGAAACATAGTATCCCTATTGTGTTAGCCCGAAATAGGGATAAAAATGAGGTCTGGCCACTGACCATGTTCGAAACATTTAAATGTCATCAATTAGTCTTTCGGAACATTATCTCAGGACATTATATGAGCCATAGTCCGAGAATTCGAACTGTTAGGTGGTTCTTTCAAGCATGAAATAGGATGAGGTTCCAAATAAAGGGAATGAAAAGCATGGAGGGTGGAGTGATGGGTTGTTTGAATTGAGTCTAACACTTTTTAAATTACGCCACTGTGATGAAAGAATATTATGTGAGAGCATCGGTCTGATCAAGGATCATAAACATTTCATGAAAAAATTTCTTTAGTGAAAACCTAGAGTGGCTCATTGTTTTATATCATATTAATGAGGACGATAGACTTGTAGCTTAACATCATATATTGGGGATTATGCACATAGTTTTAAGGTCATATTGCCTGGAACAATTATAATAGTTTAAATTCATGTTTCACGGACTGTAGGCTCCTAGTTTAAGGTCATAGAGACTGGACTGTGATCAGGGCCGAGGGGGAAAAAGGGTTAATGACCCTGGGGAAGGGCCCAAGGAAAAATTCCTTAGCATTCTTACGTATCCCATGAGGATGGAAATTGATACATACATAGTTCTTGATTATAGCATGGTTAGACACCAATACTGGTATGGGAAATCATCTTTGGCGAGGAATCTAGCGCATCCCATAATTATCACATGGCATCCTGAACTTGTTCTGGGTAGGGATTTAGTCTAAAGTCATGTTTTGATGACATGGGTACCCCAAAGAAAATGCACAATACAGTACATATCCTGATGTGAATGAGGACTATAAAATTCCACACTATACCATGTGTTCCCAATGGGATTCTTTATACCATCTACCAGAGGTGGCCTCAAATGGGGATGGACCCAAGGAGAAAGTTCTCGGGTATTATTACATACCCCATTAGGATTAAAATAAATCCATAAGTAGTTCTTAAATGGTAGTTTAACATCATAGGTATGAAATGCATGTGTTGTACGGCTGCATCAGTACACATCCTACCAAAACCACTATTCCCATGTGAGTTGTTCTCAATGTGCGAAACAAGGCTTAGTGATGGGACTTTCCTGGTATAGGGCGGCACACATTAGGGGAAATTTAATTCTAGGTGAATGGTATCCTAATATTACTGACCCACCTACTTAATGCGCACAGATTCATGGAGAAGTAAAACTGAGTGTGTTGGAATTAAACTTAAACATAAGCGAGTGGGAAGATATGAATCATGACGCATGATATCTGGATCACAATGGTGGTGGTGTGATGATAAGGGATAATTTTTTACCATGTTCAAAGAAAAACATCTATTTTATGTTATCCTAGAAAGGGGACAGACAAATGAGGGTCGACTGTTGACCATGTTCGAAACACGGGACCTGTCGTAAAATTTCATCAGAGGTCTTTCAGTGCGTTGGCCCACGATGGTAGGTCAGCCAATGTGGCATGATACTAGGCCATAAATTGGGTCCTTTTAGACACATAAGAGGATATATTTCTAAATAAAGGGATCATGAACTGTGGATATGAAACGAGGGAATGTTCATGTGAAATTCCACACTTTGGGCTCTTTGCCACGACGCATTCAAGTACACCGATGAGACGTGTCAGATAGAGGGAGTTGTACCCCTTTCTAAGGAAAAGGGTCTTGGGGATGAAAACTCATTGTTTAAGGTGATAGAGTGGACCATTAGGAAGGAACTTTGTTTAATAGAACGTGCACAGGGTGGCGGAGTAGCCAAACCAGATGCGTAGTTCTCATAATAAGATCTTAGTTTATGGTCATAGAATTGGACTAGGTTGGGAAGAGATAAGAGATACATATGGTGTGGTGATTAAAAAACCCGACTTTAATGAGGATGCAAGAGGTACTCAGCACACCGCATGCTCCCAATAGAGTTCGGGCCAAGGGGCTAGAAAGAGGACGGGATCTGAGATACCTGGGGTTAGACACTAAGACAAAATCTATTGGCATTACTATGTATCCCATGAGGATGGAAATCAAGCCACACGTAGTTCTCATATATGACATAGTATAGTACCAATTCCAGGGGCAATAATATCGTGCAGGTATGGCCCACACACCAAAAAAAGCGGCATTAGATAGATCTTGTTCGTTATTTATAGTGGATGTGTGTTTTTTTTTGTGAATAAAAAAACCTTGGATATAGAATTTGGGAATCGCTACATGAATTAATTCATATGTAGGCCTTGACAAATGGAATGATGGAGAACTGATAACAAAAATGGTGTCCACTTGAGTGAGGATACCACAATGCGATGTCGTTTTTCATCGTGTAGCCAGGATGATAATGAAATAGTATTTGGGTCATATAGCAGGACCAACCCACATGTTTTAACGTTTCACAGCAAAGACGTAACAATTTAAAGTCATGTGGGACCAGGTATTATAGTTTAAGGTCATATGGATTGGACTCATATAGAAGAACGTTGTTTTAGATGGAATGTGCAAGGTGTGATAAAGCATACCTGATGTGAATGAGGACCAGGTCCACACCACACCGTGTGCAACTCCAGAGAAGAAACCGTAGGGCGAGGGGCCGGAACAGATCATATGATATGGTGATGGACCCGAAGACTAAATGTTTGGGTATTCCTACGTATCCCATGAGGATAGTAATCAATCCATACATAGTTATGAGAGTGCAGTTTAACGTCATGCGGGATGAGAGGTAGGGGAGACTAGCTCCTAAAAGGGGAGTACGTGGTGCGGCTATTGAAAACCCAGCGTGAATGAGGAAACAAGCCCACATACACCACACCACACAATCCTATAAAAGTTGGGGACAAAATGATGAACAGAATAGATAATTAGGGGAGCCTAAGTTGGACCCAAAGATGAAATGTCAGGGCATTCCTATGTATCCCATAAATATGGGAATCAATCCATATGTAGTTCTAAAATTGTTGTGTAGTTTGACGTCAAATGACGTGGGTAGATATTATTTTAAGGTCATAGAGCTCAAACCGAAGGAAGTGAGACTCTGCCAAATATGTGTAAACCTTGTCCAAATCCCTAAGCCCATGTGATCCATGCTTGGTGTGGGAAACGAGGGCAGATAAGTTCTTCAAAAAACATGGAATACAGAGAAAGGGGGAAACGATGAAGAGCCTTGAATGACACCTCATCATGGATTCATCCTCTTAATGCGCAAACGTGCACCGAGGGATAACGCCAAGAATGTAGAAATTCCACATGAACTTGTTGGATTGGAAAATGATGTGAATCATGAAAACAATATTTAAGGCTTAATGGAGGTGTCATGATGATAGAGGATGATTATTGATCATGTTCAAAACACAGCATCCATATTGTGTGACCTGAAATATGAGCAATAAATGAGCATCGACCGCTGACCACATTTTCAACGTGGTACTTATGCCAAATTTTCATTCAATATCCTTAGGGACGTTGGCCCAATATGGTAAGAGGGCCTTGGGGCCTAGCATCCATGTCATTTGGGGGTCCCCTCGAATGTGAAAGATAATGAAAGTCCAAATAAAGGAGAATATGAAGCATGAAAATGGCAGAAAACATGTCTATGTAGAATCCAGAACTCTAGGTCTTTAACCGGAGTTCTTCTAGGCATGTTGATGAATTTACAAATAGGGCCAAGGGGGATCAATTTGAGAGAAGACAACTTGAGAAGACGGGTGGTGGAAAGGGGGATGAAGTGCTCTCAAGGGGGAGGTATGTGGCATGGCTATTGCAAAACCGACATGAATGAGGACGTAATCCCATACCACACCACATACCCCATCCCAGAGGACTCAGGAAAGGGGTTAGAGAGATGAGGAGGTTTCTAATAAACAAGTTTGGACCCAAAGACAAAATGTTTGGGCATTCCTATGTATCCCATGAGGATGAGAATCAAGCCACACAATGTTTTGGAAGATTCAGTGCAATTTAATGTCATGCGACAAGGAAGTGGGAAGATCATGGTTTATGGTCATAGAGATCGAACTATAGATGCATAGTTTAATGTCATCTATGAGGTATAGAATGGTGGAAAGGTTGAATCACCATGCATGTCCTTTGGGAGACCACAAAATGAAAACAATGATTGAGGATAACTACTGACCATCTTCGCAACACAGTATATGTACTATGTGACCTAGAATGGAACAAATAATGAGCATCGACCACTGACCATATTCAAAATGTGGGACTTGTATCAAATTGTCATCCAAAATCCTTAGGGACGTTGGGCTAAGATGGTGGGAGGGCCCTGGGGCCTAGCATCCATTCTATTCATGGGGTCCTTCCGGATGTGAAAGATGATGGAAACCCTAAAATATAGGAAGCATAAAGCATGGTGGTACCCATGTAGTTTAACGTCTTATGGTAGGGATGATGGATGAACAAGGGGTATCTCAAGGGGATGTGTGTGATGTGTCAATGATAGCCTAACGTGAATGAGGACATAGATTCCATACCACATTGCACAATCCTCAGTGATAACTTGGGATTGGGTTTGGAAAGGTTGAGGGACCTGAGGCTAGGCCAATGATAGAAATTCTCTACCAGTTTGCAGTTTATCCTAATGTAGGACAAGTGTTGAGTAGTTTTACGTACTTCATCTCATATGGATCATATAGTTTAACGTTGTGTTGTAAGGAAAGCGGTGATCCAAATTTAAGGTCATAGATCTCATACTGTGATTATGTGACCCTTTATACAGTATTGCCTTACCTAATATCCTAAACCCACATGACCAGTCCTCAGTGTGTGAAACATGGAATGGGATCAGGTCCTCCATAGCATATAAGGGTACAACAATGAAGGGAAAAGATTGGGTAGGGTTGATCCCAACTAGACCAACATCCCTGCTCGAGGCACACTAACGTTTTATGGGATATCTAGAAAAAATGAATCACTGCGCCCAATATTTGGGACATATAGGGGTGGTGATAACGATGGAGGATATTTGTCAACCATGTTCAAGACATAGCATCCATATCATGTGACCTGAAATAGTATCTACAAATGAGCATCGAACGCTGAACATATTCACAACGCGGGACTTGTATAGTAGTTTCATTCGAGACCCTCCAAGATGTTGTCTCAAAATGGTAGGTGATCCATAAGGCCGAGCATCTGTGCCTTTTGGGGTCCTTCCAGATGTGAATGTTGATGAAGACCTAAATAAAGGGGATGCATGAAACATGAATATTCCCACATAGTTTAACATCATGTTGTAAGGATGAAAAAATGGAGATCTCTAAGGTGGTGGATACATGGTGTGGTCATGATGAACCCGAAGTAAACGGAGGAATGAAAATATTTCACCACACCATGTGTTTTGAGAAGAATTCAGGCCAATGGACTGGACCCAAGGGGAGATATTGAAGTTTTGGTTTGGGATGAAGGACGAAATGTTTGGGCATTCCTATGTATCCTCTGGGGGCAGGAATCGAGGAATACATAGTTCTGAAAGGGCCATGAAGTTTAACGTCATGCGGTGATGACTTGGGATAATAGAATAACTAGAGTGGTACATGGTGTGGTCATCATAAACCTAACATAAGTGGGAAAAAGAAGTCTACACTACACTATATGTGATCCCCCAAGGAAACTATACCTAGGGGTAGCCAGAGAGAAGAATTTGGGGGCCATACTCTAAGAAAAAGTACCTGAGTGTTCCTATGTATATTATGAGGATGGGAATCAAGAAATACATAGTTCTTGAAATTTTTTCTAGTTTAAAGTCATGAAGAGAGTACAGGAGGATATCTTAGTCTATGATCATAGAGATCAAACCATTTTGCAATTTATTGTCATGTGGGATGAGTGCTGGGTAGTTTTACATCCTTAATCGTAGACGGATCATGCATTTTAACAATATGCGGTGAAGGTGTAATAGTTTAGAGTCATGTGGGACTGTGTCTTACTCAAGCAAAGTACTTCTTGATGAATTTGGAATTTTTGGGAGGATTTATACGCTCACCATCCATGGTAAATAGGGAGTATGTGCTATTGGGGTCAACCTTGTTAATGATGTATGGTCCTTCCCATTTGGGCTCCAATATGGGTGGTTTCCTACTGGGTATCATTTTCATTCTTAGGGCCAATATCATGTCACCTTATAAGAAAGAGAAGATGAAAACTTTCTTGTTGAAAGCTCTGGCTATCTTCTTCTGATGCCTCTCCAGATTGTGAAGGGCACAAAGCCTATTCTCATCATCTTCTTCGAGTTCATCCAAAAACAATTTCAGCTACCTTATCTGGTGTCTACTGATCATAGACAACTGTGTGTAATGAAGGAAATTGAATCTCGATGGGAAGGACTACCTCTGTTCCGTACACTAGGGAATATGGGGTCACCTAAGTAGAATTATGAGTCATTATATGATAAGCCCAGAGAGTGTTGGGGATTTTATCCAGCCAACTCTTTTTGTTCTAACCAACTATATTCTGAAAAATATTATATAGGGTTTTGTTGAATGCCTCGATCTTCCCATTTTCATGAGCATGATAGTTGGAGGTATGGTTACAACAGATGTTGTACTTGGCATACAACTTCTTCAGTTCGGCTACTCGAAAGTTGGAACTATTATCAATGTGGATGGCATGAGGGACTTTGAATTGGTAGATGATATTGAAGCTTAAAATTCAAAAATAGAATGGTCATTGACATCCTTGAGAGAAACTGCCTCTTCCCACTTGGAAAAGAAATCAGTATCGGTTAGGATGAACCTGAACTAGAGAGCTATTGCTAGTGGATAGGGCCCCACAACATCGAGTCCGCAGACCATGAAGGGACGAGGTTAATTAGTAGTGTAGAGAGTTTATGGCGGCTGATACATAAAATTAGCATGTATTTGGCACATATAGAACCTCTTGGAAAACCCAATACATTCATAGATCATGGCGGGCCAAAAATAACCCAATCTCTGGATCTAGTGCGAGAGTTTTGGACCTATTTGATGAGCCCTGTAGGAACCGGTATGGACCTCTTGCATGACCTGGGAAATCTCACCTCTAAATTCATTATAGGAGAATCCCATCAACCTCGTTCATGTAGAGGATTTTCTCAAGGTTGGGACCACTCTATAGGGGGAACTTCCATGTGTACCATCGAATTCACTCATGCTCATCTTAGCCTGTTGGGATATTACTGTGTTGGAGATACTCAATATAGGGGGTCCTCTAGTTAGAAGCCACTTCCAACACCGTAGTAGGGGGCCTGGGGGTCCTGACATGGAGGTACCAACAGTAAGGTGGATTACCTTCAGGCTATCATCATCACCCAGAGTAACGGGAGTGATGAATCTCTTATGCGTTACATGAATAATCAAATCATCCTGATCAGGTTCTGCAAGAGATGCATCCAAGCTAGCCAAGGTGTCGGCTCGATCGTTCTGTGAACAAGGGACATGAGTAAATTCTTGCCGAGATGGGAACTAGTCCATCAGCTGGAGGGTATGTTCTTACAGTGGTACAAGCTCTGGCTTCCAAATGACATAGTCACTGTTGATCTGCTTGATGACTAGCTCGGAGTCCCCTTTCACATGAAAGTGGGGAATGCCAATCTTGAGGGCCATCTAGAGACCAGTAATGATGGCCTGGTACTCTGCCTCATTGTTGGTACAGGCTTCTGACAACATTAATGAATATGGAGAAATAGTGTGTGCTAGCGTGATGAAGATGATATTGATTCACACTCTATTGAGTCTAGAATCATTGTGTCTTCAACCGATAAGGCTTTGATAAGCACTATCTAAGTGCATTTGTCAATATGGAATGGCTTGATCTACTGATAGGATTTCCTCGTCTAGAAAATCATGATCCAGAGACTGGTCTGTGGGAGATGTATGGGTAGCAAAAATTTATACCAATTTCTATCCCTTGAAATTCTTTTGGGGGCAAAACTTGATGTCGAACTACTGGAGGATCACTACCCAACAAGCTAGACGACCTTTCAACATGGGGTGGATTATAATGTACTTCATTAGATCCACTCGGGACACTAACTATATCACATAGTGCTACAGGTGGTGTTGCAATTTATACACTGTGAATACCAATGCAAGGTAGATATTCTTGATAGAGGAGTATCTGGTCTCGGTATTGAGGAGCATGTGGCTGAGATAGTATAAACTATTCTATGTTCCCACATTGTTCATCTGGGAAACAAGGGCACTGAGAGATCATTCCAGAGTGGTCAGATAAAGGACCATTGGATTTCCAAAAATGGGTTCAATCAGAACCAGAGGCTGTAATAGGTACTGCTTGATCTCCTCAAAATCAGTCTAAGACTCATCATCCCAATGATAATAAACACCTTTCTTCATGATATAGGAAAATGGCTTACAATAATCAGATATATTTTCAATGAATCGTAATATGTTGGATAAGTGGCCTTGAAAGCCCTGAAGCTCCTGAATGTTTCTTGGAGTAGACATATACTGGATGTCCTTTTTCTTCTTTTGATCAATCTTGATGCCTCTATATCTGACAATGAAGTTGAGAAACATTCCATAGGTGACCCTGAAAGCACGCTTCAAGGATTTCATCTTTAGATGGTGGGATCGAAGGAAGCTGATCAATTTCTTGATATCTTTGAGATGGTCCTAGAGCTAGTGAGATTTTACCACCAGGTCTTCCATGTAGAATTCCACCAATTTTCTGAGTATCATCTTAAATATGTGATGCATAGAATACTGATAGGTGGCTCTTTCATTCTTTAGACTGAAGGGCATTACCTAGTAGCATAAAGTTCCTTGTCGTTCCCTAAAGGTTGTTGACTCTTCATACTCGGGGGGACATTCAAATTTGGTTATACCTGGAATATCCATCCATGAAAGAGAGATCATGTAGCCCCATAGTGACATCAATCAACAGTTCTGTCACAGGAAGGGGAAGGTCATCATTTAGATAGCGACAGTTGAGGTCCTCGAAGTTGATGTAGACTCTGATTTGTCAGTTCTTCTTCTTGAAAGGCACAATGTTATCCAACAATCTAGGGTACTAGACCTCCTTGATGAATTTTTCCCAAATGAGCTTATTTAACTCGGCATCAACTATGGCACCATGAGAAGGGTGTATCTTCCTGGGAGGTTTCTTGAACCTGTGGTTATTTTTTGGAAGATTAAGGTGGCGGATGGTGATGTAAGGATCTAGTCCTGACATCTCATCATAAGTCTAAGAATACACATCACTATGTTTCTTTAAGAAGTCCACATATCGTTGTTACTATTCAATAGGCATAGCGGAACTAATCAAGGTTGGTTTTGGATCTATCTTGTTATCAAGGTTCACTTGTGCCAATTCATAGACTATGGTGGAGACACCCTCTTCAAATGTGGGAGGAGAATCCTCCAAATCCTCTTCATCACTCATAGAGGAGGGATCCTTGGAGGGAGGTGATTCTTCTGAGTCGACAGATCTCGATAGGAAACTAGCGCCAGCATGATTAGTGGTGGACACCACATCAGGGAGCTCCTCTACTGTCGAAACCATGGTGATGAAGGTTGTCAATCCGATCTCATCCTGCTTTCAGCCTAAGGGGCCATGTATTATGGTATCAAAGTAATAGTGAGGCGTTATCTTGAGCTAGTTTATCCCAGACTTGAAAAATAAGAAAGTATGTTGTATTTTCATTGCTATGGGAAAGACATCCAAATACTTTATGGGAGTAGGGGGCTCTGGGATCACCTGAGATAGATTCATATAGAAATATGAGGTGATATTCCTGCATCCCTTAGACTTGGTAATGTGCTCCCCCATCAATCCAGAAATGAAAAATAATTTCCACAAATCTAGATTTGTGGCCTCCAATCAGTGTATCTAGAAAATGTAGGCATTATCCAGGTCTGTTCATGGGTCATTCACAGCCATAGTGTGCTCAACCTCATTAGCCTGAATCTTCTTGTCCTTGAACTTATAATAGTTGGCATACGGTTAGCAGAATTCAAAAGAGGAAAAGGGATATGAATCACCTTGAAGTATGCCTAATAGACCATTAAAGGTGTACTTAAGGCATTATAAAAACAAATAAGGGACCATCGCATGTAGGTGGAGCTATGGCTTACCCATCAATGCATTGTAGTAGGTATTCTCTGAGACAACCATAACTCGTTCTAGAAACCAGGCCACCGAACTGGGTCTTTAGGTGGATCTTTCCAATCGATTTATGTTATTTCCTATAATTACCTTAAATCTTTAGGTAAGAGGGACTCATATCATCCTTATAAAACCCCATATTTCAGAGTGTCCAGGTCAGGATAAGGTTAATCATGGAGCCTATATCGACAAGACAATGGCGAACCTCCACGCTGTTGAAATGGCCAGTAATGTACAGTGGGCGGATATGCCCTTATATGGGAGAACCTTCATCTTCTCCCGAGAAAGAGATATTGTCTTGACATTCATCATGCCCAACTGCCTCATCATGGAAGGCTTATGTGGATACTATCCCAATCTCAATCTATAGGGGGCTTCTTAAAGCCTTTGAAAGGGATTCACACATATCGGCTGATAAGAGAAGATTCTTAAGGATAGAGAGCCTTGTAGGAATGCTAGAAAGATTCTTAATAATAACATACTTCCATTCCAAGCTTAAACTTCTACTTAGAGGAGGTCGTTCTGTGTAAGGAGGTATGACGGGCCCTATTGGCTGAACTAGAGGCTGACTGGTGCGAAGAATATCATGTTGCTCACAAGTCAAAACTCATGGAGTGACTACCGGATGAGGGCTAGATGACTGAGGCCGATCTATAAGAAAACATGGATTATTTTAGCACGATCATGGTGGATTCTCATGATCAAGTAACACAAACAGTGGTGGACGCCGATCTGGTGAAATAAGATGGGAAGGCTGTGCATGCTAAGATCTGTGTTGGGCCTATTTTTTGGTTTTTGTGGCATTCACAGCTTGGCTGGAGGCACTGACCAATGCATCCTGGAAACTCATGTAACCATTTCTCTGTCAACATTAGCATCAGCTGGGGATGTTGGGAGGATCTTTTTGGCACTCCTCATCATCTGGAATCATGTAGGGATTTACCAGCTCCACTGTGTTAACCGAAGTGTACCCTTGATCATCACATGAAGAATCCTCCATCACTAGGTGGATTCTGGGATCATTATCCATCTTTGGGAAGATTAAATCACGGATAGTATAGGATGATGATGGCATCGGTTGGGGACTTTTTTTCCCTTACGTTGTTGATTCTTGCCTTTCTAGGGAGAGGAAGGATGAGACATCAACGTAGAAGCAGCGGTTGTGGGTGACGCGGTGGCTTCTAAAAGCTTGGGTCAATTCAGATGTACACAGATAATACTATGAGTGTGGTCAATTTTCTTACGATCCATCCAGTCATCATATTTTTGAGTGTCGTGATTAAGAACTTGCTTCCACTCAACTTCGTTGTCACTGTCGCTGTCAGGATGTATGAATACACATTCCACCTATGTCGGGGTTGGATCTAATACGAATATGTTTTTATCAACTTGGTCTTGGATATAGTCTTTAAATACATTGTAATGCTTTAGGTTTTCCCCAGGATTCAGTGATAAGGGCAGTAATTGGGATGATCAGTGAGCTCTTCCTCTTCAGGCCTCCTATATTCCAGTAACTGTAGAATTCCATGTTCTAAGGCACTTCAAAAATAACTAGGCACCCAAACCTCATTAAATGATGACGTAGAGTTATTCCTATTTGGGAAGGGGGCTCTAGGAGCCTGGACCTAATGAGGGACCTGAGGAGCCTATCAAGGAGGTGAAACTTGGTTATCTCATTGAGGTGGTGGTGGCGTGTTACGCAGGGGAACCTGATGATTCTGAGGCGGGCAATGTTGGGATAATGGTTGCACCTGAGGTGGCGGGTCTTAGCAAGGATATGGAGGTGGAGTCACTATTTATAACACCAGCTTCCTAGGGGGGGCTCTATTTGAGATGCCATGGTGGGTATGGCCTTAGCAGCTCTTCTCGCAGGAACTATAGAAGGCAACATACATGTCTGCTTGGTCTACTACAAAGCTTCCTCTAGATACTGGGATTTTTCAGAGAAATCCCAAAATCCCCCTTGATAGTTTTTCGGGATGAGAGAGGGGACCAGTTCAATTTTGACATTTCCCACACACATTTTCAGCAGCTATTCCTAGGTCAGTAGGCATATTGAGGGAGTATGGGAGGCCTTTCCACTAGGTGAAAATGTCTGTAATGCGCTTGTCAGGCCTTTACTTGCACTTGAATAGGTATGAAATACTCGTCTTCTGGGTGGTAAAGATGAAATGGTAAAGAAAATTCCTACAAAGATCCTCCCAACTAGCTACTAACCCAATGGGTAACTGGTTATTCCAGACAAACACGGTCCCTTCCAATGTTTGTATGGAACATCAGAGTTCAGCAACTTCCTACTGCACTGGAGTTCCTATCATGGGTCCACACCTTGAGATAAAGTGGGCTAGATGATGCTGAAGATCGTTCATCCCATTAAAGGGGTAAAAGTAAGGGTTTTCAAAACTAGGGTTGCTAGCATATCATCCACCTATGCTAGATATGGCTTGCTTTCATGAAAAATTTCCACCTATCAAGTTTCCAAAGCCTCGAGGTGGGAAATGAGCACAAACATTAGATCATCTGGGTTGGGATTCTTATCTTGGAGAGGATACCTGACCACCAGTGTGTTGGCAGGCTCTTCAACATGATAATAAATCCCGACGGCTCATGGAGAATCATGAGGGATGATCTAAGGGACTACCAAGGGAAAAAACCTATGGAGTGGCTGAGGGAACCTGAGCTAGGTCCTGATGAGGGATTTCATGCCATTCAGGTGGATTTGGTGAGTTGTATCACACCCTACTTCCATAAACTCTAGATTTAGCCCTGTCTATTTCAGCAGGATGGTTATGGTCACACTGAGGTAACTGGCTAGGGGGAGTGTGTACCAACCCCTACTTCCCCGGTTGAGGGTTAAATAGTCTGGTCACTACTCTGTTACACTTTCAATGAGGAGTTCATTGACCATCTTTTTATTTTCCTTGAGTTGTTGATGCAACATAGGCTTTTTTGGGGTCATCTTCCATCTTCTGCACTGATCCATATAGGTTAGAGGGTTTGACGTCCCCAAGATGATCTTTTCTCTTATTGGGATTCTGACCAAGGGCTAATGACTCAGTAGGTACGAGAAGACCCAGTAAATTTCATTGCTAAAAAGTAACCCTTCCAAGTGGATCCAATAGGTCTGGCACCCCCCCCCCCAAGAGGGTACGGTCTCTTCAAAGAGCTCTATCTCGTTCTCTCACTCTTATAGGTCGGCCATGTTAACTGCGACTATACCTAAATGCATATCGTCAAAATTGCATGAAAAGTTTGGATGGCACTAGATAGAACTTAAATGAAGGGACACATACTTTCTCCAACCATGGATTTGAATGTGGGGGTAATCCTCCTTGATAATTCAGTGGAGAACTTTAAATCTCTGAACGCATCATTTTTGGAGGGTCCGATGGAGACCGGGAAATTCTGGGCATTGATCCACAGGGAGCATATCCATGTCAAACATATGTCATTGCAGGCCAATATCTTTAAAGTGCTTCTAACTTTTGGGGTAAGCCACTTGTTGATGACGGAGACAGAAGCGTGTTTCCTAGAGGGTGTGGCGAAAACACACGACCTCCTCCTGGGTAAGCAATTCTGGCACACTGAAGTTTGTGGTTGAAACTGGCGAGAACATCTCAAGGAAAAGGTCGGCTGAAAGGATGTCCCACAGGCTCCTCAGCACAGACTCAGGATCTAGCCCTTGGTCACCCCATTCATCGACTAGGGGCAGATGAGGAACCAGTAATGACACTAAAGTGGAGTGTCGAGATAGTAAATTGGCTGAGGTAGAATATAGTGAGTGAGTTGACAAACTGTTTCATATTGGGATGTCCTCTGAAGAATGCAATGAATGTGCCATCACATCTCGGTAAGATAAACTAGTGACTACAGCTTCCCGCACAGGGGATACGGTTACTGAAAGTGGGTCATGTTGTTTCTCATCATTTATTGGTCCCCAGAATAACTCTTTGTGATCTCTAGTTGAGGTAGATAATGATCATGTTGATGATTGGGATTATTTCACATCCAGACCCTATAAAGAGGCCAAATCTTCTTCCTCTTGGATGTATCTTCAGAGGGAGGCAGAGATCTAATAGACCTATTTTTCTGAAAGAATGTGGATTATACTCCTTGTTTCTACCTGGTCCCCCAACACAAATGATTTGGTTGAGGCTTCCATTTATGAATTTTGTTCCACCTCAGAATCTGAAAAAGCAGACAAGTTTAATCGTGGTCTAAAGCTTCTTAGTGTTCTTCTTCTAGAATTAGTGACCCACCCTCCTAGCCTGGGATGGTTCTTTTGGATATGGTAGATTTTTAGCATGAGGATGACCTTTGTCCGAACTAGTGTTGGGGAAGAGATGACTTCCGCCTGGGTGAGCTGGGGTGCGGGGAGTACCCGGAAAAATGTTAAAGGAAACACAAGGAGGGACTCTATGTCTGCTAGCTGGCACAGAGAGATAATCCACGAGAGAATTGTTGGATCGAGTAGGACCTCTTCTAGATCCGGTGGCAGTAGGGGTAGTACTTTCATGTTTGTTTCCCATAGTAGTGACGGTGTGAGGGGGCCTTCATACTGGTCAAACTGAACACGGGGAACACCTCTGCATTGGATGCCAATAAAGTGAGATAGAATTATGCTTATCTGATAACCAAGATGAGGATTACCTTCATCAGATGCAGTAAGAATATGAGGAAGACCCCCACACTTGTGGTTGACCGAGTGAGGAGGATCTTCACGTCATCAACCTATGACTGGTGGAATGACTCTATAACTGGGATCTATGGTGCGAAAGAAACTTTTGTGTTGGATGTCACATCGTAGGGGAGGTCCTTTTCTCAGACTAGTGGTGGCATTGGGAGGACCTCCATGCCGAGCTTGGGAGTGGGGAGGAACCGCGCTCACATTGGTACTTGTGTGGGGAGGACCTTCGTGCAGGATGTCATCATCGCAGGTCATCCCACAACGGGCATTGCCTATGTCGGCGACCAAGAGAGGCATCCCACCCAATCTATGGGATGGCTAGGGAATAGATCTAGGTTAGGCATATGAATTCCCATGTTCAATATAAATATGACATCGATCATATGTGTCAGCGGTGGTGCGGGTAGCAACATCTATTGATGATGATGCTCTCTGGCGTGCGCCCTTCTCATTTTTCACCGGACGTTGGCATCAGGTTAACCAGACTAGGGTCGGGGGGTGCAGGTGTATAACTCACTTTCCCCTTAGCCTATGGGACTAGATGGTGGCACTAACGTGACCTAGTTGGAGCCCTCCTTGGCAGCCCCCAGGATGGGATCATTGTTATGCTGGCCCGGACATCCCTCACATCATTGGCGTAAGGGACCGATTCGTCAAAGCGCTTTGGTTAGAGGCTCTCGAAATGGTTTTAGGTTGGATTGGGGAGTAGTGGCTCTATGTGAGGACCTTGGGGGGAAGTGGAAATGGAAAGGCACAGATTACTCTAGGTCATTTTGGACCTTATCCCATGTTGGGATAATCCCTTCCTTATCATA
The DNA here is from genome assembly GCA_963277665.1 of Viscum album. Taxonomy (NCBI): domain Eukaryota; kingdom Viridiplantae; phylum Streptophyta; class Magnoliopsida; order Santalales; family Viscaceae; genus Viscum; species Viscum album. The sequence goes on from CAUJRU010000038.1 coordinate 2,974,883, forward strand.
TTGTTGAACGAGGTCATTGATCACCCTCCTCTAAATGAGTTCAGGTGGTAAGATAGGTTATGGACACCTAGATTCCATGGATGTGGAGACTATTTCATAAGATAGGTGTCACGAACCAGGCCGGGCCGCCATCCGACCCGGTGCCCGACCCGGTCCGCAGCAAGGCCCGAAGGGCGTTCCCGATCCCCACGGGCTGGCACAAGTGCCCGGGTATCAAGAGTAACCTGTGGGAACGGTTTACCCGAAAAGTATACACAAACACTAACAAGATAATAAAATGAAACTAGGAAAATTGACAACCAACGAGACCATTGAACTGAAATCAAATTTAAAGGTTTACAATTAGATCCAACATCCCAAAAATAAACGACAAAAAAAGAGACCAAAACTCTAACTCAAACCTCCAAGCGACAAGAGTGGTGTAGCATCCGCACGCCACAACACCAACCTGCACGAGAAGACCATCAACGACCAGAACCACCATCGTTGAGAACGACGCATAACCTGGAATACAAAAGAAACAAGAATATACATACACCCAAGGGTGTATGTAGGGTGTGAGCTACATGCCCAGTAGGATGCCACCGAGAATAAGTTCCATGCCATAACATCAAAAGACAATTTAAAGTGCTTATTCAAATTTCTACGTTCAAAATTCTTTTGAAGAAAAGATTTTCAAACCAAAAGCCAAAGGAAAACACTGGAAACACAAAAAAACTCATTTCATAGACACAATTTTAAAGGGAAAGAGAAAAGTTCATTATGGGCACACACACACTCTCTCTCTCTCTCACACACACACACTCACACACACATACACACACATACACACACACACACACACACACACACACGCTAACACCCAAATGGTCCTCTATAAGCCGACGAAAGGCACCATGCCATAGATGGTAGAGCACTATAGGTAAAACCCCTAAGGATCATCTAGGTCGAGTGGGACCCTAGAAACCTCGTGTCTCGGTGAAACGTGGCTTAGAAGGCCACGACCCTCAGAAAACGTGGCTTAGAAGGCCATGACCCTCAGAACACGTGGCTTAGAAGGCCACGGCCCTCAGATATCATGTTTAGTTAGTGTTGCAATCGTCAATCTAGCTAAGTGAAACAGGGACGATACCCATCCGGTTCACTAGCGCACTAGTTCTAGTTTGCCCACCTAGATACCCAAGGTTTTTCCATGTGCTAAAACAAGTTTTACATTCACATAGTATATTTCTTTCTCATTTTGCAGACCAAACAAGATATTGCATACAAAAGTCACCATTTTTATACCAAAGAACTATTTCAAAGACACACGCACACGGCATGTCTCGTTTTATAAAAAAAATACACCACTTTAAAAGTGAAAACATATTAAAATCATATAAAGAACCATTTTAGCATCATATAAATACACCAACAAATCATTTGAGTTATTATTGAAATCATTTCCAGAAAAGACAAGAATACCTTACACCAAAAACAGCATGATTTTATATAGAGGCGTCACTTTAAAACTTGATACACGAGGTAACCATGTAAAAACTTGTTTTCCATTATTAAAACAATTTTTCATTTTAACTTCAAAGGTACAAAATAAAGAAAACACACCAAAAGTGATTCATATACTTTGAAAATGTCTATTTAAATACACAAACACCTAAAGGGACTTGAAAACACCTTTCAAAACAAACCATTACGAAATAAATTTCACAAATCAACCCTTTCAAAACCTCTTTGGTACTCTATAAACAATTATTAAACACTTCTAAAATTTACCACAACCGAATCTAAAGGAAAAACATGACAATTTCTAAAGACAGGTGCAATTTTCATCACGCACGCATGTTACACCATTTTTAAAATGCATTTCGCAAAACCTCTATAACTCTACCAAAACATTATAAACATAATTCACATCTTGCAACTACACCATAGAACATATTAAGTTAAACTAAACAAACAAATTAAATTATCTAAATGATGTAAAGACATGGAACCACCTACCTCAAATAGGAACAGAAAAATGACACGGCGCAAGACCCCAGTTGCGCAATGATCGCACCGTATCGAGCTGTCAAACAGGTCCTAAAACAGCAGACCGTTAAATAGGTTCAATAATAATGTTAACATAATAGTAATATTAATAATAATAACAAAAATAATAGTAGTTATATCAATAACATAATAATAATAATACCATAATAATAATAATCATAGTAATCTTAATAATAATAATATTTTAATAATAATAATAACAATACAATAATATAATAATAATAATAATAACATAATCATAATAATAATGATAATAAAATAATAATAAAAATAATAACATAATAATAAAAATAATAACATAATAATATTATCATGATAATAATAATAATAATAATAACATTGATATAGTAATAAAAATAACATAAGAATAATGTAATAATAGTAACAATAATAATATAATAATAAAATTGTTATTGACATAATAATAATAACATAATAATGATTATATTAATGATATAATAATAATATTAACATATTAATAATAACAATGCTATAATAATAATAATGATCACATAAATCATAATTTTATAATAGAATGTTAATAACATATTAAATAAAATGAAATAGCAGAATAAATTAAAATAAATAAAAAAAACTGACCTGCGCGGCGGAGCGGAGGAAGGAGAAAGAAAAAACAGAAGAAGAAGAGAAGAAGAAGAAGAAGAGAAGAAGAAGAAGAAGGAGAGGGGGGCGCGGAGGCGTGGCGGAGGCGCGGTGCGGTGTGGCTGGTCCGCTGCGGGTGCAACAGGGGCACAGCAAATCAGCCCGAGGCGGAGGCGTGGGGACGCGGGTCTGTCGTGGGTGCAGCAGGGGAGCGGCGGGGTTGGAGGAGGAAGAAGGCGTGGCCGATGCGGTTCTGGCGTGGGTGCAGTAGGGGAGTGGCGAGGTCGGAGGAGGAAGAAGGCGTGGGGAGGGGTGCGCCGTGGATGGAGGAGAAAACGAGAAAGAATGAAAACGTGGGGAGGAAGGAAAAGAGAAAAAAAGAAGGAGGAAAAAAAAGAAAAAAGAAAATAAAAAAAATGGGAGTGGGGGGGGGGGGTGGCGGCGGCGACTAGGGTTTCTAGGGGGGAATTAACAAAAAGAAATAAATTTACGATATTAATGTAATAATAATAATAATGATAATAATAATAATAATAATAATAATAATATCGATAGTAAGAATAATAATAATAACATAATAATCAATAAAAATAATAATAATATTAGCAATAATAATAATAATAATAACATCATAATAATAATAATAAAAAGAAAATAATAAGATTGTTATTTATAATAATATTATCAAATTAAAACCATGAGAATAGTAATATTATTATCATCAAAACACAATATATTAAATCAACTCATTCCCATCATCCTTTTCCACACCTTAATTTTATTTCGTTATCATTATTAATTCATTTGTTTAATTAGTTGACCAACGAGCAGGGTCATAAGACAGACCTGGCGAAGCCGCACGGCTTCTCAATTATGCTTCACTCGTGCATCGCATGATGACAAGCCCTGAAGAAGGAAAAAAACTCGTTTAATTATATATTTATTTATTATTAATTCCTTTTATTTATTTGTTTTCACATTGGGCAAGCAAGCGGTGAACTGGGCGGGGCCGTGCGGCAACCCAAGAGAGGCCGCGCAACTTCGACCGCGTTGCTCTAGACACAAACAAGACCAAAACACAAAGAACTCGAAAACTTAAGTCAGGTTTCGACCTGAACTACCCGATGCAAAGAAAAATAATAAAATAAATAAATTAGAAAAGGCAGGTGTGACAGTTATCCCCACCATAAAGCTTTCCATCCCCGGAAAGCCACAACCAGAACCAAACCCCACAGTAGAAAACCACACTCCCTTAAGGTTCAAAGAGGATCCCCACAAACACCAAGCAAAGCGGGGGAAAAGTATCGTGCTCAGAGAAAGTGACTCAAATCCAACTTCGAGAAACTCATATAAAGATTTTCCGATATGTGTCGCCCGCCCCGAAGAGCTAGAACGCCTCCAGTTGATTGTTTTAGAAAACGAACTCTTGAACCCATAGAAACCAACTTTACAACCCGAAACACCTCAAGCACTATAAAATGAAAACCACACCATTTGGCTAGAAAGAACAACAAGGTCATAACACGTCCACAGAACACTCTTATCACTTATCACCAATCCATTTTTAAAAACATAAGCAATAGATCAACATGGGGAGGCCCGAGGGGCTCTCCACCATTTGGAACTTACTGACGCTCGAGACGAGACTGGAAAACTGACACAGGGAGGTTTGAGCGGACTCCCTTCCATTAAAGAAAAGTCCAGCACTGATTCATTCTCGAGGCATTTGTGCGAGACCCAATGTGTGTCTCCCCACCATTAAGAACATACCAACGCCCAAGACGAGACTAGAAGACCAACATGGGAAGGTCCGGGCGGACTCCCCACCATTAAGGAAAGGCCAACACCGATTTATTCTAGAGACCTTTGTGTGATACTCATCGTGGATCTCGCCGCCATTAGAACGAACAGAGGATACAGAACTTTGAAAAAAAAATCTCGATGGTGACCAAACACCCCACCACAATGGGCGGGGAGGGAGGGGCCTGACTACCGGGCGTCAAAAGCATGACCCAAGACAAACCAGCATTTCCACATTCCTGGATGATCATTACTCAGATTTGAGACAGATTTACTCAATAAACTCTTATAAGGACCACTAAAGCAATTATATCTATTGGAACGTGACCCCCAAGACTTTAATGCACGAGACAAACATTCTTCCACATGGTCACGAAAACCTTATGCAACCAGACGACTCATTCGGAGCGGAACAACCATAGAAAACAATTTATGTTGCTTTCACTCTCGACACCGATGACAGAAATTAGGTTGGGGTCCCGTACACTCCCGGGGTTCCTGAACATGCGCCAGCTTCACTCCGAGGCCTATGGCTGGAGCCCTGATGTTTGAAGCATCCCCTGCCTCGTAGTCAGGTATTGAGGACGCCCGTTCGAAGCTTCTCTTTTTGGTGTCACACGCAACCTCACTGCAACTGAGACGACACCAGAAACACAACACATTACAGCATCTGACTGATCATACGTGGAACATTCACCAACACCAGAGTTGAAATGGTGCATGCGCGTCCCACTTTGTCATGCTAAATGAGAACACGACACCACCAATCATCACCTGAACATGACTGTTGCTATTGAGAGGAACGTTACGCTGAGAAAGACCTTAAACCGCATCTTAAACAACACGTGATTCCTGTGAACGACCATATCAGCCTCATACGACTGGGTCTGCCAAACTAGTAGTCTAACATGAACCTTTTCTTAAATGAGGCAAACCAAAGACCAGAGGTCATTTAATACAATAGACCGCACCGACAACTTCGGGTTGCTTCGACCTTTTCCCCACCGGAGTCTCCTTTACCACTTCCAAACAACCGTTGACTATCAAAGGGACCTCAAGCTGCAATACATCACCAAACATGACTCTTGCAGCTAATGAAAGTACTACAAAGCCCTTTAAGACACTGGTCAACACTAATAATTTTGAACCGCCTTCACCCTTCCTCGCTAGATTTCCTTTCGTTGTTTCCAGGGAAACCTTCAAATATGACAACGTCAAAACTCATACCCCAATGAATCGAACAACTCAAACGACCAAAACTCCCTTCAACTCCCCTCGCATCTATCATCCCATTGCGAGAGGATCCACTTAGTTGCAAAAAGGAGAGGTGAGTTCCATTCTAGAATTCAAGAAGATATTCCTCTGATCAACTGGAGGGTCGGCCAATGGCGAATTTCCCGTGGCCACACTTTAATCACATGTAAACACTTTATGGGGGGCGTACACTACTCAAGAAAGAAAAACATGGACCAAAATCAAACTAGTCCAATGATCAAGACATACCACAAGAAAACACCAAATGTGCAGGGGAAACCACTACAAAGGCTCCCCGGTGCACTTTTCAAAAGAATTAACTAGGTACCCGCTTGCATACCAACTTACAAATAAGAACTCAAACTCGGGACACAAACCATTCAGAAAGAATACTCAGATCAAAACACCACACATCCAACATCTCAAAAACACAAGGACACGCCACACAAACACCATTTACCAAATTTTTCCATTAACAAAACATTTGAAAATAAGCAAACCCAGTGGGTTACACAAACACCAATGGCGTCCCGTGAGCCTCGCACATGCATGTTCTCATGCCGCACTGGCACCCACCTCATGTCCATCCAGGAACTCATCCGCTCGTGCCATTAACCATTTCCCTTTTCCCATATACACTCATAAATGTGGTTTCCCTCGAGAACACCAATGATACCATTCCATTTTTCAGAACCAAAACATCCAACCCACACCTTCCAAAACTCACACACAATTTCATTTTTAAAGCGCTTAATTTGAAAACATTCTCTAGGATCAAAACATTTTTACTTAAAAACCAAATTCTCACGAATCCAAATCAAAGAGACGAGAAATGACGCAAGAGAAAACTTGTGTCAGCGGGTGACTGGAACGTATGGTTGGCGACCATACACCAGTCATGCCACTGCCATGGAGGGTATTCTAGGACAGCGTCCCCGGCTCCACATGGCTTGCCAGACCCTGCGATCTCGCTAGGACCAATGACCTTACCCCTTTTCATTTTCCTTAGACAAGGTTAACCGCAAGGACCAAAAAAATTCAGACAAACCTCAACATACTTTGGTAACTTGAGTCCCGCCACGAGGTGTGCTGGCCAGGCACCTTACTCATAGCCAGGACGTCGAGTCCCGACAAATTTAACTCAAGTCTACCATGAATCTATCCCAAAAGAAAACAACCCAAGAGAGAAAACCTTTCCCTCTGATACCATTTTGTCATGAACCAGGTCGGGCCGCCATCCGACCCGGTGCCCGACCAGGTCCGCGGCAAGGCCCGAAGGGCGTTCCCGATCCCCACGGGCTGGCACAAGTGCCCGGGTATCAAGAGTAACCTGTGGGATAGGTTTACTCGAAAAGTATACACAAACACTAACAAGATAATAAAATGAAACTAGGAAAATTGACAACCAATGAGGCCATTGAACTGAAATCAAGTTTAAAGGTTTACAATTAGAGCCAACATCCCAAAAATAAATGACAACAAAAGAGACCAAAACTCTAACTCAAACCTCCAAGCGACAAGAGTGGTGTAGCATCTGCACGCCACAACACCAACCTGCACGAGAAGACCATCAATGACCAGAACCACCATCGCTGAGCACGACGCATAACCTGGAATACACAAGAAACAAGAATCTACATACACCCAAGGGTGTATGTAGGGTGTGAGCTACAGGCCCAGTAGGATGCCACTGAGAATAAGTTCCATTCCATAACATCAAAAGACAATTTAAAGTGCTTATTCAAATTTATACGTTCAAAATTCTTTTGAAGAAAAGATTTGCAAACCAAAAGCCAAAGGAAAACACTGGAAACACAAAAAAACTCATTTCATAGACACAATTTTAAAGGGCAAGAGAAAAGTTCATTATGGGCACACACACACACACACTCTCTCACACACACACACACACACACTCACACACACATACACACACACATACACACACACACACACACACACATGCTAACACCCAAATGGTCCCCCATATGCCGACGAAAGGCACCATGCCATAGATGGTAGAGCACTATAGGTAAAACCCCTAAGGATCATCTAGGTCGAGTGGGACCCTAGAAACATTGTGTCTCGGTGAAACGTGGCTTAGAAGGCCACGACCCTCAGAAAACGTGGCTTAGAAGGCCACGACCCTCAGAACACGTGGCTTAGAAGGCCACGACCCTCAAGTATCATGTTTAGTTAGTGTTGCAATCGTCAATCCAGCTAAGTGAAACAGGGATGATACCCATCCGGTTCACTAGCGCACTAGTTCTAGTTCTCCCACCTAGATACCCTGGGTTTTCCCATGTGCTCAAACAAGTTTTACATTCACATAGTATATTTATTTTTCATTTTGCATACCAAACAAGATATTTCACACAAAAGTCACCATTTGCATACCAAAGCACTATTTCAAAGACACACGCACACGACATGTCTCGTTTTATAAAAAAAATACACCACTTTAAAAGTGAAAGCATATTCAAATCCTATAAAGAACCATTTTAGCATAATATAAATACACCAAAAAATCATTTGAGTTATTATTGAAATCATTTCCAGAAAACACAAGAAGACCTTACACAAAAAACAGCTTGATTTTATACAGAGGCGTCACTTTAAAACTTGATACATGAGGTAACCATGTAAAAACTTGTTTTCCATTATTCAAACAATTTTTCATTTCAACTTCAAAGGTACACAACAAGGAAAACACACCAAAAGTGATTCATATACTTTGAAAATGTCTATTTAAATACACAAACACCTAAAGTGACTTGAAAACACCTTTCAAAAGAAACCATTACGAAATAAATTTCACAAATCAACCCTTTCAAAACCTCTTTAGTACTCTTTAAACAATTATTAAACACTTATAAAATTTACCACAACCAAATCTAAAGGAAAAACATGACAATTTCTAACGACAGGTGCAATTTTCATCACGCACGCATGTTACACCATTTTTAAAATGCATTTCCCAAAACCTCTATAGCTCTACCAAAACTTTATAAACATAATTCGCATCTTGCAACTAAACCATAGAACATATTGAGTTAAACTAAACAAACAAATTAAATTATCTAAATGATGTAAAGACATGGAACCACCTACCTCAAATAGGAACGGAAAAATGACACGGCGCAAGACTCCAGTTGCGCAACGATCGCACCGTATCGAGCTGTCAAACAGGTCCTAAAACAGCAGACCGTTAAATAGGTTCAATAATAATGTTAACATAATAGTAATATTAATAATAATAACAAGAATAATAGTAGTTATATCAATAACATAATAATAATAATACCATAATAATAATAATCATAGTAATCTTAATAATAATAATATTTTAATAATAATAATAACAATACAATAATAATATAATAATAATAATAATAACATAATCATAATAATAATGATAATAACATAATAATAAAAATAATAACATAATAATAAAAATAATAACATAATAATATTATCATGATAATAATAATAATAATAATAATAACATTGATATAGTAATAAAAATAACATAAGAATAATGTAATAATAGTAACAATAATAATATAATAATAAAATTGTTATTGACATAATAATAATAACATAATAATGATTATATTAATGATATAATAATAATATTAACATATTAATAATAATAATGCTATAATAATAATAATGATCACATAAATCATAATTTTATAATAGAATGTTAATAACATATTAAATAAAATGAAATAGCAGAATAAATTAAAATAAAATAAAAAATTGACTTGCGCGGCGGAGCGGAGGAAGGAGAAAGAAAAAACAGAAGAAGAAGAGAAGAAGAAGAAGAAGTAGGAGAGAATAAGAATAAGAGAAGAAGAAGAAGGAGGAGAGAAGAAGAAGAAGAGAAGAAGAAGAAGGAGAGGGGGCGCGGAGGCGTGGCGGAGGCGCGGTGTGGTGTGGCTGGTCCGCTGTGGGTGCAACAGGGGCGCAGCAAGTCGGCCCGAGGCGGAGGCGTGGCGACGCGGGTCCGGCGTGGGTGCAGCAGGGGAGCGGCGGGGTCGGAGGAGGAAGAAGGCGTGGCCGATGCGGTTCCGGCGTGGGTGCAGCAGGGGAGTGGCGAGGTCGGAGGAGGAAGAAGGCGTGGGGAGGGGTGCGTCGCGGATGGAGCAGAAAACGAGAAATAATGAAAATGTGGGGAGGAAGGAAAAGAGAAAAAAAGAAGGAGGAAAAAAAAGAAAAAATAAAATAAAAAAAATGGGAGTGGGGGGGGGGGGTGGCGGCGGCTAGGGTTTCTAGGGGGAATTAACAAAAAGAAATAAATTTAAGATATTAATGTCATAATAATAATAATAATAATGATAATAATAATAATAATAATAATAATATCGATAGAAAGAATAATAATAATAACATAATAATCAATAATAATAATAATAACATCATAATAATAATAATAAAAAGAAAATAATAAGATTACTATTTATAATAATATTCTCAAATTAAAATCATGAGAATAGTAATATTATTATAATCAAAACACAATATATTAAATCAACTCATTCCCATCTTCCTTTTCCACACCTTAATTTTATTTCGTTATCATTATTAATTCATTTGTCTAATTAGTTGACCAACGAGCAGGGTCATAAGACAGACCTGGCGAAGCCGCACGGCTTCGCAATTATGCTTCGCTCGTGTGTCGCATGATGACAAGCCCCTAAGAAGGAAAAAAACTCGTTTAATTATATATTTATTTATTATTAATTCCTTTTATTTATTTTTTTCACATTGGGCAAGCGAGCGGTGAACCGGGTGGGGACGTGCGGCGACCCAAGCGAGGCCGCGCAACTTCGACCGCGTTGCTCTAGACACAAACAAGACCAAAACACAAAGAACTCGAAAACTTAAGTCAGGTTTCGACCCGAACTACCCGACGCAAAGAAAAATAATAAAATAAATAAATTATAAAAGGCAGGTGTGACAATATGGGGCCACGCGGGATTGTGGCATTGGTTTTTCCCCAGCCCCTACATCGGTAGGTGGTTGGTGATTAGTTTCCTATCATAGCAACTTGGTTCCTACAAAGCAAGAAGATTCAACCATTAGCAGTAAAGGTGGAAAGAAACATACAGTGCCTTAGAATAATTCCATATCCCATGGTTGGTAAGAAGGATCCACACTGACAACATCATATACCATGATCTCCAATGCCCAACAACCCCAATATCTAATGAGTTTCAAGACAGGCCCACTATTTTCTTGGTGGGACCTGGTGTCGGATAGCTAGATCTGGTGAAATGCTTATCCACTGATGCCTTGAAGTATACTAAACTCCACATAGAGGATAAGAGATTCATGTCGAGTTCACCATTTCAGTTTATAGTTCTTTTTTTAGGGTGTGCATCCATCCATGGAGGACGCGCTGATTTTTTCCCTATATTCTCGTTATCCAAAGGTGGGTGACGTCTGTCGCTTATTTAGGGACATTTTCTCATTCATCGAAATGGGATGATGGGATGTTGTTCTCTCCTTCCCTGGATTCCTCTTCAAAACTCATTACCTAGTTCAGGTCTCTCTTAAAGATTAAGACATTGTTCATGAAACTCTTCCTCGGTGTCATATCTTCATGGATTCCAGTTAATTACACTACTTCTATCAGGAAATTACAAGGGGTCAGGTCAGGGTAGAAACCATCGATCGGGGGTGTATTCACATTGGATATTGTTGGCGTGTCTGGACACCGAAACATTGATGTGTCTGGGTTTATTCCCCTTATAATAGGGCTTCTCAAGGGCGTGTAATCTTGAGGCATCCCACATTGAGTGTGGGTAATTATATGCCATGGGCATGTCCCTGAGGTTTTCCTCATCTTACCATGTTTAACACAGGATATGTCGTGATTTTAACATCTAGAGGAGATTTATATGACTGATTAGAATACTAATAGGAGTGGATCATATTGGTACATCCCCAAGAGGGATCACCTGAGGGGTTTACTAGGAGAGTGGATTAAAACATCCAACAAAGATGGATATGGGGATTCTTAGGTCCCTATAAAGGGGACGCCAGGTTTTACCATTGGTTGGGATAGAACCTCTGGGAGGTTTTCTACATACCCTATGTAGATGATAGGGATCAAAACCCACATAGTTTGAAGGGGTGATGAATTGGGGTGTACACAAAGGACAATGACCCAAAGACATGTTGGGGCTTACACATGGATAGTGGCCCATAATAAGAGGGAAAATCTTGGTTGGATGGTTACAAATTGTGTGGGGATTATGCATGGTTGGATTCCCAAGGGAATGGTGTGATCTCACTGAGATGTGGCAGCCCGGGTATGAATCGGGATGGATTATGGATGGTTAAACAAATTGGATCAGAGGAATGATATTGAATCGACATTTGAAGATGATGGTAATATTGGGCTTGAACCTCAGAGAGGCTTCCTACGTATCCCTGTAGTGGGGAATCATAGTCCACGTAGTTCGGTGTGGGTGATGGGATTAAACCTTAGGGAGGCTTCCTATGTATCCATGTGGTAGGGAATCAAAGTACATGTATTTTAGGATGGGGCATGGAATCGGGGTGTGTGTAGAGGATAGTGAACGGATGACATATTGGGGTCACGTGTGGTTAACGGCCCGAGAGTTGGTCTGGCATCACTAGGATAGACCAAGGATGTGGGTCCCATCAAAGGGGAAACAAAATCTTACCAATTTTTGGGTTTAAACCTCATGGAGGCTTCTTACATACCCTTACTAGGAGATAGGGATCAAAATTCATGTAATCTGAAAGCATACTAGTGTTTGGGGTTGAACCTCAGGGAGGATTCCTACATACCCTTCCTAGAAGACAGGGATCAAAATCCATGTAGCTTGAAAGCATACCGGTGTTTTGGTTTGAACCTCAAAGAGTCTTCATATGTACCCTAACAAGGATACAGGGATCAAAATACACGTAGTTCAAATACAGATTGTTTAGCTTCATGAGGTATGAAAGGGGCATATAGTTTAACATCATGCTGGATGAGGGTGAACCGACGTGAAGCAGTTGGGACTGATGGGTTTTGGGGTTGAACCACAGGGTGTCTTCCTACATACCTTTCTTAGAATGGGAAAGGATGAAATTCCACATAGTATGGTAGAAAAGGATTTTCCTTATGCGCTATAGTGGCCTATGAAGGGTGACATGGTTGATGCTTACTCTAAGACCACATGATTCATGCTCAGTGTGAGAAACAAAAGGTAGCAAATACATGACAATCACATCGCGAAAGGTGCATCCATGAAGAATAAGAGTGGGGATTACGCGTGGTTAGCATCCCAAAGAGGAAATAGGGTATTACACTTGGTTATTAGCCTAGGGAGATTGAGATTGGGACTTACTCTAGGATGCAGTCCCAATGGCGATAAAGCCCAAAGGGGGAGGGATGGGGTATCGAGTCCCTGTGCCCATCTCTCCTCTAGACTCTATGTACAGAAGAAGAGAAGAGGATCAAGGATTCTACCTCCCATAATAAAGGTTAAGGGCTTAAACTATGATGGTTTACCTTCCCATTGGACAATTGTTATTTTATTCAAGGAGGATCTCATTCCATGTGATGAAGATCTCACTCTCATGGAGACCAGTGGGCGTGAAAAATTTCGGAGGCAGGGCACTCTGTGTATATTGCATGAGGTGAGGATATAGTCTAACATCATGTATTGAGGATAATGGTGCCTAGAAGTTTAACATCATATAGTACGAATGATGAGGATTCACTCCTCACTCCTAGGACTTATATAACTGATACCCACCCAAACTTGGGAAGGGAAGGCATCAGCAATTCCATGTGGAGATGGGGTTTTAGAGTGATCCATTGAGGGGCTCACATTAGCGTGGATATTAGAAGAAGAAATATTCTTTAGCATACCTATGAGAAAAATCATGAGGCTAAGAAATTAAATATGAAGTGTCTCCCAAGGGACCTTGAAATCACTTCATATAAACATGGAAGGTCATGTAGGAGAAGGGTTGGTGAAGCAAAGGGGTTCATAAAAAGGGACCTTTTGAATCTTCGATGCTCCACAGAGTGGAGAGACTCCACGAAGGGGTATTCTTTGCGAAGTGGAGTGGCCTAGCCTAAGAATTGGGTATACATGTGTATAAATAGTGCTTCGTGAAGTTAAAGTGCTTTCACAGAGTAGGACTTCACAGAGCATGGGTGCCTTGTAAATCTCATCACTACAAATAAATGTACTTTGTGAATCAAAATGATCATACCATATAATGGGATTCACATGTTAATGGAAGTAACTTTGCAAAGCATGAGCTCTTTTAGAAGACCTGAGTTCCCTTAAATATCTACTTACTTTGTGATGACACGTGGGCTTCACAAAGGGAATCCCTTCTTGAAGAGGGGTTGTATTTGAGCTAAGGAAAAGGTATTCTCAATGCTAAAATACCTTGAAGAGCTAATTTTCTAAATGTTTCGCAGAGAAGAAGGTGTTTCGGGATTTTAGATATGAGAAGGAGAAAGTTAAAGGTATCCATCCTTTGGGTCTAAGGGAAGCCTGATATTTATAGGTGAGAGGCACCACGATGCTCTAACAGGTCATTATGAATCCACATTAAACTTTGTGATCGGTAGAATATTGCATCAAGTTTTTGGTAACCGTGAAGTTGACCATCATACCCTCCTCGGCATAGAGGCCTCCTTAATTCCCTCTACGACACTCACAGAGGCTTTTTTCAATTTCCAAGGGATCACAGAGGCAATCAGGTTCCCTCCACAGCATGAATATTTTTGTCAATTACGTCATAACCACAGAGTCTTCTGCCTTTTTTAATCAACAATGATTATAGTGGGGGGAATGAATTTTAATTGGCCATGGTGCTGAGAGGATACACAAAGGCTCTTCGCAAAGAAGCTCCTTTGGCATTGGTGTGCTCTCTACATATTTTTCCTCTATACATATTTTGGGAAAACAATCAAGTCGGACGAAGGTAAACTGACATGAAACACAAATAACATTTGGATTGTGGTGAGTGAGGGGTTTGAGCCTTAGAGAGGCTTACTACATATCTCATTTTCTAGATATCAAAGTCTACGTAGTTCAGTGGGGGCATGGGACTTACGCATGGTTAGTAGCCCAAAGAGATGTTTGGGCTTATACATGGTTAGCATCCGAAAGAGATATCATGGTTTATGATTACTCTAAGACCACATGAGTCATGATCGGTGTGAGAAACAAGAGCTAAAAATAAAGCTGGAGACCGTGTCATGAAAGGTGTATCCCCAATGGATGGTGTGGGTCTTACGCAAGGTTAGAATCCTAGGGAGATGGATATTGGAACATACTCTAGGAGGGAAGTCTGTGGAGAATGTCCTAATGTATGAGGAGTATATGGATCCATGTATAAGGAACATCCTATCAAGGAGTTCCAGAACTTACATGGTGACTTACCAAGGAATGCATAGTGATATAGCCTAAAGGGAGTGAGAGAGGGTGGACTGAAAGGTAGGAAGTAAAAGGTTCCTGATCCCATCCTCTCTATAGTCCACTCAGGCCTTCCATGCATGCGACAACTCACAGTTTAACATCATATGTTGGGGAAAAAGATGCTTGGAAGTTTAAAATATTGTATCTCGAACGATGAGGACTCAATCCACATCCATTAGACTTAAAAAAATTGAACCAAACCATAATTGTGGAAGGGAAGGCACAAGGAATACCTGAGGGGAGTGAGGTGGAAGAGTGTTCAATTGAGGGTTCCATGCTAGCCTGGTTATGCAAAGAAGACATAGCCATTAGAATACCTATGTGAAGAAACATAAAGTAGGGAACAAAACATGAATCACCACTCGAGGAACCATGAAATCACCTTGTATGAGCCTAGAGGGCCACACAAGAGAGGGATTCACGAAGCAGAAGGACCTGAAAAAATGTGGTGCTTCATGAAGAGGGGGATATTTAAAAAGTAATTTACTTTATGAATCATGGGTAACTAGGGATCCATGAAAGGAGGATCTTCACAAAGCATACTGAACTTGTAGAGGTAGGGAGTATATATGTGCTTGGAGGGTGCTTCATTAAGTCTGAACGATCCTTGATGCCCCAAGTACCTAAAAGTGTAACACCCAAGCTTCCACGATACGTTTCTCTTTGAATAATGTAATAGCTTGCGTTGTATGCAACTTCGAGTTCTAGCACACCACAACCAATCAAACTAGCCATTATGAATAGTAATACCTACTTTTTAAAATTTTATAAATTTTATTATTCAAAATGGACTTCATTTTTTGATTCGGAATATCAAAATTAGATTAGGGTGAATTTTGGGTATTTTTCTAAAAACTATCAATTTTTGATGAATAGAGAAAAACACTACGCTATTGTTTAAAACCAACTTTTATTTAAATATTTATTATTTTTATTTAAATATATTTTAAAGTCAAAATAGATACACAATACCTATATTAGTTCAATGTAATTAATTGGATTAATTTTATTATAAGATTATATATATAAAATTTTATTTAAGTATTTAACGCCTTTTTACCCACCTTCTAGGTACATTTGAAAATTTGCATAAAACATAATTTTATCACTTCTATAAATTAAATTTCTAAAAACTGGGAGACACGGTTGACATCAGTATGTAAAATGTTGTTCAATAGGATGAAAATAATTTTTTGTGAATATAAACTTTTGAATATAATTTACCATGATTAAAAGTAAATAGGGTAATTAAAGGTAAAAATGATATTATAATTACCCTAACACATGTCCTACTTTTATTACCCAAATGGCTCTAAGGCCTTCCTTTTTATTGTTTTTTGATAACCCCCTTTCATGAAATGAGGGGGAACCCTTACAAGGCTCGTAGGCTTAATGATTACATTGCCCATAGTCTTAAGATATGTCGCATGACCCAAAGGTCTTAGGGAATTCAACCAGACTATAACTACATAGAACTTCCCCTCCCCAGCATCCGTATCATGGTGGTAGCTCTCCACCTTTGCATGGCCATCCATCTAAGCTTCTTGTCCAAGCACAGGCTGGTCCCAATGGCGTATCCATACCCTCTCATTCTTCTAAATCCATTGGTTATACTCTGGTGAGTGTGTCTGATATGAATCCTCCTCTGGTGCTACTTCATTTTTTAGAGTCTGTCTAGGGAAACTGCATGTGGCTCAAAGGCCTTGAGGTGGCTTGAAGGCCTTAAAGGTGGCCTTAAATCTCTACTGATCTGAAGGCCTTAAGGACTCGAAGCCCAAAATAGTGGCCAAAGGTGAATAGTTTTGGCTACTACAATACCGAATAGTACCTGCTACAGTAACTACTACAGCACCCGCTACAGTCCTGCATAGTGTATAGTATTATTGAAGTGCCTACTACATTGCTACTACAGTGCCCCCGGAAATATGCCTCCGCCAGGTTTTGAACCTGGGTCTCATGGATGCACTTAAGGATACCTCACTAACTAGACCGAGGATCATGTGCATGTCCTAATTATATTAGATAAGTGTATTTCAACCAAAATCAACCTTAGGAATAAAATATGATCCTCTTTGTTCCACATGGATTAGATTAAGACATTTATTATTATTTTATTTAAAGAAGATTTAAAAGTGTTAAATTTGAATTTTAATAACTAATACATTTTTAATATAGGATTATACAAAAGATAAATTCTACTATAAATATTAATTATAAAGCTAAAAATATTTACTAGGTAATTTTATTTTATTTATAATTTTTAGGCATTAATTACTAAATTTATTTATGACACAATGATGATGCAATAATTACCTTATTAATGAAAGACTAAAATAATTGATACTTTAAATACTAAAATAAATGTAAATTGAGGCTTTTGAATAATTCAACGAATTTTATAGGTTAATATGAAAAGTTAGGGTTGATTAAGTAAATTTTTTTTGAAGTGATAAAGTTGTTATGACTTTCCCAAATACCAAATACCAAGTAATGTCAAAATTTACATAAATGATTTTTTAAAACAAATACTATTTTATTAAATTATATAATAGTGCTAAAAATTTATGGTTCAGCCAAAGGACTTATATTTTAATAGATATGTCATTAATGAACCACTTGAGGTTCTCTTTTCTTTTTAATGTAAGTTTGTTAACCATGTAATATAAAAATACAAGAAGACATGGTAAATGTTGAACTATTTAACTGAGAATTAAATCTAAAATATAAGGTTAATATGGTGACTAAACTTGTCTAAAACCTATTGGATGAGAGTATTTCAACCCATACCCACCTTATCCTAGAAATTAATCTATTTTAAGCCATTATCAACTGAAAATTATATTATGATAAAATAATATTTCAAACTTTTCCTAAAGTGACCCTCACCTCTCTTATAAAAGGGTACTTCCCCTTATCTCAAAATCACACCTTCAAAGGCATTTGGATCGGCCAAACCCTACTCAAATATTTTCCCAACTACCCTCACTTAAACCTAGAGGACTTACTTTGATCATAAATCCATCCTACGGATCCATTTTGGTCAAATCAAATTGAAGCACCCGAAGAAGAGGTAATAATTTATCACCTCTTTCAAAGTTCTTTTCTTCTTCTAATTCCTCTTTATTTGTTGTTTCCGTAACAAAATAATTACTCTAGTACCTTCTACATATTGTTATGATATTATAAATATGGTAAAACCATATTAAATATTCTATCCATCATATGAATGAAAAAGTCACCATACGTGCGTAGGTAAGGCTTACCATATCCACGTCATGGTGTGGTTTGTTATTCAACACATCATTATTTGGATGGGTATAATAATGAGTATAATTGATGTAAATAATAAAAAATAACATGTTAATTATTATTTATATATGATATACCATTCAATTACATACTATTTAACCATCAGTAGGATGATATTGTCGCTCGTGCGTACGTACGAATTACCCTATCCATGAACGCGATGAGGTTTATTACCCATCGTAATTATTCAAGAACAATTTTCATTTTATGATTAAAAATAATGTTTAAGAACTTAATATCATTATGGATATTAATCAAATACATTCTATCCATATCAAACCTGACTTACGTAACAAAACATATAAAGTAAAACAAATCAGTAAACACCTGAAACAATGATACTACTGAAATATTATTAACAACGAAATATTAGAAGATCATATATGATATCATATTTATGTATTTGATACTTTTATAATTTAATAACAATGATATAACTATTATAAAGGAGGAAAAATTACCCTCTACCAAGTAAAAGTACAAGGTAGGGGTTAATTTTATAATCTCTTTATTATCCGAGATTGTTTATATGTGAATATCAACTGTGACATCTTTATCATCCACATCTGTGATTCTTAAAAATTTGTTTCAAAGAATTTTTACTATTTACTAGAATATGAGTTAAATTCATTTATACCTTGTTTGAATTTTTATAAAATGTATTTAATGGAATCTTTCCGTCGCTTTCCAAATAAGGTACTTTATGCCCTTTTCGACAAATTAAGGTAAGAATGTTTTTTTAACTTATACAACGGGTGTAGTTATTTTCCACTGTTATAACACCTTAAAATATTCCCTTACAATATTATAAGAATATTTTAAAAATAAATGTTTTCTTTTATAATTATGTGACTTTAAAATGATTTCAAAATAGAAAGATATATTTCTCTCAAATAGTTTTGATTTCATCTATGTTAAAATACTTTGATGGATTTTACACTTGTTTGAAGTTGATTTGTTATAATACAATATTTCATATTGTATTGAAGGTTTTTTATATGTTTGATGGTGGATGTGTTATTTTATACCATTCGTGGTTAATGGTTGAAGTATTAACATTTTCTATGATAGTTTTAATACAAATTTTTATGTTATGTTTTAACCTTTTCATATGAGGATTGCATTGGACTAAGTAAGTGACAAGTGGATCCTGTTATAGCTCCTTGATAAATCAACGGGTCTCATGATACAAATTAGTGTCTTGGAAAAAGTCCTTGACAAAATATTATTTGTATTCTTTGCACAAGGCTGTGACTATGTGGTTATGATGTCCAGCATTATGCATTCCATCATTATAAAATTGGATATTGATATTACATATGATTATTCAACTAGTAAAATATTCATGTGAATAAGTAAATGGAATTATTTGATTTATCATTTCCATATTATGTTGATGTTTATGTTTAAAAGGCTTGTGTTTTATTCATACATTACCTTAAATTTTTATGCTTATTTATGAAAGTTTTCTCTATATTGTTATCCTTACTGAGCACTTGAGCTCACCCCTTTCTATGTTTTATTTCTTCCAGGATGTGAAGAAGTATATTATGACTAACCAATAGGGATAGTATATGGTAGATGAATGTGTTCAAAAGAGATGAAATTTTGTTGTTTTTTATTTAATAATGTAATGTAAAACTTATGTTCATATCTAGTACTTCCCAGGCTACTAAATTGATCGGTCTTTCAGGATTTGATCCGTTGTGATCATGAAAAAGTTATGTAATAATGCACGGACTTTGGGTAGCTAGGGTCGGAGCCTTATAGTTGGTATAAGAGGAAGTTTAGTATAAACCTTGGAAACTAGATTTAGAAAAACCTGGATTATAGAACATTACCCTAAGATAGAATTTGAGGATTAGTATAGAAGAACTTCCTAGAATTTTGGTAATGTATATATTTTGTGAATTTTCCAAGAAATACATCCCTCTCTGGATACGATTAGGTAGAGGCAGCTCTGGAACAGATATACCTAGGAGTGAAAACTATGACAAGGAGTTTGGGCTAGACCCGGGGTATCCTAGTACATGACAATGGGCCTTACTGCACTCTTGGTTACGACACTCTCAGGGGATATTCTAAGGATAATTCACATTTTCTTTACCAAACATTATGAACGATTTATGAGTAAATACCTCCTCAAGGAATACATTTTTTATGATTGTGGATTATATACATAAGATGTTTAATTTTTGTTAGGTATTTTACTTGTTTGGAATTATGTATTGTGATTCAGAAACTAATCTAGTGTATTCCATTGTTTAGAAATGGATCCTATTAGAAGGAATGGAAACTGTATCAATTCACATAATCCATGTAGGGATTTCCATCCTACTCAAGATAATTATAGTGGAGTTGGTGATGCAACTGGTGCTAAAAAACATATATCTATATTATGACCACTCACTCAGGTTATGAATAATAATCTTACCCGTATGTAGCACCTTGATCCACAACGAGGTTGATCGATGTTAGAATGATTCATGAGGAAAAAACCACCAATATTAATTGGGACTACAAATCCATTTGTAGCTAAACAATGGATGAGTTCCATAGAGAAAATATTTCATTCTTTGGGGAGTAGTGAAAGGGAAAAAGTTTTCATGGAAGTTTATCACCTCACAGAAGATGCAGATCAATGGTGGTCATTAATTCAAATCAAAAAGGATGAAGAAGAAAAATCAAATATGGAATGGAGGGATTTTAATGATCTTTTCTTAGAAAATTACTTTCCTCGTGAACATCAAGTGGATATGGAAAGGCAATTTCTGAGTTTGAGGAAAAAGTAGAATGAGAATGTCGCAAAGTATGAGACTAACTTTACAAGGTTAGCGTGGAATGCATCAGATTATATACATAACCCAAGGAGTAATATTGATCGATTATTTGATGAGTTAAAACAATTTCTCCATTGAGCATTAGTCTCACAATCCTTCTCATCATATGAAGGTATTGTCTCATGTGCTATCAATATAGAAAAGGAATTCTCTATGTCTTATGACTTTAAAGAAAAGAAAGAGAAGAATAGGTCTGATGAACACTCTGAAAATGGAAATAAGGGGATGAAGGGAAAATTTGAATTTCTATGCTACAGTAAATGTGGGAGGAAACATCCTGGTACTTTCCTGAAGGTAATGGGAGTCTGTTACAAGTGTGGTGAAAAATTCCACCAATCTTGTGATTGTAAGGGAAAGAAATAGGCAGTCAATGTTGAATGCTACAATTATAGAGAAATGGGGAATTATTCAAATGAATGTCCTTAGCACCAAGGAAACATACCTCAGAAAAGGCCAAGGGATCAAGTCCAAGCTTATGCGATCATTATTGTAGAGGTTGAAGCTCTGAATGATGCGGTGGCGGGTAATTTAATGGTTTCCTCAAATTTAACCAATGCTTCATTTGATTCTATATCATCATATTTTTTCATATCTTCCTAGTTTGCTAAAAAAATTAGATATTTCCAATTCGATTTAACAAGGGAGTTGTCAGTCAAGTCTCCTAAGGTAAGTATCATTGTAATAAAGTTTTATGAATCGGTTCCCATTAGGGAATATAAACGTTCTTTATCTGTTGATCTCATTTTCATACCCATGATTGAATTCGTTATAATCCTCGGTATGGATTTTCTTTCAGACCATTATGTGAAAATTTATTGTATGAAGAAGGACGTTACAATTTTCAATGATGATAAGGAGTACCTTATCTTTAGAGCAGAAACGTCACCATCTAATTCTTATCTAGATCCACCCCCAGTAGCTCTAATAAATTCAATTATTATAGAGGAAGTGATTGAAATAACTATGGGTGAGGAAAGTAATGTTCAAATATAGTATTTACCTATTGTACCAGAATATGTTGATGTATTTTTAGAGGATTTATCTATAAATCCTCTAGAACTTGAAATTGAGTTTTCCATTGACTTAATGCCTGGTTCATGGCCCATATTGAAGACCCCTTATAGAATGACCACTGTGGAATTAGTGGAACTAAAAAAACTGAAGGAATTTAGTAATAAGGGATTTATCCTCCCTATGTTTCTTCATGTGGATCCCCTATTCTTTTTGTTGAGAATGAAGATGGATCTATGAGGTTGTGTATTAACTATAGGGAGATCATTGTTATAAAAATAAAGAACAAGTATCACCTACCTCGAATTGATGATTTATTCTATCAAATTCATGAAGCTCGTTATTTTTAAAAGATTGACCTTTGATCTGGATATCATCATTTGTGTGTGAAGAAGGAATACATTCTGAAGACAACATTTCGTTCCAGGTATAGGCATTATGAGTTTACAGTAATTTCTTTTATACTAAATAATTCACCCTCTATCTTTATGGATCTAATGAATAGAGTTTTCAAGGAATATCTATATGAATTTTTAGTGGTATTTATTGATGATATCTTGGTATACTCCAAAATCTATAAAGATTCGGAAAATCACTTACGCACTATTCTAAAAACTCTTAGAAGAAATGAATTATTGGGGAATCTTAGCAAGTGTGAATTCTGGATTTTGGATATTTCTTTTCTTGGCCATATTTTCTCTAACGATGGAATCTCTATTGATCTATCAAAAACAAAGGCAATCCAAGAATCGCTAGCATCGACAAGCATAATTGAGGTATACAGTTTTATTGGTTTAAAAGATTATTATCGATGCTTCATCCAGAATTTTTCCCGATTGGATAACCCATTAACTAAGATCACACGTAAAGGGGTTAAATGTTTTTGGACAAAATAGTGTGAAGAATGTTTTGAAGAATTAAAGAAAATATTAGTCAATGCTTATATATTGACTCTACCATCGGGGAATGATGGGTTTGTTATTTATAGTGATGCTTCAAAGAAAGGACTGGGTTGTGTCCTTATTCATAATGATAGGGTTATTTCATATACATCACAGAAGCTAAAAATTAATTAACAAAACTATCATACTCATGATCTTGAGTTAGCAGTTGTAATCTTTGCTTTAAAGATATGGAGAAACTATCTCTATGGTGAAAATATGAGATATATACTGATCACAAGAGTTTGAAGTATATTTTCTCATAGAAAAAACACAACATGAGGAAAATGTGATGGATTAAACTACTCAAAGATTTTGATTCCACTATACACTACCACTGAGGGAAGGAAAATGAGGTGGAAGATGCTTTGAGCCGAAAGGATCATGGAGTTTTGAACCACATGAGAGTTAAAAGCGATATTATGTTCATGGATCTAGTAAAGATGGATATAGAAATAATCATGGAAGGTGAAACATCAATACTTTTTCAAATGGTTTCCAAACCATCTTAACCAAAAAGGATAAAATGTTCTCAGACTAATGATGAGGAGTTTAAAAAGAAAATTAAAGCACTAAATGATAGGAGATTGATTGACTTCATATATGAAGATGGAGTTTTAAAATTTGAGAGGAGGCTTTGTGTTCCCAATATAACTGATCTAAAAAGGGAATTTTTGGATGATTCTCATAGCTTCAATTTATCTATACACCGTGGTATCACTGAGATGTATAGAGATTTGAAGGAATAATTTTGGTGGGACAACATGAAGAGGGAGATTGCTGATTATGTGACAAGATGTATGGTTTGTCAACAGGTTAAGGCTAGAATACGACATCCTAGAGGAGTCATGAAATCTCTTCACATAACTATGTGGAAATGAGATGATATTACGATGGACATTGTCATGGGGCTTCCAAAGACTCTACGAAGGAATGATGCAATATGGGTCATTGTTGATCGTCTTACCAAGTCAGCACATTTTCTTGCTATAAGAGAAGATTTACCACTTGAATGTTTAATAAGACTATATATTAATGAAGTTGTAAGACTTCATGGAGTACCCCTATCAATTTTTTTTATCGTGATCCTCATTTTACATCAGGATTTTGGAAAATTCTTCAGAAGGCCCTAGATAATAAACTTTGTTTGAGCACTGCTTACCACCCTCAAACTAATAAACAATTAGAATAGACTATTCAAACCTTATAAACCATGTTGAGATCTTTATCGCTTGACTTTCAATGTATGTGGGATCAATATTTACCTTTGGTAGAATTTTCCTATAACAATAGCTTCCATTCAAGTATTTAGGTGGCACCATATGAAGTGTTATATGGAAAGAGATGTCACACACCAACTTGTTGAGATGATGTTGGTGAAAGAAAACTTGTAGGCCCAGAACATGTTGAGAAAACAATAGAAAAAGGTGAAGATTATCCAAACCCACGTCAAAACAGCTCGAAGTAGGACAAGAGCTATGCATATAACCGAAGGAAAGATTTTTAATTTCAAGTAGAAGATCATGTTTTCTTGAAGGTATCTCCATGGAAGGGTGTTACAGGATTCGGTAAGAAGGGTAAATTAAGTCCTAGGTACATCAGACCTTTCGAAATTCATGAACGAATTGGAGTTATAGCTTACCATTTGGTAATGCCACCAAGTCTTTCCAATGTTCATGATGTGTTCCATGTATCACTATTGAGAAAATACATGTCTGACCCAACACATGTACTCACCACTGAAGAAATAGAATTGGAACTCGGTCTATCTTATTGTGAAGATCCTATTAAGATTCTTGATACCATAGAACAATTGTTGAGAAACTGAACGACTCATCTAGTAAAATTTCTATGGAGAAACCATAAGATCGAAGAGGAAACGTGGGAACCCAAGCCACTTATGATAAAGAGCCGCCCAAATATTTTTATGCAGTAATATTCTATAAATTTCGAGAATGAAATTATTTTAAAGAGGAAATAATTTAACACCACAAGCTTCCATGGTATGTTTCTCTTTGAATAATGCAATAGCTTGCGTTGTACACAACTTTGAGTTCTACAACACGAAAACCAATCAAAATAACCATTGTGAATAGTAATACCTACTTTTTTAAATTTTATAAATTTTATTTTTCAAAATAGACTTTTTTATGTATTTTTAATATCAAAATTAGCTTTGGGTGATTTTTTTGTATTTTTATGAAAACTTTCAATTTTTGATGAATAGTGAAAAACACGACATTATTGCTTAAAACCGACTTTTATTTAAATAATTATTATATTTATTTAAATTTATTTTAAAGTAAAAATAGATACATAATACATATATTAGTTCAATTTAATTCATTGGAGTCATTTTATAATAAGATTAGATATATAAAATTTTATTGAACTATTTAACGCCATTCTACACACCTTCTAGGCATATTTGAAAATTTGCATAAAATGTAATTTTACCGTTTATGGGAATTGAATTTAAAAAATCCAAGAGACACAATTGAAATCAGTAAGTAATTTTTTTCAATAGGATGAAAGCAATTTTTGGGGAATATTAAGTTTTGAATTTTATTTACCACGGTTAAAAGTAAATACGGTAATTAGAGGTATAAATGATATTATAATTACCCTAATATATGTCCTAATTCTATTGGATAAGTGTATTTCAACCAAAATAAACCTTATGAATAAAAAATGATCCTCTTTGATCTACTTGTATTATATTAGAACATTTATTATTATTTTATTTCAAGAAGAGTTAAAAGTGTTAAATTCAAATTTTAATAACTAAAATTTTTCTAATATAGGGTTATACATAATATAAATTTGACTATAAATATTCATTAAAAATATAAAAATATTTCCTATATAATGGTATTTTATTTATAATTTTTGGACATTAAATAATTAAATTTATTTATGACACAATGATGATGCAGTTATTACTTTATTAATGAAAGACTAAAATAATTGATATTTTAAATATTAAAATATATGTAAATTGAGACTTTTGATGAATTACAAAAATTTTAATGGTTAATATGACATTTTAAAGTTGATTAAATAAATTGTTTTTGAAGTGATAATGTTTTTATGACTTTCACAAAAACCAAATACCAAATAGTGTCAAAATTGACAAAAATGAGTTTTTAAAACAAATACTATTTTATTAAATTATATAATAGTCTTAAAAATATAATGTTCAGTCAAAGGACATATATAATAATATATATGTCATTAATTAACCACTATAGGATCTATTGGATTTTTATAGTATGTTTATTAACCATGTAATATAAAAATTCAAGAAGACATGGAAAAAGATAAACTATTTAACAAAGAATTAGATATAAATGATAAGGTTAATATGGTGACCTAAACTTGCCTAAAACCTGTTGTTTGAGAGTATTTCTACCCATAACCACATTATCTTCAAAATAAATTAATTTGGAGCCACTATAAACCGAAAATGATTTTATAATAAAATAATATTTCAAGCTTTTCCTAAAGTGACCCTCACCTCTCTTATAAAAGGGTACTTCCCCTTATCTCCAAATCATACCTCCAAATACATTTGGTTCGGCCAAACCCTACTCAAATATTTTCTAAACTACCTTCACTTCTACCTAGAGGCCTTAATTTGATCAGTAAGTCAACCTAAGGAGCTATTTTTATCAAATCAAAAGGAAGCACCCGAAGAAGATGTAATAATTCCATCACCTCCTTCAAAGTTCTTTTCTTCTTCCACTTCCTCTTTCTTTGTTGTTTCCATACCAAAACAATAAATTCAGTAACTTATACATATTTTTATGTTATTATAAATATGTTACAACCTTATTCATTATTCTATCCATCTTATGAATGACAAAGTCACCATATGTACGTATGTATGACTTACCATCTCCGCATCGTAGTGTGGTTTGTTATTCAACACTTTATTATTTGGATGGGTATAATAATGTGTATAATTAAAGAAAATAATAAATATAACATGTTAATTATTGTTTATATATTATATACCATCCAATTACATATGATTTCACCATCAATAGAATGTTATTGTCACTCGTGCGTACGTACGGATTACCGTCTCCACAAACGTGATGAGATTCACTACCCATCATAATAATTCAAGAACAATTTTCATTTTATGATTAAAAATAATTTTTAAGAACTTAATATCAATATGGATATGAATCAAATACATCCTATACATAAAAAATGTGACTTACGTAACAAAACATATAAAGTAAAATGAATAAATTAACAACCAAAATAATTATACTACTGAAATATTATAAACAAAGCAATATTATATGGTCATATATGATATCATATTTATGTATGTGGTTATTTTATAATTTAATAAAAAATATTTAACTTTTATATAGGATTTTAATGTACCATAGACCAAGGAAAAGCACAAGGTAAGGGTTAATTTTACCATCTATTTTATCTGAGGTTGTTTATATGTGAGTATCTACTGGGACCTCTTTATCTTCCACATCCGTGTTTCTTAAAAATGTATTTCAAAAAAAATCTATTTACTATAATATGGGTTGAAGTAATTTATACCTTGTTTTAATTTTTATAAAATGGTTTGAAATTAATCTTTTTGTCACTTTCCAAATAAGGTACTTTATGACCTTTTCGACCAATTAAGGTAAGCATGTTTTTTTAACTTATATAGAGGTTGCAACTATTTTCCGCCATTATAAATCCTTTGAAGCTTCCCTTACAAGCTTATATGAATATTTTTAAAATAAATGTTTTCTTTTATAATTATGTGACTTTTAAATGATTTCAAAATAGAATTAGATATTTCTCTAAAATATTTTTGATTTCATCAATGTCAATATCCTTTGATGGATTTTAAACTTATTTGAAGTTGATTTATTATGATACAATATTCCATATTATATTGAAGGTTTTGTGATATGTTTGATTGTGGATGTGTTATTTTATACCATTCATGGTATATGGTTAAAGTATTAACATTTTTTATTCTAATTTTAATATGAATGTTTATGTTGTGTTTCAACCTTTTCATATGAGGAATGCATTGGACTTAGTAAGTGACGGGTGGAGCCCGCTATAGCTCCTCGATGCATTGGTAGGTCTCATGAGACAAACTAGTGTCTTGGCAAAAATCCTTGACAAAATCTTATTTGTATTCTTGACACGATGCCTTGACTATGTGGTTATGATGTCCAGCATTATGCATTCCATCATTATGAAATTGGCTGTTGGTATTATATGTGATTATTTGACTAGTATAATATCCAGGTGAATAAGTAAATGGCATTATTTTACTTATCTTTTCCAGATTATGCTTAAGTTTATGTTTAAAAGGCTTGTGCTTTAGTATTATACATTACCTTAAATGTTTATGCTTATTTATTAAAGTTTATACCATATTTTTATCCTTACTGAGCACCTCAACTCAACCCTTTATATGTTTTATTTTTCCCAGGATGCAAAGAAGTATATTATGACTGACCTGCAGGGATAGTCTAGGGGAGATGAATGCGTTAAAAAGAGACAAAATGTTGTTGTTTTTAATTTCATAATGTAATGTAAAACTTATGTTTGTATCTAGTACTTCCAAGCCTACTAAATTGATCGGTATTTTAGGATTTCATCTCTTGTGATCATGTCAATGTTATGTAATAATGCACTGAATCTGTTTAACAAGGTTTGGGGCCTTACAGAAAGAGCCTAATACCTTTGTGATTTCCATAGGTCTTTGTGAAAGTTTTCCCACTTAAAGTGAAAGGAAATTAAAACAAAGGAAAAGGTGGTTCGCAATGCTCAAATACCTTAGGTGACGCATTTTAAGGCTAGTTTATAGAGTAGATCGAGCTTTACAAGATGTGAGTTCGGAAGATGAAAGGTCAAGGTAGTGATTTTTTGGGGTGGGGTAACACACCTATTTATAGGCACTAGATACCATGATCCATAGAGGGTGAACTGTAAATAAAATGGTGATTCATGATAGGAGGAGCTGTCGTCGGACTCGCAGAGCCTTCCACCACTACTCTGTGGTAGTCGCGATGGTCATCACACTTTTAGAGGCTTCCATCACTAAGAAATGGTGATCATGGTGGCCTTCTAATAGTCAGTTTCATGCCATTCGTAGGGGTAAGGGGATTCATGATAGAGCTTCATAAAGTAGGTCCCATTGGTGATTTTTCTTCCATATGAGGGTAAAATGTTATCCCAGACGATGTTGGCCACCGTTGATACATCTTCAATATGTATTTCAGCATCAAAATTTTTCTTTGATAATTTTTTTATTAAGGTTATTTGAATTAGGTTGGAAAATTTATTTTTGGAACTAATGTAAAAAGATAAAGACTCAATGGCTGCATATGAAGAGAACATCACCCATTTGGAAAGGTATGAGACAAATGTTATCTAAGTTCATAATAGAAAAACTAATCGATTTTAATCAATTTTGAAGACAAGATATCAAAGGTAATTAGGTTCCTATGAGTTTAGAATTTATCATAAACTTTTTATATATACTGATATGGTTGAAATGGAGTTTTGCGACGATTAATTATTCCGTAATAAGAAATATAAGAAATATTCTAGAAGATAGGAAATGGGGAAGCATTCAACAAAGAAACCGTAAGGTATAAAAATTAAGTTTCTATCTTGTGATAAATTTTCAAAAAAATCACCTTGGAGAATGTATTATCAAAACTAGGAAGTGATTTCAATGTATAATGTTTAGGCACAAGGCTCATGAATTCAAGGAAAATGAGTAGAAAAATAATGAAAATTTGATGGTAAGATGCTTTAATTTTATTGAGTTAGGACATTATTCTAATATGTGCTCTAAGTTAGTAACTTGGATTGGAAACCATCAAGATAGAAAGAAAAAAGGTGGGGAAAAATATTTTTTCTACTAATAATGTTGATGTTGTGCATAAAATTAATTGGTGACAATTATGTTACTAGTTTATTAGAATTATACCAATACCATTTTTAACTCTATATCTTTGCATTATTTCATTTCTAAGAAAATTTCAAATAAATTGGGAATAGAACCTCACAAAATTATTATATAACTTTTTATGAATACTTAATGTGGAATTATTAAAGCAACCAAGATTTATAAGAATCTTCCTATTATTATCAGTGCAATGTTATTTCCTACAAATATTTTTAAACTATCCATAGGATATTTCTATATCATTTTGGGTATAGATTAGCTTTTATTTTATCATGTTAAGATATATTGAAGATCTAATAATGTCATGTTCAATGATTTTGTAACTTCAATAATGTACCAAGAATGAGTGAAATTAACTATAAATAGATGTGAAAGTTACTTAGAAATTGTTTTCGGAAAGAAAGAAACTAATCAAATTAGTGATGTCTTAATAGTGAATAAATATAAGAATGTTTTTTATATGATTTACTAGGTTTTATTTCAAACCGAGAGGTTGAGTTTACTATTGAATTAGTGCCTTATATTAAGACTATTTCAAATCCCCTTTATTTAACAGGTCATGGAGAACATTTGGAGTTGAAAAATAAAGTGAAATAGTTTCTAGATAAAGGTTTTATTCTTCATAGAACTTCACCATGGAGTTATCCTATATTATTTTTAAAAAATAAAGAATGTTCAAGGACACTATTAATTGATTATAGAGCCTTTAATAACATCACTATTAAGAAAAATTCTATTTTCCTCAAATTGATGACTTTTTTTACCAAATCCATAGATCATACTACTTTTAGAAGATTGATCAAAGGTTTGGGTACCATAAGTTTAATGTGAACGAGGTAGATATTTCAAAAACTATGTCTTGGAATAGATATGGGTACTATAAGTTTGTACTTATGCACTTTGGGTTATCTAATGCACCTGTTATATTTATAGATATAATGAATAGAGTTTTCCATGAGTTCCTGGACAATGTTTTGGTTATTTTTATTAATGATATATTGGTTTATTATATAAGTCATGATGATCATCGAAGAAACCAAATGATTTCTTTTCAAACCTTAAAAGAAAATAAACTCTATGGAAAATTTAGTATGTGTGAATTTTGGTTGCAAAAAAATTCTTTCCTTTGACACATTATTTCGAAAGATGGGATAACCATTGACTCTACTAAAATAAAATTTGTTCAATAATGGAAAAGACCTAAAAATATCATAGTGAATCAAAATTTTCTTATATTATCAGGTTACTAGTAGAAGTTTTTGGAAATCTTTTATTAGTAATCTATCTCACTATCTATGTAAACTTGAAAGAGGGTAAAATTTATCTAGTCAAAGTAAAGTGATGATTTTTTTCACGAACTAAAAAAAAGATTGTTGAATGCTACAATTTTTTTATTACCCTCAAAAAATGGTGACTTTTTAATATATAGTGATTCTTATTTGAAGGGACATGGTAGTGTTATTATGTATAAATATCATTTAATTTTTTATTATTCACAATAATTAAAACCTCATGAGTAAAATTATCCAACCCATGATCTGGAATTAAATGATGTGGTTTTTACTTTAAAAAATTTTAGAAATCATTTCTATATAACCAAGTGTGAAATATATACTAATAATAAATTATTTAATCTTATATTCACTAAAAAATAATTGAACATGAGATAGAGAAGATTCTTAGAGTTTATCAAGGATTATAACTGCACAATTCATTATCATCCTAGAAAAATAAAAAAAAGTAATTGATGCTTTAAGTTAGAAAAGTAATTTTGAATTAACCGTGTTACATTTTGAACATGACCTTTTGGTTTATTACTTGATTAATTTTGGCCTAGAATTTGTGGATGAAAGGATTTACTCTTTTTTTTTGTTTCAGTGCAGTCAAATTTTTCAGATAGAATTAAGAAAGCTCATAAGAGAGATTGTGAGTTATAGAAAAAGGTAGAATTTTTTAAGATTGGTAAATTTCCTAAATTTCACATTTATATGATTTTGTTTTGAGATTTAAAAAGAGATTATGTGTACTATGTGATTCCCAATTAAAAATATAATTTTTGAGTGAATCTTATAGTTAACCATTTTCCATTCATTCTCATAGCACTAATATGTAAAAAGACCTTCGAGAATCTTACTGTTGAGATGGAATGAAAAGATATATTTCTTACCATTCCATGAAATGATTTAATTTTAAATAGGATAAATTGGAATGAAAATTACCAAAGTGGATGATTCATCCTTTTCTAGTACCACAGTACAAATGGGGAAATGTATCCATGGAATTTTTAATGGGATTTTGTAAGACTTCTTGAGGTTATAATAAGATTTTTTTTATTTTTGATTGATTAACTAAATATATACATTTTCTTCCCATTCAAGATAAAATGTCTTTGGATCGTCTTTCTTGACTATATATAAAGGATATAGTCAAGTTACATGGAGTTACTATCTCTATTTTATCATATCATGATCTTAGGTTCACTTTAAAATTTTTGGAAAGGACATTAGAATTCATTGGGAACTGAATTAAATTTTAGTACAAATTTTAATACTCAGTATAATAAAAAGTACAAATGAAAATTTCAGACCTTATAAGACTTGATTTATTATTATGAAATGGTTTTATAGGTATGTTGATATTATCATCTATATTAGGATGAGTTTTCTTATAATAATATTTATTATTTTAGTAATAATATGACACATATTGAGGCATTATATGGGAATCGATGTCAAACTTCAGCTTTATGAGGGGAAGTAGGAAAAAGGAAGATTATGGGACCATAATTGGTAGTGGAAATGGTTAAAAGGTGTATAGTAATTTAGCAACATATGTGGATAGTTCAGACTAGGGATAAATTTTTTGTGGATAACCATAGAAAATATATTTCTTTCACGGTAGGTGATCATGTTTTTCATAAAGTGCATCCATGGAAAATTGTTATGCATTTTCATAAAAAGGAGAAGATAATTCCATGGATAATTACACCATATGAAATCTTGGATAAATTTGGATAAATTTACAATTGATTATACATACCTATATTTTTATCTCAGGTACACAATGTTTTTTAGGTTTCAATGTTAAGAAATTATGTGTCGGATTCATATCTTGTTTTGGGATATGAGGTAGTTCAGTTTGAAGATAATATTTCTTATGATGAATAGCCTATTAAGATTTTTGATCGTAGATAGAAAGTATTTTTGAACAAGGAAATTCAACAAGTCAAGGTTTTGGTGGAAAACTATATGGTTTAAAAAGCAAAAAAGTAGTCTAAAAATTCTATAAGCGAAAAATATCTTTACTTTTTAGTAAGTAACTAAATTATAAAGAAACAATTTTAAAAAGGGTGAATGATGTAAAAACCAAAACAATTTTTATTTAAAACATTTTCATATATTTATTAGTTATATTTCTTAGATTTATATTCCTTATAAAGATATTTGAAAAATTTTCGATCAAAAAGGTAAAAACATTATTTCTAACCAAATTGGATTTTTTTTGTATTATATTATTTTATTTAAAATATTGATCACCAAATAATTTAATCTTAACTTGAAAAATTTATAATCATTTTTTAATTTATCATTTCAAAATTATCATAGGATAATTTTTTTATAATTTTCTGAAAATATTGATTTTTCAATGAATAGTGAAAATATTGATTTTAATTGAAAATTGTATTTTTAAAATATTTAAAAAGTTAAATTATAATTTGAATTATATTTAAAATTTAATTTATTATTATTTATTTAACATCATCCAATTATGTTTTTTTAAATGAATTTTATACTTGAATTAAGTATAAAAATATTTTATATTTTAAAAAAACATTTTTCTGAAAAAAACAATTTTCATTGAATTTTGCTATTGTAATTTTAAATTTAATTATTCTAATTATTTTTCTTTAATTTTTAAAATATTTTTCATATTTATAAGTAGTAGGTCCAAATTTATTAAATAGGTCATTTCTCACCCAATTTTTCTTTTTCATCTTTTGTTCTAGTTCATTTGGGGATCTCAGTTGTTCTCTTGAGTTACGGGTGTGATAGTGGTAAAATATTGAATCATTTATTTGTTTAGCTTTAACCCCTTAGATATTCCTCATCTCATTCAAGTGTTCTTGTAGAATAGTTGTATTTTTTAGGCTTGGTAGAAGCCTACCCACAGTGGGTACATATTTTGGTAAAACATGCGGCCCAACCCAGGTAACCATGTGGCGGGTGTTGGTTTCAGACAGAATCTACCACATAGTTTGTGCATGGTATGTCAAACTACGTTGGTTGATAATGAGTTTTATCTCCTCTTAGTTGCACAGTTTTTGAACAATTAGGTAAACTGTATGAGTTACCCATATCTTAAAAATGTCGAATTTACACTTTTCCCCTTTGGAATTTGGAGCCAAATACACCCTATTTTTCCCCTAACTAGTTTGTACTGCCCTAGGGAGGATTATCCTTAGTTATATAATATTCCTTCTTCCCCCTTTGGTGTAGATCTAGAGGTTTATTAAAGTTTGGGGCTAGTTTTCTCAAGGTAAACTCCTCCTCTCTTCTCCTTCTTACTCTTTCTTTTATTTTATCTTAAGGTTTTATTCTCCTATATTCATGTAAAACTAGGTTTTGTGTTTCCCATTGATTTATGTTAGGGATTTTGTTTATTTAATGTTCCTCTGATATCTTCTTCTCTCTCAAACCCTTGAGGTGTGGTTTTGGGTATGTGTTGTTGAAGCGCCAAACGATTGTGATAGGTTTTCCTTCGCACTTGACTTTATAATTTAAGATTTTTCAATTTCATTCTTTTCACACCTTCTATAAATTCTAAATATATTTTTTGTATCTTTGGATAAATTGTTTGGTGTAAAAATTCGTGATTTCTCCTTGGTTTTGTGATAAATTCCATTGTTTTTTAATCATTTCACACCAAGTGTTTGATGAAATGCACAGTTGTTTTTTTGGATATTTTGCGACATTTGAATCATGGATTAGATTTGAAAATATATTTGTTACATCTAAACTATGGTTTTGAGTTTCTCAATTGAATTTATAAATGGTTTCAACTCTTGAAAATAGAATGGCATGTGATAACAATGTGCGTCTCGATTAGCACTTCAATAAAAATGGTTTTAGTTTACATATGTGGTGTGAGTACTTGAATAAAATTTGTAAAAATGATTTATGAAATGGGAAATGGTGTGTTTCAACCTTTTTTGAAATATGATTTTGTTCTTTGATAAATAATGTTCTTCGTTAAAAGTGCTTGAGGCCTGTT
Organism: Viscum album; assembly: GCA_963277665.1. NCBI lineage: Eukaryota > Viridiplantae > Streptophyta > Magnoliopsida > Santalales > Viscaceae > Viscum > Viscum album. The sequence goes on from CAUJRU010000038.1 coordinate 3,010,389, forward strand.
TGGCACCTTTATGAAAGTGATGAATTTTTAACATGAAACACTCCTTAAATAATAATCTTTACTTGTTTATGTGAATTGGTGGGATGTCCTCATTGTGGAATCCTCATGACCCATCACGTGTATGTAATGATAGTTTCTTGGGATGGAATCCTTGAGATCTAATTATTATATGGAAAGATATTGATCCTTAGAGTGGCTCGGGGTGAGGCCTATTGTTCTATTATTATTATATGTGCATGTGATTAGATGATTGGTTATATTCATTTGGCTCACCCCTTTTATACATGTGACATAAGAACCTAGTATAGTGATAGAATTTTATAAGAATGATTGTTTCACTTGTTGGATTTCACCCTAGCTGGTGGAAAATTGCAAGAGGATATATTGGGTTTATTATTATTGGATTTTCCCCTGGGTCTGTTTTGATTTAGGGTGGCTGAGATTATTTACAGAATTTTTTTATTTTATCATGTGAGGAATCCTTCTGAGGATGGTTCTCATCATCATCATAATTTCAATTTTTATTCAAGAATAGGAATAGTAATAATTAGACCTGGCCACTTGACCACATGACCACAACCCGCATGTCCACATACCCCCATGCCCACATTCCCCCATGCAGGGGATTGCACCTAAGGAGGTCTAAAATAGTGAAGGCCAAGGGAATCCCCTCTGATGAGGTTAACCCCCTAGAGTTTTAAAGTATGAACATTGTGAAAGTAAACCGGATCAGGCCCAATGACCTCAAGCGAAGCAATGTAATCTACAACATGATTCCCCTCTCTCCATGACTGTTTGATATAGGTATAATTGTTGATCATGCTCCTTCATTTCTTAACAATGTATGATATATCCCACGGAGTTGGTCAGAGATCATTAAAAGAATCTTGGAGGATTTTTGAGTCTGTTTCCACGTCTGAAATCACAATACCCTGTTGTTTGAAAATTCTTAAACCTTGCATCATAGACCTTGCTTCGGCTTGAAGAGAAGATCCATAGCCGAGACGAGCCAAGAAGGAAAAAACCACTGAACCTTGAGAATCATGGACCGCACCACCGCCACGAAGGAAACCTCCAATACAAGAACCATCAGTATTAAGTTTCAGGCCCCTGAAGGCAGGGTTCCAACGGATCCAAAGCCCATGAGAACTGTTGTTGATAGGTTGGGAAACTTGATTCTTCTTGTTCATCCAGTTTAGAGAGGGAGCCTCTCACCATTTGCTGAAGAAACGGGCTCGGTCAATGAGGATAATCTTTGTTTTGATAATGATGGACTGACAAGAAGATCTAACCCCTTCATGACGAAGCTTATTTCTCGCCTTCCATATAGACCAACACCTTGCATGAAGGATCAAGGTTCGAGCTGACTTCTCCATCCCTCTGTCCCCTGAGCTGTGATACCACCTATCCACGAAAGGATCATCTACCATGCTTTGAACTGGAATGTCAGTAAACTCCTCGAAGAAGCTCTAAACAGCACCTTCCCATTCGCCTCTAAAGAATATATGTTCCGTACACTCCTCGTCGCTAGCAACACAACATGTGCAATGATACACTGTATGGATCCCATAGTGTCTGATATTCTCGTCAGTTGGAATGGCCTTATTTCTAATTCTCCAAAGTAGAAAGTTGAATTTCGAAGGGAATGATTTGAACCATAAAATCTAATTCCAGTAATCACCAGGAGCCAGAGCCTCCTACGAACGTCGATAGTCCCAATAATTAAAAGCCCCTGAAGAGGAGAGGGTGAACACACAACGATTAGGATCCGAGGAGATTTCAATGAGGTTAAAGGTGTTCTGTTTCTCCTCGTCCAGCACTACCTTGATGAAGTTCGTATTAATTATTGCTTCCCTAAACATGAGGGTAGAGCCTAGAAAACCCGGGAACCCGAGCACCCACCCTGCCTAGTTGTTGTGCCAGAAGGAGACATCTCCTCTCCCAATAATCCATTGGTTGTGCTGGTACAACTCTGTAGTAATGCAGGAAATTTTATTCCAAAACGTTGAGCCACAGCCCCCCATCGTGGGTTGAGACCCGTACTGAGCATGTATGGTTCTTCCCCACAGCGTACCCTGCTCCACAACTTCCCATGCAAGTTTATCATGCATGCCTTTGATGGTGTCTTCAAGATAGCACACATTAATACCTCTAGCCTTCGTGGGCATATCCATCTTCTGCTACAAAGCCCAATGTCGTTTCCCTCTATGAGGGGATCCCAGAGGAAGCTAGTCAGGATCTTTTCAATGTTATTAATGACCCCCTTAGGAGGGTTAACAGCCGATACAGTGTGGACCAGAGCTACCAACATAATTCTGTTAATGAGCGCAATACGGCCACCAAAAGATAGATACATGTTTTTCCAGTTAAGGATGTGGTCTGCAATTTTACTACTGAGAGAATCAAAATCCCGAATAAAGACTCTGCTAGGAGAGATTGGAGCCCCATAATATTCCATAGGGAAGCCTCCGCGTCTCATGGAAAGGGTTTGTTTGATCTCCTGACTCCTCCTGGTCCTGCAATGTTTTGAGATATAGTATTCAATCTTTTCCCTATTGACCACTTAGCCACTCCATTAGAAGTAATCCTCCAGCATTGAATTCAAGCCTCTAATCAAGGACCTGCTAGAATTTGTTAAAATGATGGTGTCATTAGCGAACATAAGGTGTGAAATAGTTTGAGCTCTCATACTCTTTCGAAATGCTAGAGTCTCTCCTCTGTTCATGCTCCTATGTGTGAGGTGACTGAGGACGTCCTGGGATAAGGCAAAAATTCTTAGAGATATCAGGTCGCCTTATCTCAGTCCACAGGTGGTCTTGAAAAAATCGTAAGATTTTCCCATGAAAAATATCAACATCCATGCTGAGATGAAACATCGAAAGACTAGGTCTACATTCCAAGGAAAGAAACCCATGACTGACATCACCTTATTAATGAAACACTACTCCATACAGTCGTATTCTTTACTCATGTCCATCTTGATAATGATATTGGATCCATGATATTTGTGATGGATATCTTTTACCATTTCCTGAGAAAGAGTGATGGCGCCTTGAATGGACCGTTCCTTCACAAACTCGTGTTCCTCTAAGGAGAACCACTTTGAAAGATGAGTGGACAATCTTGTGTTGATGATGCCTGCAAGGATTTTATATGGAAAATTACATAGGCTCACTGGTCTCTAATGCGACATCGAGGAGGGATTCTTGTTTTTAGGATGGAGCACCATTGTTGTAGCACAAGCCACCCGCGGCATATTACCTCCCTTAAAAAATCTTGAATGGAAGAGACAATGTCCGCTTTCACCACCTCCCAAGAAGCCCAATAGAATGATCCCGGGAACCCATCTGGGCTCAGGGCACTATCCAGGGGAAGATTCATCATGGCATTAATGACATCATTTTCATTATGTATAAATCTCATCTTCTCATTATTCTGATCTAAAACAATTCTAGGGATCACCTCAAGGATCACATTATCCCTTCCTGAATAGCCTTTTGGCATCCAGGAATATGGCTCAGTCAGTAGGTTCTTGAAATAATCGATAGTCTGGGCCCCCACAATGTCTCTATCATTAGAAAATGAGCCATCATACATCAATAAATTAGGCTTTATAGGCCTATTTCTCTCCTTGATAGAGGCGTGGAAAAACACAATATTCCTATCACCTTCTCTAAGACATTTAATTCTCGAAGAATCCCTTTCCATGCGTTCTTGAGACTGAAGCAGCTCTGCCACTGCACACTTATTAATAGAGAGCTCCTCGAAAGTGATCTCATCCCATGCATGTTCCAGCTTAAGTTCAAGAAAATCTACCTCCTGCATAGCGTCGATGATGGCCCTGTCCCGGGAGGGGATTCCCTTTTCCAACACCTGGAGGCCAGACTTAAGGCGTCTTAATTTTTCTTACAAGGCAACCCACGTATGGGATTGAACAGGATAACCCCAAATATGCTGAACCAACTCCTGATACCCTGGGGAGTGTACCCACTGCTGGTAGAAGTGGAAACGCTTCTGTAGTGGTCAGAAATTCCATGAGCCATGTGACTTACCTTGGTGCTAGAGAACACAGTAGTGGTGTGGATGCTAGAAAGACATCCATCTAACTGAACCCACAAGTGATGGGGTCCCCTTCAGTTGTTTCACCAGGTGAATCAGTCCCCTGAGAATCCATGATCACATAATCCTTTCCCAGCCAGGAACTGAGCAAAATCCCTGATAGCCTTCCGTTGAAAAGGCCCTCCTCCTTTCCTTTCCTGTGGGTTGGACACAATGTTGAAATCCCCTCCAACAAACCAGGGGAGGGTTCCGGGGTCTAAAGCCTTTAAATCTCTCCATAACATTTCTCTTTGATGCGGATCACATCTTCCATAGATAGAATAAATGATGAAAGAAATGTCGCCTTTGGTCACTTTAGTGGTGATGAATTGATTACCAGATTGGACCAGCTCCACAGAATAGTTTTGATGCCAGAACATCCAAATGTTCTTATTAGAGGGATCATCATGAAAAAAACATGCAGTTTGAACCACCAAGAAAACTCCCTGATTTTGTCTATATTTTTCTTCTGTTCGAGAATTGAAACTATTGTGACCATGCGCCTTCTGACTTTAGATGCGATATAATCCGACTTCACATGGGCCCCAAGTCCGCGGGCATTCCAAATGAGGACTGAAATCATTGAAAAGACAGAGCTCTGGCATTGGATCCAGAGTTCTTGGCCTTCGTGAAATGGTAGGATGAACACTCCCTTAGAATTCTCAATATTGAACGAGTACAAACACCCTCTTGGGTGGACGCCTTCTTGCCAGATGAATATGATGATCTGTGGGAATAGAAAGAGGTTAATTCCTGAACTGGTGGGTCCTGAGGAGGAGTACACTCTAGACTCCTGGGGCTTATGGAAATCAACTTCTATTTCTGCTGGAACCCTTGCGTAGTTTGAGGAGGTCCTTCCTACTCTATAAGGAAATACTCTACAGAGGAGTATCTAGAGACTATAAGGAGTGATCCGGCCTTGATTTCAGACGGGAGATCCAGGTTCAAGGGGCCTAATGGCCTAGAAATCAAACCTTGCAAGCCCTTCTCCGAGCTCAACCCCTTGAAGAGTAAGGAGAACAGGAGGGGAGGTATCACAAGACAGGACCTAGGTGACCGCACTCCTTATAGAATGGAGAGAACTCCAGTTGGTCTGACCCTTGAAACTTTCCTTTTCGCAGTAGAGGATAACTTAGGAAACAAGTCTATAGAGAGATTAGGGATCGAATCTGGAGAGGTACTGTGATCTGGGGTTACCCTTTGAGAATTAACAAGGGGAGACGGGCACAAAAAACTTGACGCCTGCTCTCTGAGATCCATACAATTGAAGGAACAACGCCCAACCCCATACCGACATATCCTGCAAACATGGATAAAATGTACTTGGATAAGACAGCGGGAGTAAAACCGAGGAAACACTAGAAAATAAATCTCTCGATTCCAACTGAAGTCGTCTGGGACCCGAGGCATCAACTTGTCCAGTGGGGTTAAAGAAGTGTCCAATTCCACACAGATATGGGCCATTGAAACATCCCCACAGCCGGAGGTCCTTCTATTAGAGCACAGAAAGACTCCAATGGCATCACCGATCACCTTCAGAAATCCGTCATTCTGGAATGGAAGCGGCAACCCTGGGAGATCGATCCAAACCACTGCAATGGAGTTTTCTTTTCCCCTATGAACATCCATGGACCATCAAGAAATACTGAAACTCTAACGGCCAAACACCCGAGGAGCACTACACCACACCTATAGGAAATCATCTTCTGAAGCCATTACCAAGAAGAAAGAGGTTCGGTGAACAGAAGAGATCTGAACAGGAGCCTTTGAACCCCATGATATGATGAAACATTGGAACACCTCTAGAGGAGGTTTTGCTGACCCAAACCGAGCAACCAAGGTCCACTTAAGGCACACCTCTTCCTCCGCAAAGGATGCCAATGGGAAGTCCATGGAAAGGCACCCACCATCATGGGAGACATTCGAGGCCGAGACACACACCTCCAGAAATAAAGGGCATGGAGAACCACAGATCGAGCCGCACATAGCATCTTTGAACGAACCGATCCTAGGGGGCGCAGCAGAAGAGCATCCGAAAACTTGAGGAGGTAACAAGGACTTCTTCCCTACACCCAAGAGCTGGGTAGGGAGCAGCAATTGAGGATCAATTGTAGGAGAAGCACCAGGGGGAAAGGGTATCCCCTGAACTATAGGGTCAATAGCAATCGATCCCAAATCCAAGATCGTCCTGACGGCGGAAACATCCGGCAGATGGGAAGAGGAGGCGCCAACGGACCGAAAATTTGAAAAACCAGGAGGTGAGTGGGGCACATTCTCACAGGAGGACATCGTGCTCTCATTCCTTTTGAGTATGGGTCTCATGTATTAGTATGTTCAAGATTATTCATGATCTCATAGGTCCTCCCATGTCTATTGGTACATAGTTACCTATGATTGATGATTGAGATACTTGGTTACTCTTGTGTTCTTCTTTCCATTTCCCTTATTATGTGATTATTGTAGTGCTTTTATGTGGTGGGTTTTTCTTGGAAAGTGATGAGTTGGATACCAAATTTTTATGGAGAAAAATTAAATTAAAATTGTTTTATTCTCTCTTGTACTGTTTTAAAATTAAAGAATCACTTTTACCTTGAAAATGTGAATGTTTCTTTAATGGAAACAAGTCTCTTTTTTGGAATGGAAAAAAGGGAAAATGACCATGATTTATTTTAAAATGGATAATGCATGAAAAATATTACTTTGTACATTGTGTTTTAAACTTTAAATTTATGTTTCTTTTATTTTAAAGTAATTACATTAGGAATTGATTTTTTCGGGAATACCTACTGAGTTTTAATACTCACGCCTATAGTTTCCTCTTGTTTTTATCTTGTAGTGAAGCTCTCATCTTGGTCTTTATTGTCATGGGTGATGGTTGTTATTGGTATCAGAGGGTGACCTTCAAGGTCACATGGAGATGTTGGATTGTCAAGTCAAGTTTGGTTTTGTTGTTCAGTTTGTTGTATTTTCAATTTTTGTGTAAAATATGTTCAGTTTGGGTATCGAGATGTGTGTATCAAGATTTTTTTTTAAATTCCTATATTTAGTTATTTAATTATTATTGGGTGAAATAATTCCCTTGGGTTACTCTATTGATTCCTGACAGTATTTTCTAACGACTGTGGATCGGTGTTTAGGATTGAGCCAAGTTGGGTCATGAAAAAGTGGTACCATAGAAGTTCAACTCTTTAGAGGTCCTTGCTTTTTAGAGTGTCCTTTATTACCTGGGTATGTCATGGTTGATGGAGTAGGACTGTCAGGACCTGAGATGTCAGAACAATAAGGACGTCATGAACCCTTTCTCATTCTGATCCTCAGGTTTCCATGGGATGTCAAGTTTTGTTTGCTTATTTTGGTTTTTATAGATTATTTGGTATTAGGATATGAAAAGGGAGTTAGGATAGTGGTATTTGTGAGCTATCAAAGCCAGTAAAGCCATGTGGGGCTAAAAACATGGTCCTTGAATACTCTCTATGATGGTGGTGTGTTTGTAATATGGCCTCCAACTATATGACCAAGTCACTCATTAACACTAGTTTCCCTTATGAGTATCTTTGAGTCTCCTTTGACTGTAATTTTTTTTTTTGAAAACCCTTATGTTGGAATAGTCAAATTGGGTTTTTAGGGATAATGGTTGGATTTTGGAAAGTTGGAAAAAGTATTTCCATAATTAACCTTGTGTAAGACTTTAGATAAATGATTTTTTATAAAATTACCTCTTGGGTTAAAATGGAAATATCTTAAAGAGATTGGATTTTTATAAATATAACTTGTGGTTTATGGAAAACTGTTGTTTGAAAATGGATGTTTGTTTTGGGATTTGTTTTAAATGAAATTTATTTTGTTTTTAATCAAATGGTTTTTATGGAAAGAGATTTTTTGGGCTTTTGGAAAATTTTTTGAATGAAACAAATTGAACTTTTATATGGGAATTCCTGGGATTTTTTTTAGCATGGTGAAATGTATTAAAATGTGGAATCTAAAAATAGTTTTTTACTTTTTGGTTAGTTATCCTTTAAAAGGTTTCATAAATTTTCAATTGGGTTGAATGATTTGTTTTAGAAAATGAGAATGTTTTTTTTGAACTTTGGTGTATTACATGAGTGCTCACAAGCATGGAAATGTGTGGAATGTGGTTAAATGATGATGTGGGAGGGGAGTACCCATGACATTTATGGTTAATGAGTGATTGGTATGGAATGATTTGATATGTGCCCAGATAGGCACGTAAGTGTTCATGTGAGGGAGACTCAATGAAACACCATCGGTGAGTATGAAATTCCACCATATTTTTTCTATTTTCAAAAGTGTTTTTAAATTTTTAATTGTCTTGTTTTTGTTATCCAAGGGTTGTGTGTCTTGTTTTTCTATGTTTTGGAAGTGTTTTTTATTTGGTATTCTTTCTCATGGTTTAGATGTGATGTTTATGTTGTGTTCTGAGAGTGAAATTTTGTTGGTAGTTTGGTCTTGAAGCAGTGCCTAGTGGGTTTCTAAAAAGGTTTTGGGAATCTTTTGCTGGTTTCCCTTTGCGATGGTGTATGTTTTATGGGATTTTTTATTCATGAGATTGTTTTTATAGGGATATTTGTTTTCTTTCTTCCCTATGTACCCCCCCCCCCCCCATAGAGATTTTATGGATGTTTGTGGTGCGGATATGGTTGATTTCCTATTAGAAATATTTCTAGTTGATCAACCTAAGGATTTCTTTCTCAAGTTTTGAAAGTTAAATACACCTCTTAAAAGGATGACCAAACCTATTTTCTGGAGTAGAGACCTATTTGTAATTGATTTAAAGTGTCTTCATATTATGTTGACTCTTTCTATTATGGAGGTCATGCTCCTAAAAATTATTCTATTCTATGTGGTGGTGTAATCAGTGTTTGTATCTTCCAAGTCCCTATTTGGGAAAAAGTGTGTTGTTTGGGCAAGTGAGTTTCATGGTGTATCATAATCTTTTCTTTCTACCTGGGGTGTTATGTGTCTTCTTATCTAACCAAAAGAAGTTCTAATTAGGGATTGGAATCTTTTAAATTTAAGTTAGTGGATGTTTTAAACATTAGGGCTCCAACCAAAGGCCTCAGAGTAAAGATGGAACATTTTTATAAATCATAGGGGTGTGGGGATTTTGGATAAACTCATGTTTCCCCCATTGTGGGGAAGAAATTTTTATATTCCTATTTTGGATTCTCTGTCACTGTGAGTGATTTTGATTAGTTTTCCATAGGTGTATGTCCCATGTGAATCATGTATAGCTTGGGTTTGTGACCATCTGAGGGTGATGAGTCATGGGATACTTGTCAGTTATGATTTCAGTGTTCTATTCATTGGACCCATTCCCTCCCCTCCCCTCATGGTGGAGTTATTTTTGTATCTGTGGGTATGTTTTAATTTTTTTAATATCTTTAGTTTTTAATGGTGGGGAGACCCTCTGTGGGTCTTGATGAAATTTATTCTATGAAAAATCAGTTCTAGGTTGTTTCAAATGGAGGGGACTCTGTTCGGGCCTCCCCCTATTGGTGAATGTTTTGGATTTGGTGTTAGTCTAGTTGACGTGTCTTTATTTGGAAATTTTTTAATTTTTAAGTATAATTTTTGGTTATGTAAATGTTGGGATTTTTTTAGCATGCCCAATGGTTCTATTTTATATATATTTGTCAAGGTTGTGGCTCGAAGTTCTTATTGATTCTGGGCCAGT